>OX637464.1:54850455-55175236 GCA_951799995.1 Trifolium subterraneum | reverse complement strand
TTCAAAATGATAAAGAGATTTTTATGATTAATATAGTTTTAATTTTGACATTATTATAATAACACAAAAAAGATTTGAATTTTTTTATCAATAACTCTTTGTTGAGATATATCGAATGTGAGTTAAAGCTGATGCTGGATCACAGACGCGAAGAGTCTCACACCCACACTTGAGAGGATATGCATATGTTGAGATATATCAAGCGAGTTAAAGTCTCACATTAGATGAAAAAGTTGAGGTTAAACAATATATAAGTGAGAGATCCATAAAACCTTTTGTTTTTTTTACTAAGGATCCATAAACCTAATGCTTTAAGGTTTTGGGTAAGATGTGGTGTCCAATTCACTTATGTGGTTGCTCTTAGTCCAATATATCGATCCAAGTCCAATCCAGTGAGACTCCCCTCATGGTCCAACCTCCAATACATTTTTTAGTTCATCATATTAGGACATTTTGTATTATGTTGATGTTGGAAGACTATCCTTTCTTCCATTATTTCAAAGCCTTCTTTCCCCTTCCCTTCCTGAACTCCCAAAGTATACCCTGTTTTTTTTTTCTCTGAAAGCTGTGGACCCTGCTTAAAACTCCTGTATCTCTTAGTTGACCAACCAAGTTATCTACTTGGGACTTAGTTATAATTGGGTTATTTGTTACGTGACAGTTGATGTTAGATTTCATGACTTGATACAAGCTACTAGTACTAGTATTCTTAATTTGATTTGTATTTTGTGTTTAACAAATTTTGATCAATTTCAGGTGAAAGAAAATCCAGGTCCAATAAGTGGAGGACTAGCACCTATATATGGAGCCGCCGGGAAAATGCCAGATAGAGGAATGGTCCAGGAATTGCTGGTCGATTTCATGGATGGCACCTGCTAGTGACTTAGTCAGTGAGTGGCTATCATAAAACTGTGACGTGTTATTTTATTCTTCTGCCTATGGGAACATGTACTGTACTAGGCCCCTACTAAATAATAATGTACGATTTCACATGCATTCTTTTTTTTCTTTGTAGAACGATTTCACGTGCATTCTTTCATATTCATAAGAGAAAGAATAATCCAAGAACTATAGTTTATATATTGAATATATGAAAAATAAAGTCAGTTTATTTGTGTGGTCTGTACTGTGTATCAAAAAGGGCCCTATCATATCTGGTCTTATATGTACTTTCTCTATTATTAAAAAAAGGCTTAATTAGTCTATTGGTCCCTTAAAGACATTTTATGTTTCACAATAGTCCCTTAAAGAAAAAAAGTTCCGTTTTGGTCCCTTAAAGATTTCACCGTTTGACACATTGGTCCCTTCCGTTAATTTATCAATCCCAAATGTATTAGGTGGATCAACATTGTAGGTGATCCACCATATACCTCAATGCATTTTTTAATCTTAACCATCAGATCTTTTATCAAAAAATTAAACCATTAGATTTTACATGTCCACTAGATCTAACAATGCACCACCACCAACTAATTTTTGTTTCTCTTTCTTCATCTTCTTTCTCTATTTCTTCATCATGTTCTTCACGTTCTTCCTAACTTCATCATTCAAGCCAAAAATTTCAAAACAAATCCAATTCCACAATCCACAGAATCAGGAAAATCAGTAGGAGACAATTGATCACAATCCCCAGAAAATCAAAACCCATGAAATCTAAAAATGAACAACAAAATCAGAGGAAAAAAAAAAATCAAACTCACGAAAAAAAATCAAAATTGCAAAATCTTAATAACTTCTTTCAACCCAGAAAATAAAATAGCAGCCCCATTCACTATTATCACTTCTCGAATTGGTTTAATTCGATTTCCAATCTATGATTTAAAGGCCAATTACAAAATTGATATATGGTTTTGTGTTGTGAGTAATAATTTGTTACTTGTATAATAAAGAATTGCACGCAGCTTGAAGATCCATATGGCAATTTATCTACCAAGGTTTCTTCTTTTTGTTTATCGCTACTTATAACCCAGATCCAAATGATGTCAATTTTTTTCCTCTATTTGATTAATAAATACAGCAAGAAGATGGTGAAGAAGAAACAACAAGAACAACCAGAAATTTTCAACAAGAACAACAACCTGTGAGATTGGAACGAAGCCCCAATTGAGATTTAGCGTTTCAAACTATCAGTTGATTTCAGTGGAGATGGAGACATCAACCTGTGATTTCCAATCGATTTCGGGTGTGATTGAAAGATGCAAGATCTGGGTTACTGAAAGAAGATATGGGTAAAGATCTAGGTTACCGGAGGAAGAAGATAAATAAAGCAAAAATATATCATATGTTGGTGGTTCACTGTTAGATATAGTAGACCAACAAGATCTAATGGTTTTATTTTTGTCAAAAAAATCGAATGGTTAAAATTTAAAATATTATTAAGGTCTACGGTGTACCACTATGTATATTGGTTCACCATACACATCCAGAATGCCACCTGTACGGTATTTAACGTTTGTTGGAAAAAATGGACGGAAATGACTATTATAGGTAACGGTGATATCAATAAGGGACCAATCTGGACCTTTTTTTCTTTAAGGAACTATTGTGAGACTTAAAATATCTTTAAGGGACCAATAGACTAATTAAGCCATTAAAAAATATATGAATGGTAGAGATTAATTGTCATATTTTTGCTTTTTATTTTACAAACCTTATTTTTGTATTGTAATTTGATGGCTATTTGTAAGGTTAATATTGGCAATTTTTTTAATTAGAATCTGCTACATAATCATTTTGGCAGGAATTTTTTATTACAGCTTTAAGAGCAGTTTCTTTTTAATAAAAAACAGTATGATGTGCTTTCTTGGTTAGGATCAATTATGCATGTCGCGATTTCTTCAAATGGCCTAAAACCTTATAACTATGGGTGTCTGAGTGTCTTGATAGATCCCTTTGTTGGAGTTTGCCTTGAAAATTGAATTGAAGGAAAACTTGGAAAAACTGGTTTTGGTCTGTCTTAGGCGCCCAAGCCTGGAAAACTGGAGCCTCTGCCAGCTGCGCGCCGCGCAGCTTTCCTGGCGCGTCGCGCGCCCGCCCGAAGCTGGCGTGCTGGTGGATTCTGCTTGGCGCGTCGCGCGCCCACGCGTATATAAGTGGGTGTTTTGCGTTTCTTATGTGGACAGAGTGTGTTTTTAGGGTTTCTGAGGCTAACAAAAGACTAGGGTTAATAGAGTAACATCTTGGGAAGACTCTAGGGTTGGAGAAACATTCTAACACCTTGGGAAACACTTCTTGATTGAATTTCTTGGTCACAGAAAGAAATTCGGGACTTGGGTAGAATTAGGGAATTGTCTAATTTTTGCAACCCAATTGGGATTTCATTGTAATCAAGTATTCTATTGATAGTGGAACGAAGAGGGCTGTCCTTCCCCCAGAGTAGGTTCATTAACACCGAACTGGGTAAACAATACGCTGTGTTCTTTACGTTTTCGCGGTTATTCTTGTTATTGTTATTATTGTCATTCTCAATTGTTGATTACTTTAATCGTATTGTTC
This sequence comes from Trifolium subterraneum, assembly GCA_951799995.1. Taxonomy (NCBI): domain Eukaryota; kingdom Viridiplantae; phylum Streptophyta; class Magnoliopsida; order Fabales; family Fabaceae; genus Trifolium; species Trifolium subterraneum. The sequence goes on along the minus strand of OX637464.1, from coordinate 55,171,741 downwards.
CACACATCAAAAGTATTGGTGTCCGCCGTGTGGCAAGGATCAAACGATTAAGGTATCATGGGTTCTAAGTGGGAGATTGAGAAGTTCACCGGGAGTAACGACTTCGGGTTGTGGAAGGTGAAGGTTAGGGCAATACTTACTCAACAGAAGTGCGATGAGGCGTTGAAAGGAGTGACGGGTATGCCAGCTAACCTCTCAGACGATGAGAAGATAGAGATGGATGGAAAGGCAAGGAGTGCCATTATCTTGTGTCTTGCGGACAAGGTGCTGAGGGAAGTGGCCAAAGAGAAAAGTGCAGCTAGTATGTGGGCCAAACTTGACAAGTTATACATGACTAAGTCCCTGGCACAGAAACAGTTATTGAAGCAACAACTGTACTTCTTTCGTATGGTTGAGAACAAGTCTGTGGTGGAACAACTTACGGAGTTTAATAAGATTATTGATGATCTGACGAACATTGATGTTAAGATAGAAGATGAGGACCAAGCTTTTCATTTGTTGTGTGCTTTACCCAAATCACTTGAAAACCTTAAGGATGCATTGCTCTATGGCAAGGAAGGCACCATCACTCTGGATGAGGTTCAATCGGCTTTGAGAACTAAGGAGTTGACAAAGTTGAGAGACTTGAGAGTTGATGATAGTGGAGAAGGTTTAAGTGTGGCGAGGGTGGAAGCGAGAACGACGGAAGATGGAAAGGGAAGAAGAACTAGTCCAAGTCTAGGACAACGGGTGAGGGTGGTGGCAAGTGCAAATGTCACTATTGTCAAGAACCCGGTCACTTCAAGAGGGACTGTCCTCGAAGAGGGGGCGGTGGTAATTCGTCGGCTCAGATTGCCGTGAGTGATGAAGCTTTTGAGGAAGGCTATGAGAGTGCAGGGGCACTCATAGTCACAAGCTTGGAACCATAGATGACTGTTCGGCCTGGAGATGCGGTGATAAGAATACTCAGGCTTGGCCTGGAGAGGCGGTGGAATAATACTCAACATCAGCCTGGAGAGGCGGTGATAAGAATACTCAGGCTCGGCCTGGAGAGGCGGTGGAATAATACTCAGGTTACTACTGGAACAGCAACGATATTATGAGGTGTGAAGATGCTAGTGGAAGTTGGGAATCGGTGGAGCTTTGAGTCGTGGACTTTGGATGTTCCTGTCACATGTGTTTGAAGAATGATATTTTGAAGCCCTAGAGCTAGTTGAAGGTGGAGTCATTCATCTTGAAGACGGGAAAACTTGTAAGGTTCAAGGTATGGTGAGGTTATTTTATATGATGTGAGGTATATTCCTAACCTTAATGTGGTCATGCATTTTGTTACTAGTGGAAATTTTCATGATATGGCAAAATTGTGAAGCTTCGGGTGAAAATTGTTAGTGACATGAGTTTTAGGTGGTAGAACTAAACGGGAAGTGTTGGAGACTAACAATGTCTTGAAGTGTGTTTCAAAGTAGTTAAAGAGTTTTACGTTACAAGGTGAGAGTTATAGTGGAAATACCGGTTTAAGTCTTTGGTGGAGGAATCTCGGTTTGAGACGGAGTTTGTTACTAGTGCGACTAGAGGAAGACAAACAATCAACAATAACTCTTGGCTATCTAGGAGATAGGGATGAGAGTGGTATTGTTGAACCAAAGAAGTGTATAGCTATGGAGACCTTGTGGGCGGCTTGTGGAACTTACCTAAAAATCCAAGGTTAAGTTGAGAGGCAAGCAAATTTTTCGAGAGTTCGGGAGACATTCCGGGGTTCAAGGAGGGCGGTGGAGCTTGTTAGACTATCTAAAATCCGATGATAGTTGGGAGCAAGTGTTTCTTTAGGAGGACGGACCTAGCTACTCCGGGGGCTGAAGATGGTACGGTGTAACTTGTGGATTGTCCTAAAAATCCAAGGGCAATGAGAGGCAAGCTTTTTCGGGAGTACGGAGAGGTAGACTCCGGGGGCCGAAGATGGTGTGGTGATAAATCATGTGCAGCAGCATGGTGGTTGGTGGGAAGTTGGCACCAACATCAATTTTATGGCAAGGTGGAGATTGTTGGAGTTTGCCTTGAAAATTGAATTGAAGGAAAACTTGGAAAAACTGATTTTGGTCTGTCTTAGGCGCCCAGGGCGCCCAAGCCTGGAAAACTGGAGCCTCTGCCAGATGCGCGCCGCGCAGCTTTCCTGGCGCGTCGCGCTCCCGCCCGAAGCTGGCGTGCTGGTGGATTCTGCTTGGCGCGTCGCGCGCCCACGCGTATATAAGTGGGTGTTTTGCGTTTTTTATGTGGACAAGGTGTGTTTTTAGGGTTTCTGAGGCTAACAAAAGACTATGGTTAATAGAGTAACATCTTGGGAAGACTCTAGGGTTGGAGAAACATTCTAACACCTTGGGAAACACTTCTTGATTGAATTTCTTGGTCACGGGAAGAAATTCGGAACTTGGGTAGAATTAGGGAATTGTCTAATTCTTGTAACCCAATTGGGATTTCATTGTAATCAAGTATTCTATTGATAGTGGAACGGAGAGGGCTGTCCTCCCCCCCAGAGTAGGTTCATTAACACCGAACTGGGTAAACAATACGCTGTGTTCTTTACGTTTTCGCGGTTATTCTGGTTATTGTTATTATTGCCATTCTCAATTGTTGATTACTTTAATCGTATTGCTCCACACATCAAAAGGTATTGATGTGAGTTACTCGAATTCACAACACCCTTGAAATGATACTGAGCGAAAATAGAGAATATATTGTCACATCGTCTTTGAAGTTTCATTTTGGTGAGCTGAACTCAATTTAGTCGATCAATGAACATCGATAATCAAAATTAAACACCCTTCTCGTATAACTGTAGTCTGTAGCTAACACCGAGTGTAATGTTATCAAAACAAAGTATGATGTGCTTATGCATGTTGCGATTTATGCTAACTCGATCGATCCCTCGAAACTATATTGAGCAAAAATAGAATATATGAAAACTAAAGTCAGTTTGTGGTCTGTGCTGTGTAATGTGTACTCCAATCAAAGAGGCCCTATCATATCAGGTCTTATATGGACTTTCTCTATTATTTAAAAATATATGAATGGGTAGAGTTTAATTGTCATATTTTTTTTATCTTTTTATTTTACAAACCTTATTATTTTTGTATTATAATTTGATGGCTATTTGTAAGGTTAATATTGACATTTTTTATTAGAATCTGCTGCAGAATCATTTTGGCAGCAATTTTTTGATTGCAGCTTTTAAGAACAGTTTCTTTTTTAATAAAAAACAAACTGTGCTTTCTTTGAATGTCCTAAAAAACAAATCAAACTTGCCTTATAGTGTGAATAGATCTTAACAAGGTAGCGTCTAACTCGATCGATTCTTGAAATTACATTGAGCGAAAATAAAGAATTTCACATTGTTGTCTTTTTGAAGTTTCATTTTGGTGAGCTGAACTCATTTTAGTCGATCGATGAACATTGGTAATCAAAACTAAACACCCTTCTCGTATCACCGTAGCTGAGAAGACTATTTAGTTTCCTCTTCAAAACACTATGTGTAACGTTATCATGGATCCTAATCAAATTTGATTTGTCTCAATTATAGTTTTTTAAAGCAAAATGAGAGGACAAATGTATCATATGGCGGAAATGTTATTCCAACTATGTTGGTAGTTAGTACTACCTATAATCACAGCATCATAATAATTATAAATAAAAATGGATCAAGAGATTTGGGGGAATTAGATCAGTATCCAATTGACCAAATTATACCAATGATTTGAAAATCATAATTAGCCAATTTATCCACACAACTATTGTTTTCTCAGAAGATATGAGCAGCTCGTAAGCGAAATCTTTGAATAATATTAAGACAATTAGGACTTACGGTTCTATAACCTCTAAAGAACCAATGAGAAATTGCTAAAATTTGAATAGTTAAAGATCAGTCACATTCAAGTCAACATTTTGTCCAACCTTTATGAGAAGCAAATTGAATAGCACCCATAATACCCATAATCTCAGTTTCAAAAACATAAAAAACCATCAAATAAATTTTCACTACGATCTTTAAAAATTTCACCACAAGATGACAACTTAGGACAATCTTTATTATATTTCACCCATGATAATGTTAGAGAACAATAAGACCAATTCACTTAAATTATTTTGTCATTCATTTGACATCTCTATGTCAAACTACTATAATTTCCCTAAGGCAATAATTAGTAGCCAGTCCTATTTGTGATAATCATGACAATAATTAACCACGCATGTTGGCAAAATGTGTCAAAGGCGAGTTGAGATTCTCTCCATTTCCTATCATTTCTTCCATTACCAAAGTTTTTAAATATTTTTGGGTGTATAAAAGATATTTGGACCCACTTAATATCACATTTTTACATTTATATTTCCAAAACTATATAGTAATGAAAGAAATGGAAATAATATGAAATGGAGAGGATCTTAACTCGTCAAAGCATGCATTACAATTTAGAACAGTTGAGATTGGGAATGTACTTTCACTAATTATCTTGATAATATATAAAGTACTGGATTTCGAACATCTTATGTATGGCAATTGGCAACATTCCTAATTAACAAATGATGTGGACCATGTTAGTGTCACAATATGTTAATGTTACTGTACCTTAATCAGCCTCCACGACATGGTCCTGTTGCATTACATTACATTACATTACCACTTTCTACTTTTGTAGACACTTGCTTACTAATGAATCTCTCAATCAAATTAATCCATATAAAGAATAATATTATAATATATGAGTTGGTTAGTCATCAAAACTATGTTCGCATCCCCATGAGCTTAGCTCAATTGGTAGGGATATCGCACAAAAGTTGTGTGCATTTGCATTAATTTACGACAATAAGGATATTGTACTGATGGTTTTGTTGATAAAGTAGAAAGTATTGCATGAACTTTGTACTAAAACCATTTTGGAAATTAATGTTGCTAACTAACGACACATATAACATACCATAATCCTTTTAGGGCATGACCTACCATTTCGAGAAGTTCATGAATCATGGTAACTATTAATTGGAGAGATTATTGAATCTGAATTTGGTAAGGTAAATTCGTTCGGTCGATGTTTTTAAAAGTTGTTCGATTAAGATTAAACGGTCAGCAGTTAATCCGTTTTCAAAATTTGTAGAAATTGTTGTCAAGTACGTGTTCCAACTTGTTTATCAAGAAGTTGTTACCAAGTGTACCAACTTGTTTATCAAGAAGTTGTTGCCAAGTGTACCAACTTGTTTACCAAAGCAAACTGGCACCTACTCTCCCTCGTGCAAAAAGAATATGCTAAAATATGGATGGCATTTTTAAAATAAATTGTTTTTAAATTGCTTTTTGCGTTCAGTCAATTTACGCAGAGTTAATCGGTCTCTAAGGAAGTCCTGAAAGGGCTGCCGTTCAATGGATACACGAATTGAATGTGAGGAAGTTGCTTTGACTAGATCATCTTAATTGAAATGACATGCATTATTTCAATATTTTTAGTTCATGACTACAACTAGCAAAGATGAACTCAAGGGACAAGTATTACAATTCTTCGTAAAAAAAAGTATCACAATTCTTGAAAGCATTTCATTTACCACAACTTGTGAATCAGTCCAACCAAAAATGATTCCAACCACTGTGATGCATCATGTCACCAATAAACTCTGCATGATATACGACCAGTTCAACATCTTTAGAGATCTAAAACAATAGAGACCAAAAACATATTTAACCCTATTTTTAATGAGATCTTACATTTTTCTTTTAAGAATACAAAAGCTTCACAAAAAAATAAATTATAAGAAAAAACACACACATATGTAGCATGCTTTAAGGATTTATTATTATTATTATTTTAGTTTCCACTTGCATGAAGGGCAAATTGGATCTTGGATTTACGACCATTCCAAAACTTCCTCTATTTGAAATAACAAACATACATGACAATAAAAACAACTATTTCACAGTGTATGGATATTTATGAGTCTAAAATAATGGAAACTGCTTTTTTAGACACTTTTTTGACGCAAACCATGTTATGGACATGATACTATGCTTTCTTTTTGAAGCAATGATACTATGCTACCTGTCCTTGAATCTGCAATTTTTTATATAAAAAAAATACTCGTATTCGAGTTCATGTATATATTCACTCATATTCGAGTTCATATATCGGTGTGGATGACAACATTGTATCTATATACGCCTATGCCTTTGGAGTATTTAAGTATACAACAAAATCATTTATCTGCATTTCTGTTAAGAATAAATCGTTCAATAAAAAAAATATTATATCATTTTAATAGAATTAAAAAAACAAAAAATTTAAAGTTAAATTATGAAAAATATTGACTAAATTATTTAATTTATCTAAAACTATGAACAAAACATTTTAAGTAAATATTATAATAAAATGCAAATAATAAATTTAAAATTTTCCAAATATAGTATCCTCTAAAACTTATATAAAAATTATACATCAAATTAATTATTTTATCTCATCATGAGTAAAGATGAGGATTAATTGTACTTATAAACTCATGTTAAGGTTATCTCACATTCAATGTGAGACTCTTTCATGTACTAAAATATACGCACTCGTACCTATACCCTCTTATTTTCACAGGTAAATTATCCATGTTTGTGCTTGTACCCATAATGTGAGGTTTTATCATATCCATTAATTGTAGATTTTTTTGCGGATACTTATTGAGTATGAAGTTAAATTAACTCACCCAAATTGGCACCAGAGATAACGGAATCTGAACTGACATTAAAAATAATTAAGTGTAATATATAAAAAGTCAAAAAATTTCATTTATATATTTTTTTAAATGATCTAATTTATATTCTCTCTCTGCTTTAAAATACTGTATATAAAAGCCTGAATCAAAGAAAGTTGATATTTTGAACCAAAAACATAATTTTTTTGGATCCATTTTTGCTAATATTTTAGGACAAATATAATATTTAAATTTCAATAATAAAAAATATAATGTGTTGGGAAATCCGTGTAATAGAATTTTGCAGAGAGCTTTGATAGAGAGATTTTTGATAGAGATTAATATTTCCTTATCATGAACAAGAACTCACACGTCTAATATACAGTTCGTAATAGTAATTTTTGCCCCATAATTGGCATCCAACTAAAATTATTGGCCCCCACCAATGATGTGGGTTGCCCCTCAAAATCATAAGGAAACATATTTAATGATCACTATTGATTTAAGATTAGACGATGTTAATATATTATAACGTCTTGCTGCAAAATGCGACTTGCTTTTATATAACAAAATGTAACCTGGAGTTTTTTTAACGGTATAGATTAATCCCTTTGAGATAATTAAAATTCATTTTACGGACTTAACTTCTCCCAACAAATGTTTCTCCATATGCACCGAGCGAATATCTAATCCAAAACTAAATGATTAATGACCCAAAATGGCTACTACTTATGATATAATGTGACCTTGAGTTTAGTTTAGATAGTCAATTATCAACGTATATAATAATTAATATTATTTAAAAAAAATACAAACCATATATAATTGGAGAAAGTCAATTTAAACCATATAATTTCATAATAATGGACTCTAAAATAAAATTGTTACATACAAAATATAAGCTATACTATATATTAATTACTCAACCTAGCACATGATCTGATTATGTTTATTAGGACCCACTTGACTTAATGTTGAAATATAACAGCAAACAATATTTGTAAGTATCTCTATGTTTTTTTACATTTGTTCTCATTAATTTCATGAGAGTTCTTTATATTATATAAACTATCACAATTTCATTCATTAGCCTTATCTTCTAAAGTCACGAAATCAAAGCTCAAGTGTTTTTTCTTGAACATCAAAAGATGAAGGTAAGATAAATTTCATACAAATTCAAAAACCAAAATCAATTATATATTTAACATTCTTTTCTAAGTTGGTTTATACATTTCTTTGTTGCAGTTACTTGGTTGGATGCATAGGAAATTTCGTCAGAATAGTAGTGGAGAACCATTCAAAGATTTGGTCATTGGTAAGTCACATGCATGCTTTTAGTAAGCTATATAAATTATTTTTTAATGGAAAATGCTAAACAGTGTCCCTGGAGTAGGGACACTTATTAATAAGAAAATTTCACATCGAAAATTGTGTATTCAATACCTTAAAATTGTGAAAAGTTGTCTTTCCAACATAAATTTTAACTTTAATTTTCTTTTATAGTATGTTTAACAAGTATTCCGAGGACATTGTTTAGCATGACCCATTTTTTATATAAAAAGTAATAAAAGTGTCTGTTAAGTGAAGTGTCTGGAGTATGAACTCTAAACTTAAACTTTTACATATATAATGTGACGTCCCTACGAACTCAGATAAATTCACATGACCGCAACATCCACATTCTTTGAATATGCATATTTAAGCTTTTTCTAAACGTTCATAACATAAACATATAAGTTTTAATGTAAATTATTTTTATAATAAATATAGATATATATAGTTAAACTGTTTTCATATTAGCTAGTTTTTCTATAAGCTTATCTTAGATAGTTATAGAAATAGGTTGAAAAATAGTTTTTGTACATCTCATAAGTTGTTTATATAAGTTCTTCTAAATAGTATGGCAAGTACTTATTCAAATAGATAGCCTCAAATACAATTTGAAGCTTTTGACTTTATATTTAATTTTGAGTGAAGATACATTTTGGTCCCTCACAAAAATTATAGAACTCAAATTAGTCCCCGACAAAAAAAAAGTCCCTATTTAATCCCTAACAAAATTAAACCGGGACATGTTAGTCATTTGTTATTATTTTTCTTAATCCGGTCTTTTTTCCTACTTTTAAACTGTGACTGAACTGCCATGTGTATTATTTATACCACATGTATTATTTACAAACATAAAGGACATTTAGGTCCCTACATTATTTTATTTTGGAACAATTTGATCCCCATTTTTTTTTAAAAAAAATACAAAAATTAGACAATATTCATGGACAATAGTTTTAAAATTTTAAGGGATCAAATCATCAAATTGACACCAATTTTTGCCCTTAACAAAAACTACAAAACTAAAATTTATCTCTAAAATTTTAAGGGATCAAATCATCGAATCTTCGGTACGCTGTATGCCGTCTTCTCCGGTTGAATCATCTGACATGAATATCACCATAAAAAATTGATCTTGTTGGAAAGGAAAGAGTGTTGCCGTGTGGGAGGAGAAAAATCAAAGACTGAAAGCCTGGAACTAGAAAACCCTAGCATTCTCTCTTTCTATTTTGTGAAAGAGAAAAACACGTATTGTTTTTTTTTTCAAATCAGGGACTAACTTGTCCCTTAAGAATATTAAAATAATACACATGGCAGTCTAGTCACGGTTCAAGAATAGAAAAAAAATCATATTAAAAAAAAATAATAACGAAGGACTAACATGACCCGGTTTAATTTTGTTAGGGACTAAATAGAGCCTTTTTTTTTCGGGGACTAATTTGGGTTTTGTAGTTTTTGTGAGGACCAAAATGGGTCTTCACTCTTTAATTTTTACACTCAAATTAACTATGCAACTCGTTTTCATTTTATTTTCACGGTAGTGTCGCACGTTTGACCGAAGATACAATTCTCAACTCTAAAATCACGAGAATATCTTCATTAGGACGCGAGAATGATTCTCCTACCGCCAAACCACACGGGCTATACAAAACACTTTATTTTATTTTAAATTCACTTTTAACCAAAATCAATTTTCATTTCGTTTCAGGAAATTCTTGCAATTGTCTATCAGGCCAACCATCACTTGACGACGAACAAAAGCCAAATCTTGGAATCAAATTCACCAAACAAACACAAAAAAATCACAACAATTTCAGAAAATCATTTGCAAGTCTAGAATCAACCAGAGAAGAAGAATTCGACATAGAATCACAAGATGATTCTATGTTTGATCTCTTCCCTGGTTTTCTAGCAATTGGAACACTTGGATCAGACCAACCCATTTCATCAAATCCATCAACACCAACATTTCCAAATAATAATATCTCAGTTGAAACCATAACTGAAAATGAAGATGAAGTAACTGAAAATGATCTAAAACTCATCAATGATGAGTTAGAGAAAGTTCTTGTAGCTGAAACAAAAGATGATGTTATAAGCTATGATTCATCAAGCAGAAATAGCCATGTCAGCACTGGTAGAAGTAGCCATGTCAGCATAACAACAATAAGTGGAAAAACAAATGAAGGAACAACTTTTGAAACAATTTCAAGTAATGCTGTTTGTCCTTTACAAGGTTATTTGTTTGGAACAGCTTTTGAAATGTCTGAAACAAATGTTACAAGTGTTGTTACTAAGAAAGAACATAGGACTTCACTAGGTGAATTGTTTCAGAGAAGTAAAATGGCTGATCAAGAGAATTTTGGAATGAAATTTGAAAAGGAATTTGATAAAAGAAACGAAAGAGATGGTGAGAAATATTCTGCTATGAATTTGATGAAGGAAAAAGTGAAAAAAAGAATGTTTCATTCTTGTTCTAAAAATTCTGCATCTATGAATGGTGGTAGAAGTATTGATTCTGCTTCAGCAGCTGAGACAAAACTCAATAAGGTGATTTTTAAGGACCAATCTGCAAATTTTTAAAAATTATGAGCTAATATGCAAATTTTGGAACACAAATACTCGGCAAAAAAATATATTTTATAAGGTAAAGAATGAATTTATAATATATTTTTTGGTTAAATATATTTGTAGTTGTCATAAAATTACGTTTTTTTAAAGTTTAGTCCCTATTAAATTTTAATGATAATTTTAGTTATCCATAATATTGAAGTTTGTAAGAATAGTCCATATTTTAAATTTGTTTTTAAAAAAAAAATGGGTACTTTTGGTCCATCAAATTAGTCTTTTTTTTTTTTGGGTAAGCAAAGTTGTCCTATAAAAAGCAAATAGAGAACTAAAATGAATAATTTTATTTTAGGGACCAAACTTAAAACATCATTACTATTTTGTAGAGACTAAAATCATATTTAATTTTATATTTATTTTACAAATGAATTTATATTATTATATTTGACCTTGTTTATACTTATTATAAAACTCTTATTTTATTTATTCTTGGTCTAATCCTTGGAAGATAAATAATAGACTTAATTCCAGTTTTCATCCCCCTAATTTTATTATTTTGCAGATTTAATTACTTTATTTTAAAATCCGACGGTTTATTTTTGGTCTGTCATCATACTTTTAAACTAGAAAAAAAATTAGTAATGTGATATTTTAAAATGACGTGGTATATGATCCGATAATAACAAAAAAATCAACATCGATAAAATTGTAATTTTTTTTTAAAAGTTTTATTCAAAACATGTTGAATCATCATATTTTAACAACATATTTGAGAGAAAGATTAAAATTATCAAATTTTATAATAAAGGGACGGAGTAAAAAGTAAATAAATCAATGAACTTAAATAATATTATTATTTTTTGTTTATCGTGACTTAACATTTGGTTTTTGGTTTCTAGATTTTCCATATGTTCCGGAAGAAAGTCCATCCAGAAAATTCAACAATTGAACATAAATCTGCTAAACATCGAAAGAATGAGAACAAGAAGAAAACAATGAATGATGGAGGTCACAACAAAGGTTACCTTGTTCATCCAGAAGAAGATTCATCTTCTTACAGGGAACATTGGATCAAGACAGATGCAGATTGTAAGTATAAATTCATTTTTCATATTTTATATATTATTATATTGTTTTTTCAAAGGAAAAAATTGAGTACCACTAATTTATCAATTTTAGATGAAAATTTCGACATGCCACAATACAATTACATGCATGCTAAGTGAAATAGTTCATGATCGATTTCTACTCACTTAACATATCAAGTAGGTCATGCAACATCGTCCTATAAAAAAAGGACGTGTCACATTATCTACTTGATAGAATGTAGTGACATATTCTAATGTATGATTTTGTGTTCCAATAAATATAAATACATCTTACTCAAATTCGTTAAAATAACTAAGCGTCGTTATCGTAAAATGAAGCAATGACGTAATAGTTAGTATTATTTTGAAATGACTAAATGGGCCATAATCAATTGATTTGGTTGGCTAATGATTTTGATTTGGTTAGTTGCATAGCAAATTAGTTAAATTAATGTTTCTTGTATATACCCAAATTAGTGACTTTGAGGCTGGTGCCCATATTGATTACGTATGTATATTTGTTTGTTTCTCACTTGGTTTTTTCTATACATTGCAGATTTAGTTCTAGAGCTTTGAAAGGAAAAGAATAAATTGTGTTGTTTTAAGTTGTTATCCTCTATTAGTAATATGTAATGTCATGTTTGTACTTTTATATTGTGATCATATTATTGATCATCACTGTTTGTGACACATACAAAACTTATATTATATAAATCATATGAAGCTGTTTGGGTTGATAAATATGGAATAATTGAGGTTGTCATCTCTAATGTCCATCTCAAAGTGTGAGTGCCTATTATCTATAAATAGTTATAATAAAAGCAATAAATTAGATATTGAGTTGACAATATAAAAAATAATTGATTTAGGGGAGTCCACATGTAGATGTTGTAGCCATGTATTTAATATTTATATTTATTTATATGTGGTGCATTCTTTTTCCCTATATAGCAGTTTTTTTTTAAAGAAGTTAAAAGAAAAAATATATTAAACACTTTAGCCACAAGAAATGCTTAAAAAAATGAGTTTAAAATATAGCATTGAACAAAATAAGAAAAGAAGATCAACCCGATTCAAGTCTTAAACAAGTTTTATGGTTTAATATCCATTGATTTAAATCGAAATAGAAATATTTTTTTCGAGCCTTCAACCACCACCAACATTGATTTTAATATTGTAAGCCAACCTTTCAGTAGATATTTCCTAACAGTTAAAAACTCTACTATTACGCTCCTTTCAAATAAACCAAACAGTCACCAACTACATCGCTTGAAAACAACTCCTAGTAGATTTGCAAAAGTCGTGCACCCCACATAACTGAGATGCCAAAACAATGGCGTTATAAGGGAGAACAAATGGAACCCATAACCAATATACAATATCATTCCATACCGCACCAAAAACATGACATTTCAGAAATAAGTGGTGAACATCCTACACTTCGGTACACTCAACTGAGCATAAAATAGAATAATTACGAAGGCACCCGCATCCAAATAAGTTATGCTTCGTAGGTAAACTGTCAAACATAAAACGCCACTCAAAAGTAGAAACCTTCGACGAAACAAGATTATTCCAAACAAGCTCACAATGAGAATACACCTCTATCGAAGTTAGATGAGTCAGAACATGATATGCCCCACTAGCTGAGTGACTTGCATCAGAATCTGACAGCCACTCTCATTCATCAGGAGTATCAGCCTGCAATAAAAATTAGCCAAAACACATAACATTCACCCCACAACTCTTTTCTCGAGAATAATTGCCTACGCCACAACTAGCCATTTTCAAGAAAGCCCCACCCTAATCCGCAGATATCCGCCACTGACCTATCCTTGTCAAGACACAAATAAACAAGGCTACTAAAACGAATCTTCAGTGGAGTCCCATCCATCCAGATACCCTTCAAAAATAGAGTCTGCTCCTTACCCCTACCCTCCGAACAATGTTTTTACCAAACCAACTCCCTCATCCACCTCATTCCTAGACCTAATAATAGGAATAACTTTCTACCAATTAGACGCTCTACTACTTCCATTATCCATCTGAGGAATGATTTTAATGAATGGAATAATTTTTTTATATTGTAATATAAAATCAAATCATATTAAAGTCGAAATGCTAATACATCTAGTCTCTTATCTAAATTTCCATCTAAGCTAATTGGTTTGGGGAGATTTTTCTCCTCTTACCTCTGAGAATATGAATCAGATATTTAAAGTTTAAAATAATTATAGTTTCTCCAATTAAATAGACATTTATCGAATAATTCTATTTTCTCCAATTAAAAAGGAAGATAAAATTAAAAATTGGTCACACAAGAGATTTGAAAAAAGTTCTTAATAAGATCCATAATTGGTTCAAAAACTAATTAAAATTTGTGTGAATTCCTATGTATGTGCCAAAAAACACATTAGATTTCTAAAGAGAATTAAATTATCACAATTACAAAATGAGACAACTAAAAGATAGAAAAACTAAGTTTCAACAATTTTATTAAACTTTTGAAAAGAAAGACTCTTAATTAGAAATAAGATTTCCTTAAAATAATTTATCTTTATCGGGTCCTCTAACAATTTTCAAACCCAACAAAGTAATCACACCCTCTTTTTTTTATCTTGAGCTTCTTAGAGGTAATTTGTTGGCTGACAACATACTTAACTTTGATAATTACTCGGCCCTCCAAGTTTCTTTTTGTGACACAAAAAATACACTAAAAATCCACTTCGAGTTCTATTCTCCGAATTGTTTTGCCTTGGTTTGGGGGGATAAAAGATATGCAGGGGGTGAGTAATTATCCTTATTTTTTTTGTGTAAATATATTTTGAGAAAATAAAGTAGGCCCAAAACAACCGTAGGTCCATATCACATTTTATTATATTTTAAATTTTTTTTTTTGCGTCTTTTAAATTTTTCCACGCTTTCTTAAAATTATCAAAATATCTCTTCGGCTATTTAAGTAGTCAAATGAATTCACTACTTAAAAAGTGGACGCGTAAAATCTTGAAAATTTTATGTTATGAGATGTTTTTTTCTTCAAATTTTTCATTTTTATAACGTTCGTTACTTTAAAATCTTTAAAATTTCATATTAACTCATGTTATTTTTTCTCAAATTTCTCATTTTTATAATGTACACTAGAGTATGTTTTTTAGATTTCTATTTTTACAAAGACCAATAAATCAACAAATTGCCTAAACACTAGTTCAAATGTTCCTCTATCCATGAGAAAGAATACACTAATTCATAGATAATTATTAGTCCAAACATATAGATGAAGTAATATAATCAATCCAAAAAATTTACTTGTTAATTAATCACAACATCATGCAAATAAAACATATAATGTGCATAACATAAAGGAGAATTGAATAAACCTCAATCTATCTAATAACTTTTGTAAATTCATATAAAAATAACTTTCATATTTTATCTCATCTGAATTAACACAAGACTTAACAGCTATATGAATCACAAACTTATACACTAATATCAGACCCAACATGTGTCTTACACTAGAACATACATAATGTTAAGAGAACCGAGTTATCAATAATAGCTATTATGTAAATTATTGAAGAGAACGGAGTTTAAATTCTAAATATCTTTTATTTTTCTACATTTAATCGTTAAATTATTAGAAGACAAAATAAAACTATGCAACTTACGCATTTTCTTAAAAAATATGGGAATTTATTCTAACGATTATCTTTAGCAGAAAATGACATAATTGAACCTTATGAATCATAATAACAACCTAAATGTTTTTCTAACCACCCATAATTGTGTCACCATAGAGTTACAACACTAGAAAACATGTTGATGTCGTTACATATAACTTATAGTTAGAGGAGTTGTTGGCTGGCAAAGGAGGTGTGGATCCACGATTGTTCTTCTTTTAGCCACATTTCTAGCCATCCAACTTATTTTAATTAACCCACCTTTTTTTATTATTGAAAAATTCAGTCTCCTTCCTTTTGTGAAACTCTAATAATGATACTTCTCAAGTGTGTTTCATCCACTAAAAAAAGAAGGATATTATATATGACAATTTTTTTGTAGGGAGTTTGATTTTAAAATTATTTTTGAAACTTAACAAATTAGAAATCAATAGGATGGACAAAAATTAAAATGATTGCCATTTATTGAACCATGAGACAATTTGTTGTCCTCTGTACAAGTTGTCTAAAATAACAAAATAATATTATCAAAAAGAAATATAAGATTCTTCACGAAGGACATACAAATTTCATATTTTAAGAAGATTCAAATGAAGTGTTTAAGATTATAAAAAAAAATGAAGTGTTTAAGAGCATTTTTTTACAACTCATCAATAATGTTTTTTTTTTTTCTATTATCAAATTATATATTACGTCATTTAAAATTTATCACATTATCAATTATTTAGTTTAAAATACGACCGGGGAATCAAATTTATCATATTTTACAATAGAAGATCATATTTATAAAATCATAAAAGATGACCAAAACTACTCTCATTTTTTTATTTACAATCTTTTTTTTTACAATTGGTACAAATTTTTTTATACTTATTATTCAATAATAAAATGAAAATAGTGAGTCAAAAAGAAAAAATGGAAAATGACAATAGAGGTTAGAGAATGGACAAGGTTACAACTTACAATGTATAGAGAGATATGAAATGAGTTGTCAGAATCTAGAGGAAGAATCTATATATTGCATAGTATCATTCAACAACCAAATATTATACTTATAATAAGGTTAAGTTTTTTTAATAACAATAATAGCAATAATAAATGGTAAACAATAAACACTGCTGTCATCTTTGTGTTGTTGGACCACTCCAAAGCAGCATACGCCCTTTGTATATTTTCTATTCCCATTCACCAACCACCTCAAATATGGTAGCCAATATCATTTTTTATTTTTTGGTTCATGAAAATATAAAATTCATTCTACAATTTCTCTCTTATTTTTGGACAAAAATATAACATTTGTCTTATAAAAAGCATTCTAGAATGTGCACATTAATTTAATATTAGTAATTAATAAGAACATAGAAATCATATATTATAATACTAATAACATAAAAAATAATTAAATATATCTAAATTTAATTTTGTAGTATTGACTTTTTTTTCCTGTCAAAACAAACAGTATTGACTTATTTTCTTTAAAAGATTTTTTATAGGACTTTAACTAATTTGTCAAATATACTTAAAATATAATGTAATAAAGTACTCCATCATAGAATTATGTGGTTAGATGTTCGATTCTTGACTCATTCATATGGGAAAAATTCGGTTAGAAGAAAATAATTCACCTTATGTATCCCATAAATTCTTCGACGGAGATTAATCATTACCAACAGCGGTGAAAACTTCATACCAATATCTTAATAACAAAAAAAATACTCCATTATAGAATTAGGTGCTAATTATTATCAAAATAAAAAAAAAAATTAGGTGGAATTGGTGCATGCATCATGCATGTACAATTGTACATTAGTATTAGACTATAGTAATTTTTATTTTTATACAAGAGAAATAATATACACCATTAATGCATAATCATTAAACTTCTTTTAAAATATCCAATTAGCTTTTTGGTTTGAATTTTTCAAAACATTCATTATTGAATAATTTATTTCATAAAATTGTTATATTTAATGTATAATGCATGTACATTATCTTTTGACTAATTTTTTCTATACATATAAAATCAAATATCAAATATTGAATAATGAATACTATTGTTCTTGTAGTAGGAAAAAAACAGAATATTGAATGTGTGAAATGTAATGTCGCAAATAATACCGTTAGACGTTAACGTTCGGATTTATTAATCCACGTGTCTTATTCTCCCGCTCCGTCCATCTATCCGTTAACCCTATTCTCTCTCTCTCTCTCTCTTCTGCAACTCTTTCTTCCTCCATTGAAACACACCGAAATTCTTTCTTCGTTTTTCTCACAAGGAGAAAATAGTAAATACACACATTCCATTCATTTTTCTCACAATGGGAAAGTTACTTTGTGATTCAACTACCGCCGCTGAACCATTTCAAGGTTCACCGGCGGCTGCTCTTCCTTGGATTGATTCCAAATCTCCGACACAAATCGACACTATCTCAACCGCCGTAGATCTTGTCGTCCCGACGAATCTTGCCAACGGAGCCTTCACCGGCGGTGGATGGGAAGATGTTATTGGTTTAGAAGAGCTTCAGAGACGTCATCTTCAGAGACTTCACGCTAAGGGTGTTCTATGGAAGCCACCGGAGATGGAAGATTCGTCTTCTCCGTCGGAATCAGATCTCAGATCTGTTGTTTTTCGACTTTCGCATGGTGGCGAAGTTTCTTCCGATGGAAACTGTCTTTTCACGGCGTCGAGGAAAGCGATGGCTGTTGAGGATATTGATGCTAAGGAACTTAGACGGAGGACGGTGGCGAGATTCTTGGTTGATTACGGATCTGTGAGTTTTGAAGAAGGTGAAGCGATTGATGATGCGATTCGGCATATGTATTCACCGGATCTGAGATTTGGTTGGGGAATTCATGTTGTTCAGGAGGTGAAGTTGTTGGCGAAGAAAGAGGATCGGTTTTCTCTTGATTCTGCCATTGACGAACTCGTTCACCTCGGCATGCAAAGGTATTGCATGCTTCTTGGATATAATCTTGAATTGAATAGCTCATAGATTCATTGATCAATTTTGCATAATTTTGAGTTTGTTCATTTTCTAGGGTTTCAGAATTGTTGAGAAATTAGGTCTTGAAGTTTACATTGTTTGTTAGATCTGAAATTTTACAGCTATGATTACAAGATGAAGAAATTTATTCTTTTTTGGATTTTATTTTTTTTTATTCTGCATTTCGTCGTAAAGAATAATGAGTAGTAAATTTGGAAATGTTTATTGCGCTTTGTTTACGATATGTGTTTTTTTTTTTTCTGATTGAAGAGAAATGGCGGCGGAATCTATTTACAAAGAAAGATGTATTCCTGTGAATGATGGTCAAACTTGGGCCAAATATATGTTGATCTCTGGTTCTCCTGAGGATGAATATGATATCATCACTTTGCAATATACTGAGGAAGGTTTGTTATCTGTAGATGAGAATAGAGAGGGTCGTGCTGCGGCTTTCGGTGATGATATTGCAATTGAGTGTCTTGCCACAGAGTTCAAGCGAGAGGTCTATGTGGTAAGAAATGCAGAAAGTTTCATTGTTGACTTTCATTTTTGTGCAAGTTACTGAATTATGCGAATGGAATCAGTTCGTTTTTTAAGGGACTGGATTAATTCAATATCATTATCTGCAAACAATCCTTTTCTTTCCTATTTGTTTTTAACTGTTCAGTACATAGCAGAAAAAAGTTCAGTTTAATTATATTCTTGAAATTAATTTGGAAGATTAATGGGATCAGGGAAGCCAGCTACTATATGAATCACTCCATGATAGTTTCTGATTGTTAAATAGATTGAATAGTATGATGCTAAGTTCTGACCTTCTGGTGCAGATATACTTGTGCAATAATACATTAATCAAGTATAGTACTGTGTGTTGGAATGATGAACATCTATCATGTGAATGTCAAGTATTTGTGGCTGGGTAGCTGAATCTCATACTTCTCCTATGGCATATGTTGCGAGTTATATATGATGAATACTTGATTGTGATTCAAAATTTTGTCTCTTCATGCTGTTTGATCTGTGTGTCCATATTTGTGAGTAATTGTCTCTCATCATGCTTCCATCTGCATTTTTCCCCCATCATTTTAAGGTGCAAGCGCACGGTTCAGATGCCATGGTTGATGAAGAAAATTGTGTCTTTTTCCTTCCGCATCGTCCAAGGAGTGAAATTGCAGATCTTCCTTTCTTCCTTTTCATGAAAGGAACAGGTAATGGAGAAAACAGACTTTTTTGCACTCTATTAAAGTTTGGAATGTTTGAATGAACTGTCTAAGTCTAAGCAATTTTCCACGTTCAGGTTGGTGTGGTGCTGGAGCTGACCACTATGAGCCCTTGATCGCATATCCTTCTGCTGTTGTTTCCCAAGAAAAGGTTGCTGTGGTACTGTGATTTCGAGGCTTCTCAGCCTGCAATTTTGTGGAGTAGAGATCGTGTAGAATTAGAGTTTCTTCGAGCCTATTTATGGCCACTCTAGAAATGTTTGGCCGCCAACAATCTGGTTCTCCCGAAGACTAGATTCTGTCCCAAAGAGAATCTCATTGTGTTGCATTTCTTTTGTTACTGACATTTAGAATCAATCATCTTTGACTCTCTTGACATTCGACAAACAGGTTATTCCTGCAGTTTGCGCGCACTGCCTTTTTAGAGTATTGTAATAGATTTCACCGGCTTCTGTTTTGTTCCTATTATTGAGTTGATTAGAGAGGTTTTTGTTCTGTTTAGGTAGTGTGTTGTTCAAATTGAAGAGTTCTTGTATCTCGGTGGATTTCGTCACAGTAATGAAGTGGCTCATTTTCTTGGTCTATATGTTCATGTTACATTGCATTTCAACACCCAATCTTATTCAGCTTCGTAACTGGTGCCGATTCATTATGCTGATAGAAACACCAACTACACATAGCAGCCATATTTGAAAATTGTGCTTTTGAACTCATTCAATCAATTTTGCGTTTGGTTAGAAAAACAAGGAGGGAAAAATCAATTTTGAGATGACTCGCATAGCTTTTTGGTTGAACAAGTTCAATTTTGGTTGCAGACAAAAAAAAAAAAACATTTTTGGTATCATTTTACTGAACATAATTCTTCTGACGTCACTATTAAAGTACAACTTTTTTGTTTGACAATGTCTGAACGTACAAATCTAGTAACTGCAGCATGACTTTGATATGCAGGGTTGGAGTTTGGACTTCACAAAAAAAGTATCATTGTCAACCACTATCTTTTAACTCAACTTTTTCAAAATTGATTCTTTTGTAACATTACATATTCTTTGGATGATAAAATATGTATAGGGTCCGTTTGTTTTGGATTTTTTTGAAAATAGATTTTTTAGTGTTAGAAAATTTTGTATAAAAAAAATTTACAAAGAAATTTTTTATAAAAGCTTCGAATGAAAATTTGGTTTGAATAGTTATTCTTAAAATTTTATTTTAGGTATTTCATCATTTTATTGAAAAAAAATTTGGATATCAAAATTTCAAAAAAATCACTTTTTTTGAAGCTATTTCAAATAGATTTTCATAAAAATCATTTTTGAAATACAACTTTTTATAAAAATTGAGATTTTGACTATTTTTTGTTCTTCAATAATGCACGTCTATGTTATATGATGTCAAAATTAGTGTTTGAATTTAGAAAAAACGAATATAAAAAAACTTGTAATATTTTGAAAAACGGTTTTATAAAATCTATTTTCAAAAATACAAAGAAAAAATCTATTTTTTTAAAGCTGAAACAAACAGACCCATAATCTAACTTAATCTAGTGTTGCTGGTTTTGCTAATAAGTTAAATTCGACAAAAATTACAAAAAACTAACCTGAGACTTGAAAGTTGAAACTTGAATCTCTATAAACTTCGAGAAGGTACCACTGTCTGATTTTATTCACTCAATTGATACATAAGTGTATGCAATGGTAGTCTTTTATAGCCACACAATACTTAATGGTTAAGTAAATACCGGAAAATTATAAAACGAAATAATCCACTTTTTTTTTATAAAAAAAAAATACCGTTTTTTTTTTAAATTCCCTCAATATTTACAGTTCAAATTCCCTTGGAGAAGGTTGTAAGACAGAAAGATAGATATATTAAATAAAAAAACGAAGAACAAAAAGGGCTAGCATCACAAATTATTTTCTGGAGAAGCTACTAAAGCAACTTCTCATTTAAATCAATTTTAGATTATTTTTAACTTCTCATATTTTCTTTTCTAAAAAAAATTATTTTATGAATGAAGACTATTTTGGTTCCTCATAATTTATTTTTTTACGGAACAATTAATTTATGATATAAATAAAACTCAAATTAGTGATTGACATTTTTATATTGAACACAAACTAGTCCCCGATTCTTTATAATAGAGGGATTAATTTATTCTTAATATAAAAATGTCATAGATTAAGGGTCCGTTTGAATTGACTTAATTTTTTTTTTTATAATTGAATTGAATTAATTTTGAGTTTATGCGAAATAACTTATGCAAATAAATAAGTTTTATGTATTATTATATGTTTTTTAAGATAGTTTACGAGAAAACAGTTTTTAGAAATTTTTTATAAATTAACATAAAAAATTATTTATCTATATAAACTACTTTCCTAAGCTAAAAAATAAATCAAATGCAAATGGACCATAATTTAAATAATATTATATTTTTATTATAAAAAAATAATATTATTTTTGTGTGAAAGGTGATTTTTACAACCCAATACATTGTGGACCGGTTTGGACCGGGTCGATTCAGGAGCCCGATCCATTTAGATTATAGATCTTCCAAAACCTCCCAATGTTCTGTTCTTTCGCCTTTATTCTCTTCCATTTCGATTCACCTTCATCTGCTCTCTCTCATCTTCAAGTTTCAACAAGCATCATCTCTCTAAACATTGCTCTAACCTGTAAGAAATATTTTTTCTTTACGATTTTTTTCTTTCTTTCTGTTAACAGTATCTTTCACTATGAATTACGAGTAGAATTGATCTATATACTGCTGCTGTTATGAAGATTGATTTTGTGTGCATTTCAATTTTTTCAAAATAAGTAAGTAAATTTTGGGGTTGTTATAGTTTTATTTCAATTGTGGGCACTATGTGTTTGATGAAATGCCACAATGATTTTTTTATTCAAAATGTGCATAGAATATATCTTAGTTCATGAAATTAGCTTTAAATTATTGTTTTAGTAATGACATTAAGCCCTGTTGGATTGGCTTATTCTTGAGTTTATGTAAATTAGCTTATGCAAATAAATAAGCTTTTATGTTAATTCATAATTTCTCACTCACGAAAATTGTATCATTATAAGTTGTTTTTCATAAACTACCTTGACAAGCTTATAATAATATATAAAAACTTATTTGTTTGCTTAAGTTGTTTTGTATAAGCTCAAAAATAAGTCAATCCAAACGGTCCCTTAGTTTTTCCAATACTGTGCTTTTAGTTAAGTTGCTCATCTATGCCATTCTAAGTTTTCTATCATTTTAATTAATTATTTGGTGTCTATTTTAATTTTGTTCCTTCTTTTGGTTCTGAGATATTATAGTTTCAAGATTGAATGTTATGTGGGTTTTCTTAAGTGTTGGTATGATGTCTTAGAATTTTGAGTTGGGTCTAACTCAACTCTACAAAACCGGTTTGTAAGGTGGGAATTTCCCCCCTGCTTATAAACATATGTTTAGGCTATCTTTCATCCATTGTGGGACTTTTAACAATATGTTTTTCTTTTTTTAAAAAATTGTTACTGTTGTTGTTTGCTACTGTATGCATAAATGACGTGGTTATTAGAAAATAGTTCATCAGTGAACTAGTAGTGATGTATGAGTAGATGTAATAACCGTAATTTTATTCCTATCCAAGTGTATGAAGTACTATGCTTTTTTCTTTCTTTTTTTGCTTTAAAATGCTTCTTGCTGCTTTATGTTGATAAAATATTTTCAATTTGGATATTATTTAATCCGTAACTAACTGGTTTGATAGGTTCAGAGGTTTGAATCGGGAACAATGGCTGGGAAAGTGGCGAAGGCAGCTTATGATGCGAAAATGGGGAAGCTTCTTCGAGAGTACACACAAGTTTTGGTTGTTTCGGCAGACAATGTTGGGTCGAACCAGCTTCAGGGTATAAGGAGGGCACTGCATGAAGATTCAGTGGTAGTGATGGGGAAGAACTCGTTGATGAAACGCTCTATTATGCAGGAAGCGGAGAAAACTGGAAACAACAACGCTTTCCTTAATCTTGTTCCTCTCCTTGTTGGGAATGTTGCATTGATTTTTACAAAAGGTGACTTGAGGGATGTTAGCGAAAAGATTGCCAAGCTCAAAGTTGTTAATCCTATTCTCATGTGCCCTAAGTACAGGTCATATGACTCATACAAAACTTGTTCCTATATGCAATCCGGACAACTGCCATTGGGCCTCACATGTTGTAACCAACAATCTTCAGAAGCTTCCGAGCCTTTTCTTGTAAGCTCCAAATTCTCGCCACCCCAGCACTGTTACTTGATGAGATCGAGACAATTCATGTTGACAAGTATATGGTCTCCTTTTCTCCTTTTGGCTGGTAATTTGTGATGCAGATGGAGGATTTTGATCCCATGATTTTTAATTTCATTAAGGGATACCTTTCACGGGATTGATCTTTTTCCCTGGCTCTCTTTCCTGTCAAACATTTTATAGTTAAATTCTTCTTTTGTAGGAAATGATGGAGAATGGAAATGATGTTATTTAGAAATTCTATTATAAGGACTTCTAATTTACTCAGAAATGTTATCCTATGTTTAAATAATGATAGGGATATATATGTCAGTGGGAATAGATCCCCTCAAGTTTATTTTTCTCAAAAATTTATCGTTTTAACCTGGCCTTTGGCTTTAGCTTTTGATCTGTATGCCACTTGAAATCTGTTTATGATTTTGGTTTTGATAAAAGCAATTTTAAGTTACAATTTTTAAATTGTAATGCAACAGATGGAATGATGGGTACATAGGTAGAGATCTGGTTTCAGTATTTAACCCTAAATTTAGTGCTTTGGAATATTTTATTGAGGCTAGGAACAATTTTAAGTATCTTGGAAGTTAGTTTGATACTTTGACGATCTGTAATTGTGTTGTGTTTTTCGATTTACTGGATTTATGGGTACATAGGTAGATGATCTGTATTTTATGGTTTAAACAATAAGGACTGTATAGAGATAGATAATTAGTTACCACTTAATGATAGTGCTTGAATTCAAAATTAATATTTAAAATGTTAATGTATGTGATTCTTGATTGTGATTTGTAGACTGTAGAGTATTTAGGAGATGGAGAAAGTGTCGAGTTGTAATTACGTTGCCTGAACATTTAGATGAGTATCATTTTAAATTCATAGAATCATAGGTTTCAAATGTGAGTTTATTGAAATTTAAGGAGTACTATAGTTATTTTTAGAAGATTATATATGTGGTACATACACTTGGTGGATGGAAGCAGATAACTAAGGCTCGAAAGCATAGAAGGCTTGGAGTTTGTATTGCTGGACATCAAAACACAGACTTGCTGGGCAAGCTTATTTGGAATCTTTTACATTCTTCAGGTACTTTACAAGAAGGTTTCATGCTAGAAATAGGAGATTGAAATACAATTTTTAGTTCAAATCTTAGAGTCGATTAAGGAACCTATATGCCAAAGGAACTTGAGTAGTGCAAGTCCTTGATTAACTAGACTTCCAGAACCAAGAGTCTTCCTAATCATTAAACAGACACACATCTATGCTAGTGATTAAATTCTGTAGATCAATAGGTAAAGCAGTATACAATGCTGTAAGTTCCAAGCACCAATCATATAAGTCTCAAATATTCTCTATGCACAGATTATGGCAATTAATACATGGCATACAATTTTGTTTAGAGTTTTATTAAGATAGTTTGGTATTCAGATTCACTCAATATCAATAAATTGGTCCAAAGTGATGATATTTCTCTTCATTTCTATTCTATTATATGGTAATTAGATTCACATTATCATGCAATTCTTGAATCAAACTTGGGGAATTTCAGCTTCTCCATTTTTTCGTGAGGATAACCAGCTCTTGTGCTGACATGCTAATAATTTTGGAACTCACTCTAACAACTCAAAAGTGATGCTATACATGATGGAGGAGAATGCAAATTGATTGCGTTTCATTATTTATTATGAGATGGATATAGGGGTCAGTCAACAAGGCCCAACCTAAAATCCTAAGACCGTCTATGTTTCATGTACTACTCGTAAGATTTGACTTCAACAAACCTAAAATTCTAAGACTGCCTATGTTTTATGTACCCGCAAGATTTGACTTGAACAAATCTAATTCTTAATGTTCTTTTGCAGGTGATAGGCATTGTGCCACTTATGCAATATGGCGGTAGAAGTGTTAATCGCACGTCTCGATGAGTATTTGTCGTGCAAATGAACAAGTTAGAAAATTAAGCTTTTACGTTGACGCGATTTTGTATATGTCACGATAAATATGTCCTATGCAAATGGAGAAACTAGAAAAATCAAGGTTTTACATTAACACAATTTTGTACCACACCTTTGCAAAATGCAATCTCATTCTAAAAGCATACTCCCTCTGGTCTTGAATATAAGAAGAAAAAAAAAATGCACACACTTTAAGAAAGTGGAGTAAATGATTAGACAAAGTATGTCATTTACAATTTTACCCTTATTTTTTGTTTTAAATTAAATTATTATTTATTATGGATAAAAGTGAAACTAAGGGTAAAATTGAAATATTAATAATAAATATAATTATTATAGTTACTTTTGCTTATATTTGACACTTTCAATTTTTTTATTTTATTTCTTATATATGACCGGAGGGAGTACTAGTTAATGATTTGTTCAGCAAACCGTCTCATAAATAGGGGGCTACTTTCCTTGTTTTGTGTAAGAAACATCTTTAGTACCCTTATAATTTGACATGATAGGTTTGAAGGGAAAAAATTGGAAGGAATGAAAACACTTGAAGAATGAATTTGGACTAAAATAAGACCAGATACATTAAATATTCAATGAATCTAAAAAATACATTTTTGCTTATAAAATATTACAGATGGAGTAATTAATCTCAATCACTCATTATACATCAAACGGTTTAAATCATATATATACTAAAGTGATATCAAACATCCATTAAATATGACGGTTCATACCGTAACTGCGTTATAGCAGCAAATCCATTTCCCCTAAAAACCTTATACTAAATTTGTGCAGTAGTTAAGATGCTACGTATACTTAAAAACAAAAATAAAATTTGTTAGTACTTAGTAGCAAAAGTGAAGAAAATGGAAGGCAATATAAAAAGAAGAATCAAATAGCGTATTGTCCTTCAACACCCAACAAGAGGGGGCAGACAAGACAACCAGAGCAGCCCTTCGGAGATCTCAAGGGTCTTGTTTGTTCTTCTTCAACCCTCGTTTTCTCCGAACACTTTCTCTCTCCCTTATTAACCAACCAAAACCCTCTTTCTTCATTCATCAATCAATCACTGTTATGGCTACCCTTTATTCAACTCATTGTCGTTCATTTCCATCTTCTTCTATTTCTTCCAATCAATCTGTTACTTTCTCTAATCGATTTCTTGTCAACACTGTTTCTTTTAAATCTCAAACCCATTTGTTACAGCAGATTTCAGTTCATACCCAACAACAAGATGGTTAGTCTCTTTTGTTTTTTTACCAGTTTTTTCTAAACCCTTTCGTTTATTTGGTCTAAATTTTGAGTCTTTTATGCTTTTGTAGTATATTTGGTGTGAATTTTAATTTGCTATTCCAAAGTGTGATGTTAGTTTAGAGGGTGATAAATGAATTTTTCATTAGAAAATCAGCTCTTATATTTTATCATGTGTGTTATGGCCCTTTTACACTTTGAATTTAGTTTAATTACTATGCACCTAGGAAGCACTGGCACTAATGGTGGAGCCAGGACCCTAGTTTAGGGGTTCAAAAAATAGGTGAAGTGAATCCGGTTTGGGTCTTTTGGGCTGGTAGTGCAATAAAATAAAATTTAAGGGGTCAAAATGCAAAATATATAGAGGTGGTATATGTGCATTTTTTTTAAGTTTAGGATGTTCAGTTGAACCCTCTCAATATACTCTAGCTCGGCCGCCACTGACTGACAGTGACACACAAAGTTGGACAGTTGACACAACATTTACACTTACA
Source organism: Trifolium subterraneum (assembly GCA_951799995.1). Lineage (NCBI taxonomy): Eukaryota > Viridiplantae > Streptophyta > Magnoliopsida > Fabales > Fabaceae > Trifolium > Trifolium subterraneum. Next base: position 55,144,220 of record OX637464.1, on the reverse strand, counting down.
TGTCAACATCGGTAATAATTTGTGAAAAATGGTATTATTGAATGCAATCAGATGTGTCTGTATTATGTTGGTGTTAAATTTGAAGTGTCGGTTCTACATAGCTATGTATCGATATGTAGAAAAGATTTACGCACCATTCTATCATATATCAACCGCATGTAGATATTTGTGCAGATATTTTAGGAAGTAATATTTGGACAATGTCACCATAGTAATATGGTTGGATGTTGGTTTAATTTCTTTTGTAATGTCAGGGAATAATTATTAAACTCACACTTTGCTCCATCCATTTATCATAATAATACGCTGACATGAAATTCGGTCGTACATTGTAAAAGTTTTTGGTTTGTGTTGGAGAATTGAAGATGTATATTTATATCATAGTATTTTGTTAAAAATTCCTTAGTCTCAATATGGAGATGGCATGTGAATGCAGGTGCAATTGCATCCAGTGTAACCCCTGTTGAAAGCAACAATATTGGCAAGCGATTGAGTCCTGAATTGCTGTCGGTTACATCCTCCACAGAGTCTCAAGTTGAAGCTAGTTTCGAAAAGGATGCGAATGAGTGCACTGTTAGTATTACTGTTGTCGGAGCTTCGGGAGACCTTGCCAAGAAGAAGATATTTCCAGCACTCTTTGCACTTTACTATGAGGGTTGTCTCCCTGAGGTTGGACATTAATAAGATAGTTGTCTTTATTACTTTACTTGTATATTTTGGAAAAATTGATTATGTATATGGTTAATATTGAACTATTGCTTTACTTTATGGCAGCACTTTACCATTTGTGGTTATGCTCGAAGTAAGATGACTGATGCCGAACTGAGAAATATGGTTAGCAAGACTCTCACCTGCAGAATTGATAAAAGGTAAATATATGTCCAACATGTTCTATTTGGTTTTAACCTTACTTGCAGAGCATAATGTATGCTCGACAGCTCGAGTAGTTCCTTAATGATATTGTTTAATTTATGTTGTGGAATTTCAGAGAAAACTGCAGTGAAAAGATGGACCAATTTCTTAAAAGGTGTTTCTATCATTCTGGTCAATATGATTCTCCAGAAAACTTTGCAGCACTAGACAAGAAGCTGAAGGAACATGAGGTAATTGGACAAAACAGTATCTTGAATGATTTAATCAATAACTTAATATGGTTCCAATGTCTGCATTAATTTCTATTTATAATAAGAAAGTAAGCTTCCTGGTAGCAAACAAATTTTCATCTAGATTAGATGGTCTTTGCAGATTATCATTCCTTATACATGAAGCGATTGTGATCACTTGACCGATATATAAATGGAAAGAGTAGTCTAGTCAAGGATCGAATATTAAACCGAAAGACAAAATGTTGGTTCTATGAACTTTTTTAGATTCACTTAAACAATATTTGGACTGAATAGTGACCTCCCTGTAATATGAAGTTCCTTGAGCATTGTGCTGTTATTGTTACATTCATAATTGAAACTTCTAGGGTCCTGTTTAGATAAACAACTTAATTAAGCGCTTATAGCATAAGTGTTTATCATATAAGTGATTATGGTTAGGCTATTTCTATAACAAAAGATAAAATAAAGCCAAATTGTTTTCATATAAGATATATGCTGTTTTTCATTCTGTCGTTTTATTAAAATATTTGAAATTTTAATATGAATTTAACCGATTTTGTTTGAATACAAAAATTGCTTTTGTAGGATGGGAGAACTTCTAATCGCCTATTTTATCTTTCAATTCCTCCTAATATATTCATAGATGCTGTAAAATGCGCAAGCTTGTCAGCATCGTCTGGTAACGGTGGTTGGACTAGGGTCATTGTTGAAAAGCCTTTTGGTCGTGATTCAGAATCCTCAGCCGCTTTAACAAGATCGTTCAAGCAGTATCTAACCGAGGATCAAATTTTCAGGTTTTCTAACTAAACTATGACCCTGTTTGGATAAATTAAGCGTTTATAGCATAAGGGCTTATTATTTAAATGCTTATGTATAAACTATTTCTATAACAAAAAGATAAAATAAAGTAAAACTATTTTTATATAAACTATTGAAAATAAGTTGAACACAATTTATAGACATGTCAGATTGTTTCCATAAACTCTTCCAAACAGTTTCACAAGTACTTATGCTAGTAGATAAGCTTAATTAAGTTGCTCCAAACATGCCTTAATGTTCTTCAAATTTTAAGGATTGCAAGTGCTTTATTTAACATTGAAAATATTATACAGGATTGATCACTATCTTGGAAAAGAGCTTGTGGAAAATCTTTCTGTTCTCCGATTCTCAAATCTCATTTTTGAACCTTTATGGTCGAGACAATACATAAGAAACGTACAGTTGATATTCTCAGAAGATTTTGGCACTGAAGGACGTGGCGGGTAACCTTTCTTCCTTTACATCTTTCACATTTTCTGACCTTAAAATGGCGATTCTCATATATTTTCATATTTGTACTCTGTATAGGTACTTTGACAATTATGGTATAATTAGAGATATTATGCAGAATCATCTACTTCAAATACTAGCCCTCTTTGCAATGGAAACACCTGTTAGTTTGGATGCCGAGGACATTAGAAATGAAAAGGTATAATATGGTTATATACTCTTTTTTTTATCGGCAAATATTAGTTATTAGTATGTTATGTCAGGAGTCAGAGTTTGAACCGCCGGGACCTCCGTCTCAAAGTCCTTTAGGTGTTCCAGCTCAAGTTCAATTGTTTTTATAATTTGTGATTTTTAGTGATGTTAAATTGCTTAATGGATTTCAGGTCAAGGTACTTCGATCAATGAGACCAATTAAACTTGAGGATGTAGTTTTGGGCCAATATAAGAACCATACAAGAGGAGGTGTTGCATATCCAGCCTATGTTGATGACAAAACTGTACCAAAGGACAGCTTAACCCCAACATTTGCTGCGGCTGCCCTCTTCATAGATAATGCAAGATGGGATGGGGTACCTTTTCTGATGAAGGCTGGGAAAGCATTACACAACAAAAGGTAAGTGAAGGGAATACATTTTCCATAATATTGTCAATCACGGATCGCGAAAAATAGCGGTCTGTTGAATTTCTACTATGCTACAGTGCTATGGCGCTCATATAGCCACTATTTGACAACACTTAGCGCAAGAATAACAGTGATTGTTCAAATTTCGCTACGCTATAATGTTGCTATAGACTATAGCTGCTACTTGACAAAACAGGTGCTGCATACTTGTTTGAGTTATTGAATGCCACCTTCCTATTAAACTTCTATGTTGTTTTATATTCAGAGCTGAGATACGGGTGCAGTTTAGGCATGTGCCGGGCAATCTGTACAATCGGAATTTCGGGGCAGATCTTGATCGGGCTACAAATGAACTTGTCATAAGAGTTCAGCCTGATGAAGCTATTTATTTGAAAATCAACAACAAAGTACCAGGACTAGGAATGAAGTTAGACCGCAGTAATTTGAATCTTCACTATGCAGCAAGGTGTTTTCTTCTTTCCAAAAACACCAACTTTACGCGACCCCTAAAATACATTTCACATTAGTTTATTTGGCTGTTGCAAATTCACCTTATTCCATACATTACCTGATTGTCATGGTAGTGGCAAAATATGACATTAATTAATGACCATAATAATAATCCTTGACATATTTTCCACTCTTTGAATGTAGTTTATTTCTTCCTTCATTCACGAAATTTTGTTTATTTGTCCGTAATGAAACAGGCGTTTAAAATATTGTCGATTAAAAAATTCATTTTTAATTGACGTTTTCTGTGATCATTTAGGCTAATAATATTGTAATGATTATTTCAGATACTCAAAGGAGATACCAGATGCATATGAAAGGCTACTTCTTGATGCAATTGAAGGAGAACGAAGACTATTTATACGCAGCGATGAACTCGACGCTGCTTGGTCACTCTTTACACCTGTGCTGAATGAGATAGAAGAGAAAAAGATAACTCCAGAGTACTATCCTTATGGCAGTCGTGGTCCTGTATGCGCTCACTATCTTGCAGCCAGATACAATGTTCGATGGGGAGACCTCGGATTAGATGTAGAGCAATAGTTGTTAACATTTTGTCGCACTTGTGATCAGCCTCAGATGTTAGCTAACACATGTCGGTTTGCGGCTTCTTGTTGGGTTGCAGTTTTCTGGTAGGCATACATGAAATCATGTAAAGTAATAAAGCATTAAAGTGAAGAATAGTGTAATGAAGCATTGAGATTTTTCATTTATCTATAATTTTGGTTTGGTGGAGGGGATTCAAGGGATTGAGATGGTAAATGCTTCATGTAATTTTCATTTGAATGTATTTTGATTGGATTGAATCATAGATTAGGAAGTGAATTTGTAGGGGTTGTATACAATTTGGTTTTTAAAACTATGAAATTTCAGCCCACGGTATCTTAAATTGTTTTGTTATAAGATTTTCTACAAGTGTCTGATCCGTTAAACCACAAGATAGTAAAAATCAAAGGTCCACCTCCACCCTTCAATCACTATTATAAGCAAAATAAAAGGTAATATCACGATGATTATTTGTCCTTTGCCCCATGGCACGGGAGGTATGGAACAATGTTCATTGTTGGCTTGGCATGATTACTGCTTTGCTCAACGCGCTCCTTTCTTTATTCGAGAACTTCCTAGTGCCTTTGAAAAAAGGAAAGTTGGCGCATAAGGGGTGTTGTTGGTTTGGCATGCAATGATTTGGATTTTATGGCGAACTCACAATGATAGGATCTTCTCTCAAAAAGTGGTGGAGATTGAGGAAATTGTGAACAAGGTTAAATTGGTAACATGGAAATAGATATTGGCTAAGAAGCAAAATTTTCCATATTTATTTTATTAATGGAATGTGTGTCCACTTTATTGTATTACTAGATAGTGTTTTTCTTTTTTATCCTTATCTTTAGATGGATTTTGCTTTAGTGATTCGGTCATGTACTTTTGTAATGTTCTTACTCCAGTGGGGCAAGTACCTCTCGAACTTTTTCATTTGACATTTATGTTATCTTTACTGTTAAACAGAAAATAAATTCACGATTGTTAAGAAATTTAATTGAGTGAAATGGATTTTTTAGATGGCACATAAAACACAAGTTAGATTTACTATACTATCTTTGTTGGTATTTATCGGGTAAAAGCAACTAAATAATTTTAAAATAGTTAATTTTTTTATTATAATAAAAACCAAGATTTGAAATTTCATGGGGTGCTCCGGGCACCCCCATTTAGAAAGAAGGGTCGAAGGTTTTGGGCCTGTAGCTTTCCCCGTTCCCCCTTCGTCGGGTGGTGCTTGTGTGGAGGGTGTGCCACCTGAACCTGACAGAGGTAGTATTATTCTATTAAAAATATTGTTTGAATATTAAAATACAAACACTGAATATTACACTATATTATACTTCACACTATATTACACTGAATATTATATTAAAATACAATTATTTGCTATTTTTTTTTTAACTATAACCTCATTTCCTTTTATATATATATAAAAAATAATTACATATTAACAAAAGTCTAACGGCTAGACATTCCACTCTTTAAAGTGGATAAATGAGAGGACCGCGATTCGAACTCCAACTCCCTACATATAAAATGCAATATCCAACCAATTGAGTTAATCTCATGAGATTTATTCCGTTCATTCTATTAGTTATAATTTAAATGCTGTGTTACATTACATTATGACTATGAAGGACAATAATGAGCATAATCATTGAAAAGTGTGTTTTATATACGACTGATATGATTCATGTTACAAATGGGACACACTTTTGTGATAACATATGTCACTTAACAATCTCTCTGAGGCAAAATATCCATTAAAGTGTGGGGCTTCTACACTGTGTGACTCTTCTATTTTTGGATGAGAGTTGAGAAGAAAAAAAAAAAAAAAAGAGGGACAAAAAGGTAAAAAAAATGATGTGTCGATATAGTATGCATTTAGAACCGTACTTGTTGGTACATTGTCTGTCACATTAGTACTGTAGATACTGTGTACAATACAGAACAGGTAGAGTGGGCCCACTATTTATTAAATTTTATGACTCATTATTTTGACTGGTAAACACACTACACATGTTTGGTTTCACTTTTAAATTTAATTTAATTTGGGAATTTTTATTTTTTAGTTTATAAGGAGATTAAAGACAATATAATATAGAGATTGATGTTATTTAGAGGTGTATTTGAGTAAAAATTGATTTGGTTTAAGGTTCAAGATGATGAACATATGAAGATGATAATAAATGTATGAAGAAAAAGATAAATTTTTTGGATTTTATTATTTTTAAGAAAAAAAAAATTTCTTAACAATCAATAATTCTATTTGGAAAAAATTTTATAATATAAAAATGGAAAAAGGACTTATATTTGCCCAACACAAAAGATAAAGGACTTAAATGGTACAAAAAAAATAAAGGACTAACATGTTACAAATAAATAAGATAAATGACATATGGTGTGATTTTGTCTATTTATAACTAGCAAAAATATATGTGCATTCACATGTGAGTCTGTCATTTTTTATTTATAAATAATATTGATATCTCTAATGATGAATCTAATTGTTACAAACGTAAAATTTAAATGACACTTATTTAGTCTAAATTTTTTCTTTTGATCCAGATGGATTTAATTCTTTTTTTTACACATGTTTGGTATTCTTAAACTGGTCTAAATTGGGTTTAACCAATCTCCGGTTTGATTGGAGACTCGGTTGGGTTGAACCAAAATGTATTTTTCTTCTTATAATCAAGGACAAGAGGAAGATTTTTTATAAAATTATAACTTTTTAATCTGTGTTATTTTTGGTTATTATGATATATGTACGAAGTTTTTATCGTTGTTTAACATTAACTAATCTCCGTCAAAAAACTTGTAAGTAAGGCACACTCGATGAATTATTTCCTGCCAATTAAATGTTCTCCATATACAAGAGTCAGGTGCGTTCGGTTGTCACTTAATAAAGTGACTTGTATATATTTTAGAACCGACAATATCATGTCATATTTTTGTATTAATTTATTTTAAAAAATAAATTCATCATCTTATTTTTTTTATAGAAAAATAAGAAAATTAAATGCAGCTAACCATCATCCTAATTGTTTTTTTCTTCTTATAAATTGTAATCACGTTGGTGATGGAGTGAAATAAAGGAGAGATTCTTTGATGTACTCATTTTACACTACATACGATTTTATGGGGACCGAATCAAATTAAAACACCACTTTACGACAAAGACAGAATTTTGTAGCCCCATCCTATAAACTTTTCATGTGAGCAAATAATTTTAATACTATATATATAAAAAGAGGAAAATTTGAGTAGCTAAGAAAATTTTAAAAAACTTGTTATTGGACCCTAGGCCTAAATCCACTCCTACTCGGATGACCCAGCTAACGTTGGTTTGTCGGTTCACCTCAGCATCCACATTTCACAAGAAGACACATGTCCTCTGAAGCCTATCTGTTATCTTTGATAATCAAAGCAGATCACTTCACCCAAGATGAGGATCTGTAACGGTCTTTTCCTCCATCCAAGAAGAAATCCCAACGACAACTCTTAATAGGTTGTTTGACACAACCCATTAAGAGGACCTTTGGCCCAACGCTGAAGGCATCTATAAAAACCATCATCTATAGGAGGGTCAGGTATCTTATTTATTTTAACTCTCACATTTAACCTTGTAATCTGCTTTTTCCTCTCTGATCCTTAACTGACTTTGACATTGGAGTACGTGCATATACAAACCCCCTCCATGGATCGCACAAGTGCTAACGTCCTTGACCATCATTATGTTCTGATCATTGATGAAAACCAAATTCACAAACAATCAAATTTAAAAAAATAAAGGCGAGTTTGCAAAACTTAATAATAGTTGAGTTGAGACATCCAAAGAAGATTGAGACAAAATTTTGGAGTTTAAATTCTAAATTGCTATACACCCATAATTAACTAACAACTACTAATATTTTAGTTTTTATTTATTACAAAAAGTATAACTTAATTTACAAGATTTTATAAAGACATTTGATATATTTAGAATGATGAATAAAATCGACAATTCGATCTATTGACGTTTAATATGTTTGAGGTTTTTTTTTCTTCTCAAGTAGGTCAGTGACTATAAATTTTATTCTTAAAGATGAATAAATGTGTATTGGAATCTAAACTCCAGCCCTACATATAAAATATAATGTTCTTATCAATTTGAGTTAAATATCACAGAAATTAATATGTTTGAGTTGACGTAGGCTATTTGAAGAAAAAATAAAAGAGAGAGAAATGAAGATATAATTTTTGAACTTCAAGTTTTATCTACTAGTTGTTGTAATTATCTTTAGTAATTTTTATAGTTATTATAAGCATTATTGAATCAGAATACCATATTATGAACTATACTTGTCTCCTTAGGGTCCTAGGGATAACAAATGAATGTATGTGATAGAAATAGGATCATACCTAGGGGGACAAGAGAAGCATTATCCACTCCACGTATACTCTTCCATCTCTTGTTGGATACTACTACACTACTAGCTAGGGCTAGCACACACACCTTAATGGCTATAACATGATCACATGCCATATGAATCCAGTACTATGGTACCAACACATTACCAACCATATGTACCCAATTTGTCTTTTAGTCTTGTATATTTTTCTCTTAAAAAAAATCAAATTTAATCACATTAACTAGTATGCTCAATAGCTAAACTTACATACTCAAAATTTCTCCACAACAATGTTTGGTATGCAGAATCAGATTTTTTTCGTTTTATTTACTTTTTTGTTTTTCACCACGATTTATTGGACTGCCTAATCTAATTCGGATGTCAGTTTAGGAATCAAGTAGTTTTAGCTCCCTCCGATCACAGTTGCGGGAATCGAACCGTAATCCTTCCTACCAAGTTCAGTGTCAACCATCACTAAATCAACTAACAATTGATAGATTATATATTTTTAGTTATAATTTCATGATATAATTGATCACAAATTAACAAACTACTTCCTCCGTCCCAAAATGAGTGACCTAGTTGACGACATTCACGTTTGTCAATGTATAACTTTAATCGTTATAATATCTTAAATTATCTATCATTAAAAATTACAAAAATTATATATTTTGAAAATACTCATCGAGACAAATCAAACAACATCTCATATGCATATATTTACATGTACATATAAGTAGAAAAATATGATCAAAGTAGATCATATGAATAATACATAAAGTCAAAATTAAGTCACTTATTTTGGGACAGAGGGAGTAGTACGTTGTAGTCGGCCCGATGTATTTAGAGGGAGGAGAAGCATCATATTCACTACAACTTATTTCTTTCTTTCTTATCAACAAGTGAAAAGTGGTTTTGGGCGATCTTTTAAAGTTGGCCTTAATTTTTAATTTGTTTTCTCTTTTTTATTTAAATAAATAACTATGACAAAAAAAAAAGTGAGACATTATAGGTTCTATATTTTTTTCCATTCTTCCTCGATATCTCTTAAATATCCTTCTAAGAATAAGTAATTTAACTTTAGATGTAAGAAGTGTGGCAAAATAGACTCGATGATTTGTGAGCATTGTCTAGTAGTTTAATTGAGTTATCTATTATCTGATGATTTTATGAGGACAGCGAGTCTAGACTTATTGTTGTTTAATTTGTTTTTTTTTTGTTTCGGCCATCTTTTTATCCAAAACAATTTGTTAAAAGGATGACTCCACTGGTATAAAAAATACTTTTTAAATTGGTTAAAAATGTTTTTTTAAGTAGCTAGAAGGTTGATAATGATATTAGCTTTGAGTTGTACTTTATTTCTTATTAAGTAGTCTAGTGGCTAGAAATTTCACCCATAAGATGGATAAGTGGGATGACCGAGGTTCGAACTCCGACCCCCTTGCATATATAATGCATTGTCATATCAACTGAGTTAAGCTCACGAGATGTTTTAAGTTGTACTTTAATATTTGATTAAGACATCAAACACGTCTCTTCAGTAATGACTTTTTTTTATTTATGTTATTTACTATTTAAATAGTGATGAATCTTTTTTATTATTTTTTGTGTTTTTAAATTAGGGATTCAATTTTATTAATATTCAAACAGGACTTTCAAATAGTTGGGATCAGTCTGAGGGGGGGCATCCTTGCGCATGTGCCACTATAAAGGGACTCATAAACTACTTGTAATAACACCTGAAAAATAAGTTATAACTCAGTAAAATAATCTATAAGTTTGTGATGAAAAGACTAATCTGGTTTGAGGGTCAGTTCTGACATCAAGTGGTTTGAGCACCTTCCCGATCGCAATTGCGGATGATGAAATCGTGATCCTCCCTACCAAGTACAACGCCAATTACATGTGTATATTGAAGATCAAAAACCATAATTACACGAGTTTCAAAAAAGTACTAACTAATAATAAATTGATCCAAGTAATAAGAAACTCTAACTCTGCTAAACAGGTGATCAAATATTTGTTTTTTTTTTTTGTATTAACCGTCTGGTTTTCAAGGGAAAAGATCCTGATAATCCAAAGTCCGACCGCAATATAAGTAAAGTTTAAGAGTTGTTCCCACCAAAAATCAAACTTGGGTTTTTCTCTCATTTAACCACCCGAGTTCATTCAACTATTTTTTTTTTTTTTGGTTTAATTTGGCTAATATCTTTTTTTGGTCGATAGAAGAAACGATAAAGTCATTGAAAACTCACACGCACAAAATAGAGAGACTGAAATTCAAACCTCGGTCATGACATTCAACACTAGTAATTTCGATATTTCTATCTGTTGAACTAGGATTTATAGATCAACTAATATCTATATCATGCTAAAAATAAGATAAAAATAAAAATAAAAGTATTGTACTACTATAGATGACGCATGAATGACACTCTAATAATAATAAAAATTCAATGATGATTTTATAGTTAATGCACACATGCATTTAGCGTGGATGCCAACTCACTAATTCATTCATTCACAATCTGTTTATAGAAACCATTACGTATGAATCCATTATGAATGAATATTGTGAAATTGTCAACTTATTCTTAAATGATTTGTGAGAAAGTGACACTATACAAAACACTAGAATATTCATATGTTTCTTTCATCCCAACTACACCATAATGCTAGTTTATCCTTCTTTTTTTTTGTGAGGCAATTTTTTTAGGATAGCAAAGTTAACCACGCCATTAATTAGATGATAAGAATAGGTAAAATATGTTTTCGGCCCTTATTTTTATATAGTGAGTTTTCATTTTTATTCCTATTAAATAAATATTTTTGTTAACAAATGAGTCGAAGATCGAATCCAAAATCTCTAGTATACTAGCAAAGTCCCTCACCACTATACTAAATCTAATGACTTGTAAAATTATTTGTTTTTATCCCTATAATTTTTTTGTTTTTAATTCTTAATGAGCAAAATTTTAACATTTGTTTTTATGAATTAATATTAATACTATATATTATCAAATAACATGAATCTTCATGAATTTAACTATATAATATCAAATGACATGAATCTTCATGAATTAATACTCATTTTTATGTGGGACTGAAAATGAATAAATTTGTGTTGGGGACAAGAGAAACAAGTAGACCTCATTCCACACATCTCTAAAATTCAATGAATGCATCAATTCAAAGTGGACACTAGTTATAATTCTTTAGTGGTTTCTATTGCCAACTCATATAATTCACTAGCTGTTTATATATTTACAAACATGCACTATAGATGCCAACTCATTTATATATATTAAAAATACATGTCACTATATACTCAAACATTTGGATATTTTCATCTTCAACCACTTAAGATAATATTTTTTCCTTGTTTTTAGAATTTCTTCCAAATGAGAAACCAAATCGTTTGTTATCATAACCTCACATTTTTCATGTTTTTGATACATTTCATTGTGAACTTTAACGTGTAACAATAACAAGTGCTTAATTAGTATGTGTTTATTAGCAAAAGCTTGTGGGAAAATTACTTCTAAATCAATGTACATCTTTCTTATTTCATTTGATTTAGACATATGAATTTTGATTTAACATCACAAATGTTTGGAAAGGTCACTTTGCATAGCAATTAATCAAATAGTACAAAACTACCCACATTGATATTAATTTGGAACATTATCATCACTTTGATCAGAAAAAAAAAATTGAGTTCGATTTAAATTTTAGAGAATCACTATGTGTTCGTGATATAATTATTCGCTGTAATTATCATTTTCTTATTTGAATTACTACAAACAAGTTTAGCGAAATTATTACTGGATCGTGATTTTATTAAAAATTATATTTTGATTTTTTTCACTTACAATATATTTTGAATTTTCAATAAAATTGTGATATAATTTCATTAAATTCGTCCTTAATGAAAACATGTTTTTTTTCTAACATAAAAAAATGTTTTACTTTTGGGCGACCAATTACTTCTTAGTTTACATATTTGACCCAATTAATTAATTTTGGGCATATATATAATGATCAGCTATTGAAAAAATCATACTCTTAGTCAAAAAAAAAAAATACTACCTCTTTTTCTTTTGTTCTTTTCAATATAGTTTTTGAGCAATACACTATTTTATTCTAAGAAGTTTTTCTTTTGGCTACAAAGGAGTTTTTTTAATTGATAAGGTAATCTTTTTTATTGATAAATTATTTAATGACTTCCATAACACTGTTTGTTTGTTTGACTCACTAGTCAAGATATTTTTAAAAAATTGGAATTGATTTCATTCAACCAATTACTTTAGTTTACATATTTGACCCAGTTAATTAACAGTTACATAGTAGTATATTTTTTTGTTTATAGAATTTGAATACTTCCTTCGATCCTTTTTATAAGAAATAATTTGAAATTTTTTTTGTCCTTTTTATGAGAAACTTTGACTAAATTTCAAATATTTTAAATGTTTAATTTCACTTATGCTCTTATTTATTATGAAAGAGAATATTAAAAACAAGTAAGTTAGTTGAATTGAGAGTAATTAAATAAGGGTATACATGGAATAAATTTAAAATTAGAAGAGTATTAAATGAAATTAACTATGTAGAATGTGTTTCTTTGTTATGTGTATTTTTTTCAAATTGTTCCTTATAAAAAGGACCTGAGGGAGTACTATGTTTCATAAGTCCTAGCTCAACTGACAATATATGCCGAAATTATTAGGTCGGACGTCATGACCCGGGTTCAAACCCAAATCTTACAATATGTGAGTTTATTTTAAGTGGAATACCACTTCATATAAGACAAAAACATAAATAAATTGAATGTTATATCTCAATTCAATCGATAAAGATATCATACTCGAGATATTTCTTTTATCCATTTTAAGAGTTCAATTTATTTTATTTTTTTATAGAGGAAGAGTTCAATTTTTAAAGCTATGTAACAAAAAAAGTTGAATATTATATTTAATTTGATAAGGTAATTTATTGGGTACCCATAAAGTTAATTTTTTTTTTGTACATAAGTTAATTTTAATTTAGTTGAACATTGGTACACCATAAGTAAAATTCATTCATATTTTAAATTTATTTTAATATCAATTAATATAAAATTTGACATAACATTAAATTTTTCCTATGGGATACCGAGACCCAGGTAAACTCTAGGATACGAGAGTGTTACCCTTTAACTAATAATTTTACTGACAACATATAAAACAATTTTATAAAAGATATTAACGCATGTACTAAGAACACATGTTAAATAATAAAATACGGATATATTGTTTTGAAACATTTGCATTCAACATTTTAAAGACTAAAATTTCTATATTTAAAAACTTACTGTATTTCTTTATGTGGCTTGCATGGACCTAATTTCATTATAAATTTGTAGTATTATCTTACCACTATCAATATTATTATTATCTTTTGAAAAAAAAATATTATAGTATTTTTAAGAACATATTTATATAGTATTTTTAAAAAATATTATAATATTTTTAATTTAATTAAAAATTAAAAATCGGGCTCACACGCATAAAGTAACTATTTAAATCGCTTGAATTGGGACAAGATTGAAAAAAAAAACACTCAAATAAACGACCAATTAGTTGACCTCCCCAATTTGCTTCCGTTTTTAAAATTTATTTATACATTAACTATAAATAAATAATATACATATGGAAACCAAATCATAGTTCATTTATATTATATATTATGCAAATATTGTAAAAAAATAATATAATTTTTCTATCATGTGCAAATTTGCACATGTTAAAATTTTCCTATCATTTTTCTATCATGCCGCTTGCTGCAGGGAGTAGTGGGTACGTGAACTATTTTCGTGTTGACGGAAGGTTTATTCGCCTTGATTTTCTATGACTTGTATTTTGTCTACTAGGATTAACTAAGAAGAAGTTGGTATATCTTTCTTTTTGTCCTAGATGCTTTTGTGTAGACACACTGAGTTAGGTCTATGTCCCCAAATTTTTGTATATATATATATATTTTTTTTTAATAATAATATGAGCTATAGGTAGAGACGTAGAGTACTAAGAAGGATATGAATGCTAACTAAGTAGAGATGTCTGTCTCTACCTTAATGTCTAAACGCTTTTAATTTGTCAAAAAAATGATAAATTTATATTAAAATTTATGCCTTTTATATTAAATTTATAATTTTATAATAAATAATTAGTGTTCTTCAATAAAAAATATTACCACTTTTTTCTGCTTTAACATGATAATGTTGCACGTGTTTTTTGACACGTGTTAGATAGACTCAAAATAAATTTACAATATGATATTTTAGTGAAATCTAATTATGTATGTTTAAAACTTTTATACACAGTAACAAAAATAACGATAACGTTATCCCATTAAATGAAGTCGGTTATATGATTAAATGATAACGTTACAGTACATAGTTTTTATGAACTAATAAAATGTTAATAATTAAAACAATGCATTGAACTCAATTGAGAAATGAATTCTAATTATAACGAATCATTTAATTATATCTGAATTTGATTTTCAAACAATTTTTAACCAAATTTTATTTACCTCACAGCTGAATTCTAGATTATCGAATACCTTTCGTACGAATTCAGAAAGTTATTTTACTAAAATGTTATAGATAATTATTAATTCATAAAATAAACTTATTGTAAAAAGAAAACTCATAGAATAAACTTCTGTAAAAAAAGCCTCACAGAATATAAGAGTTTTTCTATCATATGCAAATTTGTACATGTTAAAAATTTAAAATAATAAATATATATTGAAACTTGTGCATTTGATATTAAATATATAACTTTCTAATAATAATCGTTGTTTTCAACCAAAACTTACTACTACTTTTTTTGTTGTCAAGTATTCCAGTGGCTACAAATTCCACCCTTAAAATGAATAAGTGGGATGACCAGAATTCCAAACTCCGAC
This sequence comes from Trifolium subterraneum, assembly GCA_951799995.1. Lineage (NCBI taxonomy): Eukaryota > Viridiplantae > Streptophyta > Magnoliopsida > Fabales > Fabaceae > Trifolium > Trifolium subterraneum. The sequence goes on along the minus strand of OX637464.1, from coordinate 55,128,831 downwards.
TCCCTGCATATATAATATAATGTCCTATCAACTGAGATAAGCTGAACAAAAAATTACTAATTGTAGTTGGTTTACATGTTCAATATTGCACATATTAGACAAACCAAATAATCTATACGGTACAATAATATAATTAAAATGATTATACTAACCTTTTATTTTTATATAACCAAATAATTAGATTCAAGTAGCTAATAAAACGATATAAAACAAATTGTTCGTAAGATCTCAAACTTAATTATTAATGAGAATAATTTTTAATTAGATTTTACTTACATCGCTGTCAGACTCAGAAATACCATAGCTCCATTCTTTTGAGAATCATAGAGTTAATACTAGTTTTTTTTTGTCAAATAGTCTAATCATTAAAAGTTTCATCCTTAATATGGATAAGTAGAATGACCGGAGCTCGAATCCCGACCCCTTACATATATAATGCAATGTCCTAACAAATGAGTTAAGCTCACGAAACTAATTATAGTTGGTTCGGCGGTTAGTTCTAATATCAAGTAGTTTTAACCCCCTCTCCATCGCCAGTTGCGGTGTATCGAACTGTGATCCTCTCTACTATTAGTGCGATCACCACTAAACCAACTAACTCGATTAAATTTTTTTATATGACATGAAATACTATAGTTGAATGAGAATGTTATATTTTTGTGTTTGCTGCTGAGTGAGGAACTCTTGGTCCTGCTTAGGAGCCACCCTACCCTTCCCTCTCTCTCTCTCTCTCACCAATTCTATCACCCAACCAAATTCCAAAGCCCCAAAATTACACAAATCCCAATTTCAAAAGAAACTGTAACAATTCACTCACACCCCCCAATAAAAACACACACTCTGACTCTACCCTCTGTTCTTGTTCTGTTCTGTTCTGTTTTTTCAAATATGGACTTTTGGACTTCTTCTCTCCCTCTTGATGATGAATTTGAAAAGCTTGTAATTCGAATGAATCCACCAAGGTTGTTAATACAATAACATCTTCATTTTCATTTTCATGTTTTTGTTTTTATTATTGTTGTTATGAAACTGAGTTGAATAAATTTCATGTTTTTTTGTTGTTACAGAGTTACTGTTGATAATACTTCAAGCAGAACAACCACTTTGATAAAGGTTTGAAATTTAAACCTTTTAAGGATTTTATCTTTGATTAGTTTCAAAAGGGTCATTTTATTTTATCAATTTTTTTGTTGATATGGATTTTGTGTAGGTTGATAGTGCAAATAAACGTGGTAGTTTGTTGGAAGTTGTTCAAGTTCTTACTGATATGAATCTCATTGTTAGAAGAGCTTATATTTCATCTGATGGTGGATGGTTTATGGATGGTTAGATTATTATTAATTCTTAATTTCTCATCAAATTATTAATCATCATTGTTTTTTAATTTGTTAATAATGTTTATTTCTCTAATCATGTTTTTTCTTTATTGTTGTTGACAATTTTCAGTTTTTCATGTTACTGATCAAAATGGGAAAAAGTGTCTTCAAGAAGATGTTGCTGATAGAATTCAACAGGTATTAGATCTGAATCATTAATCTGATATTAGTTTTTTGTTTGACATTTGTTGTGATTGTAACTTCGGAGTGGAATTAAGATTTTTACTAATTGATTTTTTCGTACTTTATCGACGTATAAAGTGTATCCAATCATGAGTCATCATATCATAGTTTCCGTGGTTCTTGGTCCACAATTGTGGCGGCATTAATGTGGTCTTAGAGATCTCCGCAACGGTATAGCAACTACAATTGCGGCCTCATCGGCTGCATTTGCCTGTATTTTGCTATAATATAAAGGTTCATTGCACAAACACAATTGCAATTTAAAAACACGATCGCAATTTATAATGCTCGTATAATGTCTTTGTGCTGCTCAATTTTTCAATTTTCACAGTAGATGAACTTTTGTTTTAAACTCGGTATCTGGCCCAAGGACCTGCCTAGTCCGCTCACCATAGTCATTGTCCTTTGAATTGAATAACTTTTTTCTTGATCCGCATATCCTCTATCTTTCATTAAGTTTATGATTTTGTTTATGATCTTTCTTTTCAATAAAACAAATGATCAATTAGATTGAAAAAGAATCAGAAAAAAATCTGCACTAGTTTGATTCAAAACTCTTTTTTTCTTCTTGAATACTGCAATTTAGCTCATTTATGTCATTCATTTTGATCTATGAATGGAACCATCTGAATGATTAATTTGTACTAACAACACTCTTTGGTTTGCTTGTTCTAGTCATTGGGTCCAAGAGTCCGTAGTTTCCGATCCGTGAGAAGGTCGGTTGGAGTTCAAGCTGCAGCAGAACATACAACAATCGAGTTAACAGGACGCGATAGACCAGGATTGCTTTCAGAAGTTTTTGCTATTCTTGCTGACCTCAAATGCAACGTGGTAGCGGCTGAAGTCTGGACACACAATTCAAGAATGGCGTCAGTTGTTTACTTCACGGATGACGAAACAGGATTGCCGATCGACAATCCAGAACGTCTCGCCAAGATTAAGCATCTTCTGCTTTATGTGCTTAGAGGAGACATTGACAAGAAGAATGCCAACACTGCAGTTTCGTTTTGTTCGACTCATAAGGAAAGGAGACTGCATCAGTTGATGTATGCTGATCGCGATTATGACATTTCTGATGGAGAATATTCTTGCTCAACAACTGACAGAAACAAGCTCAATGTAACTGTTGATGATTGCACTGATAAGGGATATACCGTTGTGAACTTGAGGTGTCCAGATCGACCGAAGTTACTATTCGATACTGTTTGCACACTCACTGACATGCAGTATGTTGTCTACCATGGAACTGTCATTGCTGAAGGACCAGAAGCATATCAGGTAAAATTTTCCATTGATAATTTTATCTATTTTCTTATTAATATTTAACTCAAATTGAATCATTCTAAATATAACAATAATTACGAAACAACTTTAACTTTATTCTAAAACTCGTATTTTTAGCTTTAATTTTAAATTAGCTTCGTTAAAGTGCTGTTTTGCCTTGTTTTACAGGAATATTACATTAGGCATGTGGATGGATATCCTATCAGTTCTGAAGCAGAAAGGCAAAGAGTGATTCATTGCTTGGAGGCTGCTGTTCGGAGGCGAACTTCTGAGGTATTTCCTCCATTCCAAATTAATAATTGTTCTGGCTAAAGTAACAAAATTCTAAATTAAGTGTTGCCTTTTCATTTTTGTCCTCATTAATTATATATTGCGACACATAGTTTTTACTTTATTGCAACTTTTCATTAGCCAAATACATTATCAAGCATGCAATTATAAATAAATAGGGTTTACTTAGTAAAACTACTACGTCCACTAACCAATTTATGTCGAAACTTTAAACGACTGTAAATTTGGAACGAAGAGAGTAGTGCACATGACTTGAATGCTTTTCAGAAGTTTTTTTCCATCTGTTTTTTATACTGACAGTGTTATCTTGTATTTGATATTTGAAATAGGGAATAAAGCTTGAACTTAGTGGTGAAGACAGATTTGGCCTTTTGTCCGATGTAACTCGCATCTTTAGAGAAAACGGCCTTTCAGTCTGTCGCGCTGAGGTCACAACAAGAGGTTCCCAAGCCATGAATGTTTTCTATGTGACTGATGTGTCCGGAAATCCAGTTAAGAGTGAAACAATTGAAGCGGTTCGAAATGAGATTGGATTGACTATACTGCGTGTAAAAGACGAACCATGCTCAAAATCTCCGTCCAGGGAGAGTGGAAAATTCTCTTTACGTGATCTCGTTCGATCGAGATCTGAGAGGTTTCTTTACAATTTAGGTCTGATGAAGTCTTCTTCTTGAAGTATATTCATAATGCTTTGATTGTGAATAGTAGATTTTAGTTTCAACTAGAATCAGTCTGCTTTGAAACCTCACTGCAGTGTTTTATGGTTTGATCTTTCTAGATTTGGTTTCATTTTCGGTTGGATTCAGTCATTCAGATGATAGATTGTAGAGTTTTTATCTAGGCATGTTTCACATGAAATATGAAACATGAGATTCTGAATGAAAAGAAAAATAACAACAATAATTGCAAATGTTGGTACTTAGACCATATATGTTCTAAGAAAAATCTTTGCATGGCGGAATTTCGAACCTCTTATCGCGATTTTCCGTCTTTATGGTTAAAATAGTGTTTTCTTCTTTTGAACTAGGGCATTGTTTGGTTCTTTTGTTCCAAGTCAACAAGAAAATTTTAGATCCAGTCGTTGACGTTGCAGGTGATTCTTATGATTCCCGTCCCGGCCAAGAAGATGACTCGCGTCCGGGAAAACCGGATCTGGTAGGGAAGACAGACCTTATATGGCTCAGCTTCGACCCGTAGTTCACTGATAAGCTGCACTCTTCAAAATTTAAGCTCGATTGATAGAAGAGTATTCCAGTACTCTCACGTAGTCGAATACATATGAACAATTAACTTAACCATGTCATCAAATATCGTGCGTCCTCTATTTGAGTTTTATCATATATATTTTTGAAACGGATAAGTTAATTGGTTGATCATCCAATCCATAATATTGGCTGTAAATACTATAGTCACAATTACGGTTACAATGATGCTTCGAACCTTGATGTTGCAACAAAACTAGGGTTAAATATGGTCGACAAATTTGTAGTTGCAGTTGCAATGTCATTACAGAGATATCTAAAGCTTTTATATTGCGACCACAATTGCGGTTGCGGGCGACAATTTTGAAAAACACATAATGTTAAAAACATAGCATGTTATTTTTGAAGTTCACTACAACAACAATTGACATATGTTAAACAGTATAGGGACATTTCATTAGGAAACAGCTGGAAAGAGAAGGGTAGTCATGTGGTACCCTGATGTACCACTATCACGTGTCCATTGCCTTATGTAAGAACTCATATGTAGAATCTTCAATACAGTTCTTGTTTGATTGTGATGTTTCTTAAAGCTACCACACTTTGGTTCTGAGGAAGACTATACTTTTTTTTTGGGACAAATGTGTGTGGAAAACTGTGCAATTGAACTAATTAGAATCACTCATTTTAGTAGGAAGAGTTGATATATAATCCAAAGTGGCTGAATTAGTTTCAGTATTAAACCTTGTCTTTGAAGACAAATCTAAAATGAAAATTCATTTTTTTATACGACTTAGGTAGATTTATGGAACGAGGAAGTCATACGGAGACACAAGTATAAACCTATAGTATTATAGGATGCATGGATCCTTCATTTGAGAGTATCGGTATCTTATACGTACCCGTAACAGTACTAAATATATACTCATACCTTAATTTATGTCTCGTATATTAGTTTTTCTAAAAATTTCGTACCACGTACTAGTACCTGTATCGGGTACTGGTACCGTACCCGCACCTAGGTAACATAGATAGTGTTTGAGGAGCTCACACAAAAATATTTATATTATTTATATATTTTTTTAAAAATTATTATTAATTTTTTTTATCTTTTTTCTTTTATATATGTGCTCAAACAGTATTTATAAGTATTTGTATCTATATGTTTATAAATTTATTTGTATTTGTATTATATAAGTTTTTTTTTTTTTTTTTTGGTCAAGTAGCCTAGTGGCTAGAAACTCCACCCTTAAAGTGAATAAGTGGGATGACCAGGGTTCGAACCCCGGTCCCCTGCATATAAAATGCGATGTCCTACCAATTGAGTTAAGCTCACGGGAAGTTTTTAACGTAAACTAAAATTAAGGATTTTATTTTAGTTTAAAAATATCATTGTAACAAATTTTAATTAAAGAAATGATAAAAATACAGATAATAATAATAATATATACTACCATGTAGTTAAATTAATAAAAATTTGAATAGTAGTATTAGATAAATAATACACAATTGATTTTGTATCATTTTTATGTATTAAATAAATATGGACTCTCAAAGTCATGTAGCACAATCACCAAGAACATTATCAAGTATCAAAATTACCTACGTACCACTAGGACACCCACCAATATATTATGAAATTTAAAATATTAATAAATCATATACAATATTAGGTTTCTCTTCATTCTAATGTATTTAATATGACTATAATAAGAGTCATGTATATCAATCACTCAGAACATCAACAACCAGCCACATGCATAACACCACGTATATATTTTTAAAAGAATTCATCTCCCTGATTCTCGATATATTAAATGGCTCTTAGATTCATACATGTCATATGATAATATATATCATATATGTTAGAAATAGAATTTTGTTTTTATAAATTTTAACTCTTATTACATTTATGTATTTTGTATCTATTATCTATCACATAAATAATTGTTTTTTTTGTCAAATTAACTATTTTTTAAAAATAATATATAATACACTTTGATAGTTTTCCCGACAAATAATTAATTTTAGGAATCACTACTTTGAATTTAGATAAGAAATATCATAAACATTAATTTTTTTGATGATAGTTTTTCTTTAATCTTTTATTTCTCTTCATATATTCTTTTGTATTTGTCTCTTTTCCATTTTTCTCACCTTTTTGTACATACCGTACAAATTACTCGTCAGCGAATTTTTTGGCAGCTAAAACCGCCAACAAGTTGGAAAGAGAACAGACGACCACTTCTTGACGGCTAAAGCCGCCAACAAATTCTGACCCACTTTTGCACTTGTTGGCGGCTAAAACCGCTAACAAATGGTAATGAAATTTGTCCAAACTTCTTGGCGGCTTAAACTGCCAACAACTTCGTGTCTGCTATAAATTTCTTGGTGGCATAAGCCGCCAACCATTACATTATATATTATTTTTAAATTTTTTTAATCATTTATTATTTAAAAATCAAAATTTATTATTTAAAAATAATTATTTAATCATTTAAAAATCAATCAATAAGTTATTTATTATTTAAGTATAACACTAAAATATAATTTTTCTAAAAAAATAATTATTTTTAGTAGATAATAAAACGGAAATATATAAAACTTAATAAAATACAAACAAACTTAATAAATATAAACTTAGTTATCAATAATACAAATCTAACAATAAAATTATATGCTTGAGATAAAGTGAGTGAAATAAAAATGAAGAAATAAAAATAACTTGAGAGAAGCTTAAAAGACAGAACTATGAGAGAAGTTTAAAGATTTAGAGAGAGAATAGTTGTATAGAAATGAAAAGGGAAAGTGATAAATATATAGAGGGAAAGAAAAATAGTCGTTGCATCATTCTAGATAACTTGTTGGCGGCCAAGCTGCCAAGAAGTGAGTATTTTTTTCCTCAAACGCTCGACACTTATTTGGTGGCTAAAAAACTCTTGCAATGTGTTGCGCTAAATTTGTTGGCAACCTCCTTCGCCAAGAAGTTAATTTTTCTTTTTATGTTTTTTTGTATTACAATAATGTTGTTGTGACTTTTCTTACTTGTTGAGAGCTTAAACCCTCCATTATTGACCGAAGCCCTCAACAAATTTTGTTAGGAAAAAAAAAAAGTTTTTACCATTACATTCTCATCTGGACCTTAGGTTTGGAAAAAAGTTCTATATACTCGGATGTACATAAATTATCTCAACGTAACAATTAGTTACAATTCACGTCAACACCTTAATAAATAAAACATAACGGATCAAATTGTTGTTGACGTTCGCCATTCACTAGTTTAGCACAAAAATTTACGTGTATCGACATGTTACAACAAGTTGAATTTGCATTTTTAAAATAAGGACAAACATCTTTGTGTGTTAACAATATGATATTGTTCTTAGCTTTCGAAAACTTAATTGAAGGTCATACTTATTAGGAGTTTTGCATGTTTTGTCGTAAAAATATAGTGAAATAATCTAGTAATTAATTAAAATTTTAATAAATGAAATTTTATCCTATACACTTCAAATTGGATGGAAAAAGATGAAATGTAAATGAATAGATTCCATCATATGTCGCATGCTACTCTAAGATAGAATGACTAAAAATTATTCATATTAAAAATCAAACTCAAATTCTCTTGAATGATTCATTTTAGAAAGAATTAATTAATTATTTGAGTCTAATGATTTGATGTGATTTCATGTTAATAATTAGCAGCTAATTTTTTTTATCCAAATCTTTCACCACTAGACTAAACTTGGTGGCTTATAAGTTATAAAACTTTAATTATATTTAAATATAACGATACAACCCACTTGGGAGTGTGCTCATTCTTAAGGTCATAAGTTTGATTATCTTTGGTGCCAATTTGGGTGGACTTATAATATGTCTTAATTGAGTATTTTTTATGGTTTTTTTAATCTACTGTTTCATAATTTGATGATATTTATCCATGAACCAATGAGAATATAAGTCATATGTAAATTCAAATGCAAATACAAAAGTTTGTTACAAGTTAGTTGTGGGTACCACATTCAAATCCCCATTTATGTTATCATTGATTGATCGGTGTTATGAAGGGATAAAATATGTCTCACCTTTAGTTATTCCATTTTTCAAGGAAATATGATTTTACTCCCTCCATTTAGGGATGACAAAAATATCCATACCCGTGGATATCCGCGGATAAAATCCGTCACGGACACGGAGCGGATAGTTTAATGGATATCCACGAGTAAGATAAATGGATATTTTAACTACCTGATAGTTAATGGATACGGATGTAGATTTAATAGTATTCGTATCTGCGGATATTCGTACCCGTTAGTAAATAAGAAAATTATATAAATATTCTTAGTTATGAAATATATAAGAGCCTTTTTAATTCTTTAGAATTTTGTGATGAATTTTGTTTTGATTAGAAATGAAATGTATGAAGTTTTTTCTAAAGAGAAATGTATGAATTATTATATTTTGGTGAAAAGAAGAAAAATAAATGTGTCGACTTTTGTTGTTAAATTGAAAGTAAAATGTATGAATGTTATTATGTGATAATAATATTTTTCTTGTTTCTTTAGAAAGAAGATAAACGAATTTGAAGTAATTAAAATAATTGTTTTTTACAAGAATCACATTTTTTTTAAAAAATTTATTATCCATGGATATCTGTGAATATCGGCGGATACTTCAAAATCCATGGATGACCCGCTTGACGGATACCCGCACAGATATGGAGCGGATATGAATATCGTATTTATCCAACGGAGTGGACACGAATATCATACTATCCGCCCCCACGGATATCCATTGACATCCCTACCTCCATTCTTTCTAAAATGTCGTGTTTTTTTTTAAGTTTTTCATATTTAAGTATTGTTTTGGTGGTTTAAGGTATAATTTGTCAATTATACCATTACTTTCTCAGTAACTACACTTTCCATTTTCCATAAAATTTAATGGAGAAACAAAGAGTGTGTATACTATTTATAAAGAGTGTGTATACTAAATTTATTTGGAACGAGAAAGTAAATAGTAGATTAAATGAAGGTAGAATTGAAAAAAGAATACAACAATCCACAACCTTATGTTAAAACGACACTAAAAAAATAGCAGATGAAATAAAATTATAACCCCCGGTGCTCATTTTTGTTCCACTTAGAATGGATCTGTTTGAATTATTTTTAAACTTATGGAAAATAGCTTACATAAATAAATAAACTTTTATGTTAATTCATAAGTTTTCACGGACAAAAACGATATCTTCTTGAAAGGCTGTTTTTTTATAAACTACTCTAACAAACTTATAATAATAATAATAATAATAATAAGAAATTGGGTGGGAGAATGAGGTAACTTACAATCGCATGACATGAAATGGCGCTAAGATTGAGTATGACCGTACTTTCTTCATTCTCTGTTGTAGCTCCAAATCATTGTTTCAGATTTAGAAGCTCTGCTACTACAAATACAATTAGAATGTCGCTCACTGAAACTCCTTCCATTTCTAAAATCATTGATTCTCATCTACATGTCTGGGCTTCCCCTCAAGAGGTAACTAACAAACTTCAATTATTATCTTTCTATGATTTTGATAGCAATTATTGACTTCTTTTTTATTTTATAATTTTGAATTTTGAACACTAAGGCTAGTAAATTTCCTTATTCTCCTGGACAAGAGCCCAATTTACCAGGACATGTAGATTTTCTACTCCAGGTTTCTATTTAAGTCTCTTTGCAATATCTATATTTTTTTTTATGATTTCATAGACGATGAGTTTCAGTTAAGGTTGAATGGATCAAGAGTATCCGAATTTGAACCCTGACCGAAACAATCATTGGCCAAACTTTACTTATCTCTCGGTCGAACCCTTTCCCCTATTATAGAATGTGATTTAGGGTCTGTTTGTTTAAGCTTTAAAAAATATAGATTTTTTTAAAAAAAATCTAGAGATTTTTTTGTAGAGATTTTGAAGAAAATCTAAAGCTATTTTGCGTTTGTTTACAATCATAAAAATCTATTTCTTAGAAAATGGTTTTAAAAAAAATAGATTTTGAAGAAAGCTATTGAAAATAGTTTTTCATTTTGAAGAAAAAATAGAATTTTTTACTAAAATGATTTTTGAAAAAATCTGAAACAAACACCACTAAAATAAAAAAAGTGATTTTTTAAAAATCTCAAACAAACGGGCCCTTAGTCTCCTTTGATCCTAGTCATTTGATGTTGTTACTTACATAGAAGCTGATTTTGATTAGATTTGTGTTATGTACAATGGATACTGTACATAACTTTTGCAGTGTATGGAGGAAGCAGGAGTAGATGGTGCACTCATTGTGCAGCCGATTAATCATAAATTTGATCATAGTTATGTTACAAGGTATTATATGTTCAACTTTTCTTTTCATTTTTTTTCCTATTTGCTAAAAGAATAATTCAATTATTGAGGCCCTGTTCGGATAAATAACTTAATTAGCTTGGAGAGTTTATAGAAATAAGCTGAAAATACTTATAAACATGTCATAAAAGTTGTTTCCACAAACTCTCTCCCAAGTCTCACAGATGCTTGTGTCATATATAAACTCAGTGCTTTGTTGCTTTTGAACAATACTGAAATGACGGTTGGTGACAATCGAATATCTAGTTTAAAATGATATCTCAGCATTTAACTTGTATTACATGCTAGAATTGCTCATCAATTTATAATGTTTTATATATGTATGTTATTGTTCATATGATTTTGTTCATTGGACAGTGTTCTGAAGAAATATCCGTCCAAATTTATTGGTTGTTGTCTTGCTAATCCAGCTGATGATGGAAGCGGGCTTAAGCAGTTTGAACATCTTGTTCTCGAGGTATGACAGTTCATTCTTATCTATCACATTATATGTAGCATCCACACTTTAGAATAAAGGCATATCCAGTGTCAAACATGTGTCGGAGTCTGACACCAACGATACACTAACACATATGGTTACCTTCAATCACTTCCATTATTTCAAATTACTATCGATCTCTACATGTCTGTGTCAATATTGTGTCTGCTTGTTTGACAGTGCTTCTTAAATCACTTAACACAGCTGAGTTATTTAGAAAGCAACTGATGTCTTCTTTTTATATGTGTTAGGATGGATATCGCGCTGTTAGATTCAACCCTTATTTGTGGCCATCTGGTGAAAAGGTAGGAAACTTCTTTTTGCACGTATATATTAGTCATTTCATGGTATAAGCTGAAGAAATAGTACCAATTATATTACTTTGATTAGTTAAGAAGTTACCAAGGGGAAGGCAAAAGCTTTCTATTTTGCTCTTATTGTTTATTGGATTAAATTGTTGTCCTGTTTTATATTTACATGATCTCATTGCAGATGACAAATGAAATAGGGAAGGCAATTTTCAAAAGGGCCGGTGAACTCAATGTACCAGTTGGCTTCATGTGTATGAAGGTATTTTTTTCCCCCTTGTATGTAAATCATGAAAACTTTTCCAAAGCTCCTTCTCCTCCCATTACTCTAATTTTGGCCTTGAATTTATTGTTAAACTCACTTTTACGTCTGGATCAAAATGTCAATAGAAATTGTTTTACATTTAACACACTTTTAGACAGAATCAATTTCACAGACTATGCGTTTGGATGTACGTTACATTCAATTTTACGCATCCCCATACATTTTAACCGTGAATTCACTGTAGCTACTATTTGGAGAGTTTGCGAGATGAGTTGTAGTACTGTGATTGTGCATTTTTCCAAATACACGAAAAATCAGTTCATTCCAAATCAAATTGTTACTGCAGAACTAAACACACACATGTTCTCTCAGACTTTCCTCCTCAAAATGAGTAATTAGTATTTGATGTTTGTCATATCAATCTAATTGATTGCAAACATTTTGTTAAATCTGTTAGATTAGTCCGTTAAAGTTTTGGAACAAAATTGGTGTTTACATGCCTGTGATTTGTGAAGCCCCGATATTCCAAAATGGCCAAAGTATCAATGTCTAACATGTATCCAATGCGACCCGATACATGGCTAGGAAGTATCTGGCAATTAAATTTTAATTTTAAAAAACAACGTGGCCGCAGGATATGACACAGGATACGACTAAATGACACCGATACGGCCAAGATACTTAGCCGTATCGTACCTTCAATTTTAAAACTTTCTTGTATATCCGTATGACCGTATCATATATCATATCATATCATATCATATCATATCATGTCGGTGTTGTATCAAGTATCTGGGCTTCATAGCTGCATGCATACCTTGGAACATACTTAATGGGTTGAATAATTTCAGGGGCTTGATCTGCATATTTCTGAAATTGAGCAGTTGTGCACAGAGTTTCCATCAACAGTTGTATTGCTTGATCACTTAGCCTTCTGCAAACCACCATTGTAAGCTATATTCTGTTCATGGTTTGAAAGCCCTGAAAAAGTTACACTTAATTACATGCACTCTACATTGCAGAAATGACGAGGAAGGTCTTGTATTTTCCAAGCTTTTAAATCTATCTAGATTCCCACAAGTAAGTTAAGAATCCCTATACTATTTTGTTCATTGCATTTTACTGAATATGGATGTGATCCTATAAAACTAAACATCCATTTGGATCATTGAGTATGTAAGATGGTGCCAAATTAGTTCTTAAATGTATCAAAATCATAAAAACATCCTCGAATGTGCCATTTCTTGGCGGCCGGAGCAGGAATGCCTGAACATGTCATCTATGAAAGGCCAGTCAGTTTGGCTTTCGAATGTATCTTCTGTTAGTTAGTTTGGCTATTGCACGTGTTAGTTTGTCAGTTTGCTCCATCAAATTACTAACATAAGACACAAATGGTTTTGAAGCTTCGTTACATGACACTAAGTCACACATTTACGGATCAAAATATAGTTCACTTGATTCTTTCTTTAATGTAACTTTGTAATATGCCTTATCACTGTAATTATAATCCTTTTGTTTTTTTCTTAAATAGTGAAGCCTCTAGCATTAGGAATACTAAGATTTGAATTTATGATGACAGGTATATGTGAAATTTAGTGCACTCTTCAGAGTATCAAGGACTAAATTTCCTTATCTGGATTTGTCTCCTCATTTATCCCAAGTTGTCTCCAGCTTTGGTGCTAACCATGTAATATGGGGCAGGTAACTTCCATACAGTAAAAATAGGAAAAAAGGTACAATAAGTTTGTTCACAAAAATTCATGTTAAGCTTTGTGCAACCTTGTTGTTGCAGTGATTTTCCATTTGTTGTTCCTGAATGTGGATACAAAGGAGCCAAAGAAGCAGTTCATCTTATTGCCAATCAGATTCCTCTTCCTTCATCTGATTTAGAGTGGATCATGGGCAAGACTGCTGCACAACTGTTCCAAAGCCAATTGAGTTCTGCTAAATAAGATTTTCTTTGAGAGTGAGAATTATGCCTCAAGATTGAGCCTTACAAACATTTTTTGCTTATGTTTGATTTGACATTTCCATCCTCAATCGTGCATATGGTGCTGCTTTCACAAACGCGCCGCGAAAGCAAACTTAGGCTTAGATGTTGTTACGTATTATTGTATGTCAAATTCAACATAAACAAATTGTGTCACATAACATCTGTTTATGATGTTATATGCTTGCTATCTAGTGTAATTTTAATTGGATTTGATTCACATTCTTTGCATATGATTATTGTAGAAGATGTTATACTTTAATTAAAAGAAAAGCCTCAAGTTGTGTCTATATGGTTGTGTAAGAACAGCAGTTGAGCGTAACGGATGAATATAGAGTTACTTTGATATACTTTATTTCAGGGATGTGTATAGCTCAACTGTATTATATATACAAATATACAATGAAGCTGTTGTCATATAATGTAATAGCCATTTTTGACAACTTCGCAGATTTTGTTTCGGTATACTGTTTATTTATTTAGATAGGTATTAGCAACAAAATTTCAAAAGTGCGTGAAACAATTGGTGACTAATTTTCTTATTTATAACAACAGCTTGAAGTAGATAATACAATGATATTAAAAGACATACAATACTACATTCCTCAAACAGAGAAATAGAAATTTATTACAAACATCTGTAACAACACCACATGAAACTAATTCATTCTTCTGCCATTGGCACCAGCTCTATTGTTTGTCCTTTTCAATCTTATGCTAAATATGCTTTCAACAAGTCTTGAAAGCCATTGAGGTTTCCCATTGAAGAACACATTATATCCCAAGAGCATACCAAGTATTGATCCACATCCATATCCTATTACCACAGCTTTCCAGCCAAATCCGGATTCCTCTTCATCGTTAGATGTTGAATATGGTGACCGATCTTCATCATTTTTGCATGATTTTGACAATGGGAATCCACATAACATTGTATTTCCTCCATAGGAATCATTTCCAAATGTATTAAACTGTTGACCTTTAGGTATGATTCCCTCAAGGTGGTTTTGTGAAAGGTTCAAAAAAGAGAGAAAATTCAGCTTTGTGAGATCCATAGGAATCTCACCCCTCAACTTGTTCCTTGAGAGATCCAACCACTCCAAATTTCTCAAATAACTCAAAGAGTGTGGAATATTACCTGTGATTCCATTGTTTGAAAGGTTAAGACCTTTGAGAGAATTTAATTTTCCAATGACTTGTGGAGTTTCTCCTTCAAACATGTTATTTGATAAATCAATAGTTGTGAAAGTAGTCAATATCCTCGTTAGCTCTATAGAAAAACCTTTAATTGTGACTACCACAGAATCATTATAGTAATTGGCCACACCAATGTATTGCAAACCAGTTTGATTATCAATCACATTCATCATTCCTTGAAAGTTCTTGAAGCATGATGTTGGCAATGGGCCGCTAAAGTTGTTACCAGAGACATCGTATATTCTCAACTTAGGAAATGGATGCTTCGTACTAGAACATGTGATTGAACCATGAAGTTCATTTGATCGTAAAATGAGTACTTGTAACTCTTGTAGAGTTTCTAGCCAATTGGGAAATGTATCATCTATGTTGTTGTCTCCAAGGTCCAAAACTTCGAGTTTTGTGCAGCGAGCCAAAGACTGTGGTATAGGTCCTTCCAATCGGTTTGCATTCAACTTTATGGTCTGAAATGAATTTTCTTTGGAAAAGTTTCTAGGAATGCTTCCATAGAGGTTGTTCATTTGCATATCAAATATAGTAAGAGAAGGAAATGTTCCCAGACATTGTGGAATCACACCTGTTAAATTATTGTGAGCCAAATTGAGCACATTTAGGGAACTTGCATTGCACAATGTCATAGCAATGTCTCCTGTGAAGTTGTTGTTTGAGAGTAGAAAGAATTGAATCCCATAGGGTGGAATTGAGATCAATATGTTGAATATCCTTCCATGTGCGTAAGAGCTTCTCGTGAAACCATTTAGGAACTTTCCCTTGAATTTTGTTATGAGAGAGATCTAATTCTTGCAAATTTTGAATTCGTGCCAAGAATTCAGGAAACTTATTAATATTACTAGAAGATAGATATAACACACCAAGGTTGGGTAAGATATAGTCAGCGCTATCAATGTTGAGAGATAGAAAACTATTGTGAGAAAGATCAAGGAAAGATGGTTTCTTAAGATTTGAAAATTGGTGAAAGTTTACAACACCACTTACTAATTTATTATTTGATAAATCAAGATGAGATAGTTGAGGTAGATTAAACAATGATGATGGAACTTGGCCACTTAGATTATTATCAGAAAATGTTAAATATTCTAATTTGATTAAATTTTCAAAAACATTTGGGATGTTACCACTAAATTTATTAACTTGAAGATCAAGGTAAGTGAGGTGTGTAAGTTTGGAAAGTGATGATGGGATCTCACCTGTAAGATTGTTGTCAGTAAGAATCAAGGATGTGAGTTGAGTGAGGTTTCCCAAAGATAGAGGAAGCAACCCATCAAAATAGCACTCCATAAGAGTTAATTGAGTAAGAGATTTCAACTTCCCTATGGAATAAGGAAGTTCACCTGAGAAAGCAGTGTAAGAGAGGTCCAAGTACCTCAAAGGAGTGCTCCAATTGAACTGTGGAAGTTGACCACTAAGGTTTTGATTACTTGACAATTCTAGTTCTTGTAGATTAGCTAAAGAGAGGATGTCACTTGGAAAATTTCCTTGCTAGACTAAGATCAAGTTCGTGCTAGACTAAGAGAAACTAAAGAGGATGACAAATTCATTAGTTGTGACAACGAGCTTCCATCGATTAAAGACGTGTCTACGTCATCCAAATGAAGTTGTCTTAAATTAGTTGCGTTAAAAATGAGACGCTTCCATGTGAATGGATCGAGTCTCATTGAACCACTAAGATCAAGTGAAATTAATTTCGACAAGTGAGAGATTGTGGAGGGTATATTACCACTCAATCTGGTGAATGATAAATTGAGATGTGTGAGACTCACTAGATCACCGATTCCATAATAGATAGGAGATTCCAGAAAATCATTATAAGCCAGATTGAGTTGTCGAAGTTGCTTAAGCTGAAAGATAGTACTATTATGAGATAATTTACCTTCGAGACCACTGCAACTAAGATCCAAACCATTCACGTGTCCTGACACGGTGTTGCACGTGACACCATCCCACTCGCAACAATCTGTACCATTATTCCAAGATTCTATCTTCTTAGAAGGATTGGAGTAACAAGTAGACCATCGCTCATATGAAGTGTTGACAACAAATGTGTTAGGATGGATATCGTGCTGTTAGATTCAACCCTTATTTGTGGCCATCTGGTGAAAAGGTAGGAAACTTCTTTTCGTACATATATATCAGCCATTTCATAGTATATAAGCTGAAGAAATAGTACCAGTTATATTGCTTTGATCAGTTAAGAAATTCGTAATTATAAGAGCCGGCCCAAGAAGAAGGCAAAACCTTTCTATTTTTCTCTTATTGTTTGTTGGATCAAATTGTTGTCCTGTTTTATATTGGAATGATGTCATTGCAGATGACAAATGAAATAGGCAAGGCGATTTTCAAAAGGGCTGGTGAACTCAATGTACCAGTTGGTTTCTTGTGTATGAAGGTATTTAAATCAAGAAAACTTTTTCGAAGCTCCTTCTCCTCCCATTACATTTAACCCACTTTTAGCCAGACTATGTTTGGATGTACGTCACATTCAATTTTACGCATCCTCATACATTTTAACCGTGAATTCACTAAACTGAAGCTACTATTTGGAGAGTTTGTGTGCCGTGTGGTAGTACCACGATTGTGCAATTTTCCAAATATAAGCAACATTAGTTCATTCCAAATCATATTTAATGGGTTGAATAATTTCAGGGGCTTGATCTGCATATTTCTGAAATTGAGCAATTATGCACAGAGTTTCCATCAACAGTTGTATTGCTTGATCACTTGGCCTTCTGCAAACCACCATTGTAAGCTATATTGTGTTCATGGTTTGAAAGCCCTGAAAAAGTTACACTTACATGCACTCTACGACATTGCAGAAATGATGAGGAAGGTCTTGTATTTTCCAAGCTTTTAAATCTATCTAGATTCCCACAAGTAAGTCAAGCCTATAGTATTTCGTTGAATATGGATGTGATCCTATAAAAGTAAACATCCATTTGGATCATTGAATATGTAAGACGATGTCATAGTAGTTCTTAAATGCATCAAAATCATAAAACATCCTCGAACGTGCCTTTTGCCAGTCAGTTTGGCTTTCAAAATGTATCGTCTATTAGTTAGTTTGGTCCACAAAATTAATAACAAAAAACACAAATGTTTTCGAAGCTTCGATACATAATGACACTACATAACACATTAAGGATAAAAATATTGTTCACTTGCTTCTTTAATGTAACTTCGTGACATGGCTTATCATTGTAATTATAGTTTTTGTTTTTAACTGAAATAGTGAAGCCTCTAGCATTAGGAATACTAAATTTTGAATTTATGATGACAGGTATATGTGAAATTTAGTGCACTCTTCAGAGTATCAAGGACTAAATTTCCTTATCTGGATTTGTCCCAAATAGTCTCTAGCTTTGGTGCTAACCATGTAATATGGGGCAGGTAACTTCCATACAGCAAAAATAGCAAAAAGGGTAGACGAATTTTGTTCATAAAACAATCATGTTATCGTTAAGCTTTATTCATCTTGGTTGTTGCAGTGATTTTCCATATGTTGTTCCTGAATGTGGATACAAAGGTGCCAAAGAAGCAGTGCAACTTATTGCCAATCAGATTTCACTTCCTTCATCTGATTTAGAGTGGATCATGGGCAAGACTGCTGCACAACTGTTCCAAAGCCAATTGACTTCTGCTAAACAAGATTTTCTTTTAGAGTGAAAATTATGCTCAAGGTTGAGCCTTACAAACAGTTTTATGCTTATGTTTGATTTGATGTTTCTGTCCTTAATCGTGAATATTGTGCTGCTTTCATAATCGCGCCGCGAAAGCAAACTTAGGCTTAGATGTTGTTACATATTATTATTTTATATCAAATTCAACATAAACAAATTGTGTCACATAACATCTGTTTATGATGTGATTATGCTTCCTATCTAGTGTAATTTCTTATTTCCTTTAAAATCAGATTTACAGTTAAGAGAAAATCAGTACTAAGAAAAAGAAATGTATTTCCAAAACTCAAAAGCCAGTTCATTGATGTTTAGTTACATTGATAACAACAAAAACCTACTTAGAGAAAAAGAAAAATCTACTACTACTACTACTACTACAAAAATAAAGACAAGATTACAAATCAAAGCAAAAATCATCATATGCAACCATTATAATATCTATGTTTGGCATCAACATTCCTCCTCTTATTCTTCTTCCTCAACTTATCACAAGTAAATGCTCTTTCAAGTTGCTCCACCCTTTGTGTGAGACATATAAGAAGTTTTGTTTGCTTCTCATTCCTCTCAAACAATTGTGCCATCATATCCATCATTTTCTCATTGTCCTCCATCATTCTTTTCAACATTTTCCTATTCCCATCATCTCCTTCCTTACATTCAATTCCAATTCTACCCTCCTCTTCTTTCACCACCACACTATCCTCCTCCACAAAACTTGTTCCCACACTCTCTTCCATCTTCTCCTCATCTTTACCCTCTTCTTCCTTTTCCTCTATCAAACAATTATCTTCTTCTTTTACATATTTACCCTCGCCACCATCCACATCCTTCTCCTCATTCACCAAAGAATCCATTTTTTCACCTCCCTCAATTTCCTCATCACACCCCCCATCTTCCTTCTCCATACAATTCACCAAAGCTTCAATTTTTTGACTACCCTCATTCTCCTCTTCACACCCCACTTCTTCCTTCTCCAAACAAATCTCTTCAACCGCATCACACTTACCCTCACCATCTTCAACCTCATCTGTGGGCCCCACCATTTGAATTTGATCAACAAATTCTTGAAGAAAAATAGCCCTTTTGATAAGCAACTTTCTCAAGTCCCTAAGAGCATAACAACAATGAAAAACTCTAACAGAATCCAACCTGAGAAGCAAATTCATGATGGTTTCACCTATCCTTATCCTTTCCTTCTGCTCCTTCTTCATCATCTTCACCGTTTCTTCATTATTCACCTTCTTCTCAATCTCCTCCAATTCAACCTTCATCTTCAACATCTTCTTCAAACTCTTCCTCACAAGAAACCCTCTTACAACCTTCTGAATCTTCGTCGCTGAATGGGCTCTGTTTCTCTCTGACCCAATGAAATGAACCGGAATTGAAATCACCTTTGATGATGCTTTATTGTTGTAACGAGGAGAACTCCATTGATTTCCATACAAAGAGGAAGGTGTTGTTGTTCTCATGTTGTTGAAAAACATCGTAATGGTAAATCGTGTGAATAATGTTTCTGCTTTTTTGTAGAGAACTAGTGATTGATAATGTTGCTGTTGTTGTGTTGTGTGTTGTAGGAACAAAGATGATTTATTTATAATGGAAAGTAGTACGAGGTTGTTGGTTTTGGAAGATTGATATGAATGTTCGAGAAGTTTCATGAAAAGAGATTTTGGAAGATTTGATATGAATGTTCCTGAAGTTTCATGAGAAGAGAAGATGAGAATAACTGTTTGCTTATGTGGATGAGTGGGTCCCTCTAATTTTGTCCATTTGTTCTTCTGGATAACTGTCGATTCTTCTCAAATCTCAGTAGCTTCAATTTATTTATTTTTGGGTTAAATATATTTTGGAAAAGGTTAAATAGTGCTTCCTGGGCACTCTTTAAACATCACAAATAGTTAATTTTTGTTAATTTTTTTTTTGAAAATGCATGAAATCAACACGTTAAAAATTGAAATGATTCACTTTTTAAACAAATTCTTTCTTTAAAGAGAATGCTTAAAGAATGCCCAGGGCAATGTTTAGCAAGACCCATATATTTTTTGTCCATGTAGTTTCGAAGAATTTCGTTTTTAGCTCCTGAATTTTTTTTTTCCATACTTTTTAGTCCCTGAAGTTTTTCCTAACAGTGGTTTTATTCCCTGCTTTTAATGAAACTCTTGTATACTTTCAAATTTTTGAATGATTTTTTGTATTATGTTTATAATATTATAAGAACATCTCCGATAAAAATTTAGAATTTTTTAACATAAGATGAATTATTTATGAATTTTTATGTGCAAAAAACTAAAAAATTCATATTTAATTCATCTCTTATTAAAAAAAATTAAATTTTTGTGAGAGAGATTCATATAATATACTAAACATGACCGCAGAAAAAAATTTAAAATTTTGAATGATATGCCTAGTTGAATGAATTTTAAAACTTTGTATATGAATCATCTCTCTCGCGTTTTGTCATTTAGCTAAATCATAGTCAATTGATATTTTTTTGAGCAATATAGTATCATTCTTGAATTCCAAAATCAATTTTCAAAAATAATCACCAAGTAGGCATGGCAATAAAACTCATATCCGCGGGTATCCGCCCAAACCTTACCCGCTTTGACGGGGAAAATCCGAGTTGACTGGGTTAGGGTTTGGGTTTTCCCCGATTTCAAAAGATGGGTTTGGGGCGGGTAACAGGGACATTGATACCCACCCCAAACTCGTCCCCGAACCCACCCCGCTTATGTTAAAATTAGATTTTACCTCTTTAAAATTAGAAACTCTTAAATAATCTCTTAAATTATATTCATATATTTATTTTTAATTTTTAATTTGAGTAATAAACAAATAATTTTCTCTATTTCTTTTATTTATTTAAAAAAATATTGTTAAAACAATAATTTTGGAGTTTTAATTTTTTTTTAATAAAAAAATACTAAAATACAATCATAATTCATGTGGAAAGAGGCGTAACGGGGATACCCGAACCCCGTTTGGATACCCGGTCCCCGTTGAGTAGGGGTTTGGAGTTATACTTTTTATCTCTGAATGAAATTTGAATGGATTTGGGGAAACCCGAACTTTATGGATTTGAGTTTGGGATGGCAAAATCCGCCCCCGCTGCCATGCCTATCACCAAGATAATTAAGGAAAATTTTGATTAAGTATATTGGATCAAATAAAGTTTGAACATCACTTTAAACTAAGAAGATTTGGTTTCCTCTTCTTATAATAAAGTGATGTTCAAACTTTATTATAAGAACATCACCCCTCCAAATTGTTTTTTCTTTCTCGTTATTAAATAAGTGTGATTTTTCACATATTGTTTTGGTTTTGTGTTATTTGTTGTCCCGCCTCTGTGCGGTGTATTTTGTTGTCCCGTCTCTGTGCGGTGTATTTTGTTGTCCCGTCTTTGTGCGGTGTTCATTTGTTTCAGGTTGAAGGATTAGATCCGATCAAGTGCAAATCCAACCGATGTCGACTTTTGTGTCATCAACTCTACAAATCTGGAGGCATGGACATTCTAAACACTTCAATATAGTCATATTTGTAGGCTTATGTAATTTGCCGTTTTATGCTATTAACATGGATGCTATGAGTTTGTTTGCAGATTCATCCTTTTTGTTTTTAGCGAATTTGAATTTGTATTACATCGATGTACTCTATCAATTTGAATGAATGAATATCCTTTATTTTTAGTCCAAAAAAAAAAAAAAAAGAGGAAACCAAATGAATTATAAAAAAAAAGGCAACTAAATGTCGATCATCACAGTACAATTGTCGGTTTTATAAAAGTTAAATTAGATTATATTATTACATTACTAGCTCATGGTGAGAGATATGAGACACTCTCTCACTCTAGATTGAGCCACAAGTCTCATAGAAGCTAGAGAGATGCAGTCCAGGTAGTTCTTAAAATGAAACATTGGCCCATTGCTTTGTTATCTTTCCTCTCTATTTTGAAAAATTCACCATCACCCCATGAGCTTCCCCAACTGTTTTGATGTAGCCAATAATTTCTCCCGTCGATGGTTGTGTCATATCCCACTAAAAATACAGCGTGGACTTTTGAGCTCTTTCAATATTACTCATCCAAGTTTTGTTTAGGAGACCTAGCGATAACCGCAATACACACATCTTTGTCATATATATCCCCCTGCCACAAACATATACCATCAAAATTGGGAAATATTTGATTTAGTTTTTTATTTGATTTGTAATATAATATAATATTATTTAATAGTTCTTACATTTTGGTAATCTAACATCAGCTAGCGATCCGCACAAATGCCAATGCCCACGAGTTGTTTGGCAACCACTAACATCAAACTAAACATCTTACGATATTTGAGGATGAGAATTGGTTGTCAAATAGTTCGTAAACTTCAATCTCTCTGAGAGCATTTTGTTCAAACTCAGACTCATTAGTATGTTAATTTTTGTGTAAAAACATTAAGTATGTCTTGGTGGACTTGTTATATGGCATTTGACTTCTCATGTCCACCAATCATCAACTCAACCAACAAAACAATGCAACAAACTCAGAAAAAGAATCACTAAATTCATTAGCAAACCCGATAATTAAGAAGAAGAATAATACCATAGCAAACCCAATAATTGAATACCAAATCTCTTTATCAACTTTGTTTTAAAAACTTCATTCATCTCTTAAAAAATCCATTTCACATCTAGATTCAATTCAGATTCAAAAATTCATATGTAGAAATAAAAGTTCGATAATTAAGTATGTCTTGGTGGACTTGTTATATGGCATTTGACTTCTCATGTCCACCAATCATCAACTCAGCAAACAAAATAATGCAAAAAAACTCAGAAAAAGAATCACTAAATTCATTAGCAAACCCGATAATTAAGAAGAATAATACCATAGCAAACCCGATAATTAAGAAGAATAATACCATAGCAAACCCGATAATTAAGAATAATAATACCATAGTAAACCCATTTCACATCAACTTTGTTTTAAACTTCATTCATCTTTAAAAAAATCCATTTCACATCTAGATTCAATTCAGATTCAAAAATTCATATGTAGAAATAAAAGTTCATCTAGAAAATATGTTCTTCTAGTTGTCAATATATTAGGATCAAAACAAAACAAATATTTGATACTATTCAAGATACAAACTTGTAAACATACCTTGATTAATCAAAGAAATTACAGTCGTTCATCCTCAACAATAGAACCAGTAACATCGAACTCCATCGAGCTTCACCTAACTGTGGAATATACAGATAGAGATTTAGAGAGAGGATTATTGAATGAAAATTGTGCAGAAGCTGGAAAACTGTGCAGATAGAGATTTAGCAGAGAGGGTTATGGATGTTTGTACTATTCAAACCTTCTATTGCTTCCATAGATAGGCGACCCTTATTGTCCTTCAAGGGCTCGGAGCTGAACACTGCACGAACATGGTTCCTCAAAGACCGATTCGTGATCCAATTCATCTTTGGGTCATCAGCATATTTCTTAGCAAAATCTACGATGAGTGAAATTACTATATTCTTCGTACTTGAAACCAAGTTGTTCCTTTAAAACTTCAAACAACTTGACCCACAAGTTTTGATCCTTCCAATCTCCAAATTTGGCAAACGATGTGTTTTCATACCTTGCAAAACTTAGTTGTTGAAAAACCTCACGATAATCTTCAATTTTCATTTTAAACGAAAGGGCCTGCAAAGAAGAAAACATTCAGAACCCCAACTAATATGCCAATGGGATGCCAAAGAATACAACTCAACAAAACAACTTTCAGAATTACTGCTGGGATTAAAATTACCAAATTTGAACTAAACAAAATAATAAATAATATTAGTACAATGGAACTTCATACAAGCGAGAATCAAAATTGCCACATACAAATCTGATACAAACAATCCTAAAATTACAAATTATTGTATTAAAATTACCAAACTACATGCAAGATTAAAATTAGTATACAAGCCTAAAATTACCAAAGTATGCCTCGTGCTCTCACAACTATCGTTACTATCAGTGTCCCACTTTCTTTTCCGAGCTGCAGAGAATAAACTGAAAAATTAAAGAACAATTTGCAACAAAAGTTACAAAACAATGCAGCTAACTTTTTCAAAAATATCCGAATTTGCTCAATAGTGATGCAAAAACTTAAGCAACCATTCAGATTCATTATAAGATCAAACAACACTTGGCATGAGTCAAATATCAATGTATTTATTGCTATTATAGACTCTGCCTTTTTCTAAACCAAATTTCTCCACTAGAGAATACTTAAAATAGAGTAGAGGTAACATAAAAATACTATCATTTGATTCATTCATTAAAACCATAGCAAATATTGTCAAATCTCTCCACTACTGCTATACAATCAATCATCCCTAATCTTATCTTATTTCTTTGTAATTTATACAATAACTAAAAGAAATTGTTTTCATATACATGTGATGGAATGAGTAAGAATAGTAGAGTAAATCGACCAACTTGAATACATGTGGATAATAGTTGAATGAGCTGATGACAGAGCCTGTTTGGCAACTCATTAGCAAACCCGATAATTAAGAAGAAGAATAATACCATAGCAAACCCAATAATTGAATACCAAATTCCTTTATCAACTTTGTTTTAAACTTCATTCATCTCTTAAAAAATCCATTTCACATCTAGATTCAATTCAGATTCAAAAATTCATATGTAGAAATAAAAGCTCATTTATAAAATACATCATTCTAGTTGTCAATATATTAGATCAAAACAAAACAAATATTTGATACTATTCAAGATACAAACTTGTAAACATACCTTGATTAATCAAAGAAATTACAGTCGTTCATCCTCAACAATAGAATCAGTAACATCGAACTCCATCGAGCTTCACCTAGCTGTGGAATATACAAATAGAGATTTAGCAGAGAGGATTATTGAACAAAAATTGTGCAGAAGCTGGAAAACAAGTTGTGAAGAAGATGGAAAAAAATCTTAGGCCTGTGTCAGTATCATTAAAGAGTATTGAAACAAAACAACAGAAAATGAAACCAACAAAGACATATGAAGGAACAAAAAAGCTGAGATTTGAAAAGACCGTAACAAAAATAAATGTGAAGCAATAATAATAAAACAAAACACAGTAGTAGAAAGAAAGAACACAAAATCCTTACTTTTCCCTTTTTGTTTTCTCTCTTTCAAACACCTCTTCCACGCTGGATCTGTGATGACGGAGAAGGAAGCGGTAGTGGTTGTGGTTGGCTGTTGTGATGGTGGTGGTGCCGACGGTTGTGGTTGTGAGGAAAGTGTGGTTTGATACTAATGAAAGTTTGAATTGAAAAAGATGAAGATTTTAGATTTGTTTCTGTTTCTCTCTTCTGTTCTGCTCCTACTCTTTTATACTAAAAAAATTAGGATTAAGGTGAGAAAGATGGGTTGGTGAGATTGGAACTAGAAAATAATTGCAAGAGATGCATATTCAAAACTAAGGAATTAAAGTAAGTACTATTTTCTGCAATACTGAAATGGAAAAGAAAGAGTTATTGAAGGAGTAATGAATATTTATAAGGTTGGTGAAGAGCAATCAGAAATGGAGTTATGAGATAGGTGAAAGGAGTTTATGAGTTTTATCACTTTAGTTATATACAATATTTTTTTTAGACTTTGAGATGAAAAAATTGAGGAAAAGTTTTGAATCCAATCTTTTTTTTCTTTTTCACCTTACTTTGAGACAAAAAAAAAAGGTCTAATTTCACTTGAGTTGCTTCTTTTTCCAATCTAATTTATTTAGAGGCCTATTTTGATGCATGGATATATTTTTGAGACTTGCTTTATTCTATTTTAAAATTCTTTATGTTGAAGAATGACGTTAATATTGCCATGGAGTTGTGGCAAATTAACAAATAATAGTTAGATATTCTATTAAGAAATGATATAATTTAATTTAATTGTAATGTATTGGTGTGTTATACACCAACGCATGTTTGATATTTGGACACATCTAATCTGACGAGTGTTTGTGATTCATGATAATCATTTTCCTTTTTATTCTTTTTTGCTTTTCCACTATTTCATTGAAACATGTATTCACCACAGAATGCATATTCACCATTATATGCAGCTGCTAACACACAGAGACTATATCATAATAGAGACAAGAGACAAACAACACCTAAAAACAACAGAGCAAAAAAACAGAGTTTATTCACTTATTCTTTTACTTTGTTCAATTCCACTAAAGTTTTTTAATTTCGCATACCCTTTTGATTAAATTGTTCAATTCCACTGCCACAATGTTCAATCAAGAGAGGCTATGCATTACCAAGTGGAACCATCATGGAACTACTTCACGAGGTTAAGAATAATGGAAGAAGATGAAATGGAGAGAATAATGAGGTTAGTTTCACAAAGTGCTACAAAAACTCTGGAGCAGCACAATCAACAAAACAGAACCACATATAACTAGGGAAAAAATTGTAAACTGCAACAGACCAATTGTATTCCTAAAGATGAGTCTCGTAAATATATAACAAACAAAACAAATAAATATTCCATCATTACCATTATTTTCTCCATTTTCCTCTTGGTCTTCATTTTCATTTTCCAACTCTTCTTCATCATCAAGTTCATTATGTTCCTTAAGAAAATCAACAATTAACATTGATTTGCACCCTTTTGTCTTCTTAGTTGCATTCTGCTGACTTGCCATTGTCTCATCATCTTCACCCCCACCCATTTTTTGGGATTTTGTTTTGATCTTGAATTGTCATTTTCACCAACGGTAATTTTCATGGGTGACTCAACTTCTTCAACCACTACCTTTGTCATAGGTTGTTTTTTGTGAATTGTTATTTTGTATAGATCCTTTGCTTTTAGTCATCGATGCTTCAGTTGCGACTTTCTTGGACCATGGTTTTAGCCGCTACCTTTAAGATGAGTCGAAATCATTATCAACTTTGATGCGGCGTTCCATCTCTTCTAAATTGAAATGTGCATGGGATCGAACAGTAGAACTAATTGTGCCAATTTCTCTAATAGAGGAACTAGGATTACATCTATATCTTGCTGGGTCCTCATCACAAATGAAGATGCATTGTCGGCACCCCTAAGACGATTTTTTGGCATCCCGCCAGCAACCTCGACAAATTGGTCAATCATTATTGTTCCTTTAACCTCCTCAGTAGCCCGCTCACTAGGTGGAAGGAGCATTAAAAGCTTTCTCAAAGGCATCCATTTCCCTCTACAAAAAGATAAAGAAAATATTTTATTAGTAATAATTAAATTAAATAAATAAATTTATTTTAACAAAAAATTAAATTATATATACCTGGACTCGTGCCGCTTCATCTGTATTACATGACCCATCAGGTCTTCTATGGAAGAACTCGTGCTTTTGACACATAGTTGGTTCGCATCCATGCCCTATGGCTGCACCTTCCTCTATTTTCTTAATGTCTATTAGTCGCCGCTTTCCTCCATTTTTTTCTTATACTCTTCTTTGGCTCATTTGTCTTTCAAAATAGGCCAAGATTTGTTATACGCTTCATCTTTGAACATTTCTTATTGAATACTTTAATCATTGACTCATCAAATTTTTTCAACCAAGTGCATCATACCTGTTCATAATGCAAAATAATATAAATATTAGTAATAATTATTAATATATAATTAATGATAAAGTAAAATAATAAGATATTATTATCAAATTGTTTCTTACACGAAAATCATTCCAAAATTTGTCCCAAGCATTCTTATCATTTTTAATTTCTTTCCACGAAACAAATGGTTGATTGTAGTTTCCATGAACCAATGAAGTAATTTGCGTTGATGCGGCTTTTTGTGGTTGAAAACTACACAACAAAATATAAGTAAAAAATGTTGCAAATAATATTAATAATAATTAAAATAATATTAATAATAATTAATATATAAATTAAAATATTTCTTACTCATCAAAGTAAGACATGATGACAGGTTATTATGCATGTCCACCAAAAGAGTATCGCCATCGCCAGGAGCCAAAAGATCAATATCACTGATTTCGTCATATACACGGTTTCTTCGTCTGGGTCAGGGACAATTGGTATCTCGGTACATCTTCATTAATTCTGCGGGGCATAGGCGTTAACTCGCGGCCGTTCATTGTTCGACGCTTAGTTTGCGGGTGTAACCTTTTTACGCCCACGTCCACTTCAATGTCCATTTCAAGTTATTGAGTTGTGCATCCTATGGTTGCACCCTGAACAGTGCATTAAAGACAACAAATCTAACAAAGCTGATAACCTCTTTGAAGAGGGACGGGCACAAAAAAGAAAACTAATAACATAAAATTTGTTTTAAACTTCATTCATCTTAAAAAAAAAAATACATTTCACATCTAGATTCAATTCAGATTCAAAAATTAAAACTCATGTATAAAATATGTTCTTCTAGTTGTCAATATATTATATCAAAACAAATGTTAGATACAATTCAAAATACAAACTTGTAAACTTACCTTAATTAATCAAAGGAATTACAGTTGTTATGAAATGATCCTCAAAGATAGCATCAGTAACATCAAACTCCATGGAGCTTCACCTGGCTGTGGATTATACAGATAGAGATTTAGCAGAGAGATTAATAGAACACAGAAAGTAAAATTAAAATTAATACTTTACAAAAAAAAAACTCATAATGTCAAAATGTAATACAAACAAAACCTACCAAAAGCTTAGCGTTAAGGTGAGAACAAGAGAGAGTGGTGGCAGCCTGGCAGGGAGACGCGCTAGATCTGTGATGAAGGAGAAGGAAACGGTGGTGATTGTTTTAGATTTTTTCTGTTTCTGTCTTCTTTTCAAAATCCTCTTTGCTCTGAATTTTTACTCCTATTTATATTAAAAAAATTAGGGTTAAAGTGAGAAAGATGGATTTATCGCAAACACTTATTTTTTTAAACTTAAATATGATTTTGGTCCTAGAAATATGGATTACTTTGATTTTACTGTTTTAGTTCCTCCAAAAAAAAAAATTTTGATTTAGGATTTGTTTGTATTAGCTTATTTTTTAGTTTATGCAAACTGTTTATGCAAATTTTATATATTATTATAAGTTTATCAAGGTAGTTTATGATAAAATAGCTTATAAAAATACAATTTTTTCACAGTGTAAACTTATAAAATAGCATAAAACTTAATTTATATTATATAAACTGTTTGCATAAGCTAAAAAATAAGCTGATCCAAACAAGTCTTTATACTCTTGCAATTTCTAAAAACTTTTAAAAAAGTCCTTAAAGTCAAATTTTGATTTTAAAATGTTGATGTGTCAAATATTTGATGATGTGTCATTTCCTGACCGTATCAATGATGCTGACTAGCTATTTTTTAAATAAAATAATAACATTTAACTAATTCTTTTTTAAAAGTTTTTAGAAATTACACGGGCATAAATCAAAACCTCTTTTTACAGGGACTAAAATCAAAGTAACTCATATTTTAACCGCAAAATGTATATAAAGTTGATATTTTTAGGTATTTTTGATAAAGATATTATTTCTTCTCTTCTTCTTCTAACCCTAACCGTCACTACTTTTTCTCTTCTTCTTGATCCACGGAAGAGGGGTGATTTATGGTCAAATTAGGCCTAAAATCACCCCTCCAAATCGTTTTTCTTTCTATTTTGATTAAATAAGTGGATTTTTCACACATATTTAGTTTTTTTTTTTCCGTTTGTTTTTCTGAGTTCATCACGTTGTTTGTTTTGATTTTCCCGTCTTGGTACGGAGTATTGTTGTCCCGTCTCAGTGCGGAGTATTGTTGTCTTGTCTTTGTGCGGTGTTCATTTGTTTCAGGTTGAATGATTAAGTTTGATCCAGTGCAGATCCAATCAATGATTTTTGTGTCTTCAACGCTACTGATCCAGAGGCATGGATATTCCGGTGTCTTCAATATAGTTAAATATGTAGGCTTTTGCAATATGTCATTTTATGCTATCACCACGGATGCTGTGAGTTTGTTCGCAGATTCATCCTTTTTGTTTTTAGCGACTTTGAATTTGTATTGCATCGATGTACTATTCTCAATTTGAATGAATGAATATCTTTTATTTAGTCAAAAAAAAAACTAAAAAAAAGTATTTTTGATAAAGAAAACAAAGAATTATATATTTTTGCAATTTTTAGATATTTTTAATAATGTATATATACAAATAAAAGAAAATGAAGTAAAAAAACAAAAGGGTAAAAAATAAAGAACATATAAAATAAGGTAGAATCACAACATATTTTTACCATATATAAAAAAGGAAACAAAGTTGATATTTTTAGTATTTTTTATAAAGAAAACAAAGAAATATATATTTTTAAAATTTTTAATAATGTATATAAACAAATAAAAGAAAATGAAGTAAAAAAAACAAATAAACAAAAGGGAAATAAATATATATTTTTGGAATTTTTAGATATTTTTAATGATGTATATAAACAAATAAAGGAAAATGAAGTAAAAAAACAAATAAACAAAAGGGAAATAAATATATATTTTTGGAATTTTTAGATATTTTTAATGATGTATATAAACAAATAAAAGAAAATAAAATAAAATAAAAATAAAAAATGGGAAAGGGGGAACCTAGGAGTTGAACCCAGGTCCTCTAGACATTAAAGCAATACTCACGCCACTGCAGGAAACACACAGAAGTTGATAACATATAGCTTTAATAATAAATGTATAAAACAACGCTTTGGTTACATTACACTGTTCATTATCTTCAACCTCAAGCTCACCAAAATCTCAAAAAATCGTTTTTTGATTTTTGCACCAAATTGGACATGTAAATATACCATTTTGCTCATGTTGGTGTTTTGTATGTTGGCCTCATTTTGCAAAAACAAGTTGTAGCAAGATGTTGGACTAAATGTCGTAGCATGTGGGTACAACATCTGTCGTGACAGTAATTCTCGTTGTATTTATGCGCCATATATTTGAAGATTCGCTAAGCAATATTTTCGCCTCTCCTTATCTACCAAGATGCACGTTTTCATTGAGGTTTTATAAGGCGGCTGCACCAGGTTATATTTTCATAATATGCTACGCCATTTATGGGAAACAAGAGATTTTATCCAAGAATATGTGTGCTGGACTTTTCCAAAGAACAACTGTATTGTAAAGCCCAAAACGAAGACCTAGCCCATACTAACTCAGGGTATATATATGTGAAGACTAAAACCTAAAAGATTACTGAAGCCGTCATTTGAAGAATAGAATTTTAGGGTTTGAGTCTTGTTAATTGTGAGTCTTTCTTGTGTCTCCTTGAGTTCTTGGAGATTTTTTTTACACTTTTAATCCTGAAGTTTTTTCTGTCGGTGTTTTTAGTCCATATTTTTCATTCAACTCGTGCATATCATTCGAAATCTTAATTTTTTTTCTTCTGCGATCGTGTTTAGTACATTATATGAATCTCTCTTACAAAGTTTACATTTTTTTAACAAGAGATGAATTAAATATGAATTTTTTTAGTGTTTTGCACATAAAAATTCATAAATAATTCATCTTATGTTAAAAAATTCTAAATTTTTATCGGAGATGTTCTTATAATATTATAAACATGAATACAAAAAATCATTCAAAAATGTGAAAGTATAGAAGAGTTTGAATAAAAGTATGGACTAAAAACATTGACGGAAAAAACTTTAGGGACTAAAAAATGCGAAAAAAATCTCACGTAACTAAAAATGAAATTCTAGGAAAATATAACAATCAAAAATATAATTAACCCTATTATAAATATTCATTACTCCTAATAACTCTTTCTTTTTCCATTTCAGTGTTGGGCAAAACCATTTCTGTAAATAATAAAAACAAAAAGAAACCTTCTTTAAATATATCCATAAAAACTTCTTTAAATAGGTATAAAAAAAAAGAACCAATTACTTTAATTCTTTATTTTTGCTAAATATTTATGGCATGAATTTTACATAGTTATTACAAACTTCTTTAGATAGGTATTAAAAAAAAACTTGTGTACATATGATGGCTCTCTCACCCTCTTCCTTCTCAAACACGTTTTCTTCGCCCTCTTGATAAAATGTTTGAACAAGTAAGGGTAGTTTTCTTTGTTTTGCTTGAACTTATTTATGATCTAAGATG
Source organism: Trifolium subterraneum (assembly GCA_951799995.1). Lineage (NCBI taxonomy): Eukaryota > Viridiplantae > Streptophyta > Magnoliopsida > Fabales > Fabaceae > Trifolium > Trifolium subterraneum. The sequence continues at coordinate 55,096,085 of OX637464.1, read as the reverse complement.
AATCATGTTTGAGATTTGATTTGAGATCAAATTATAGAGTTCATGAAATATCATTAGAACAATAGTGTGATTCAACTCACGCTTATTGGAATAAAAGATGTGCATAAGATAGACTTCTCAATTAAGAATTATGTCAAAGTGGAAACTTTGGGCGACATTGCATTATTTTGTGCTTTGAAGGGTGGTGGTTTAAGAAAAAATCTTATGCATTGAACAACCCGAACAAGTGGGGATATGAGAGCAATTCCGTATATGCCATGAATTCTTTATCTACAAAATGTTGTAGTGTGTATTTAGGGGATTATAAAAAATTGAAAAAACACATTACACTTCCAGGTTGTCACGAACTTTCCTTCACGACTGATTGGTGTTTTAGACATCTACGATATGAGGTAGATTATCCTCTAGTTGAATAATTTGTCTATTGTACACCATGTTACTTGTCTATTGGTTTCAAACAAAATTATAAATATATAGGAAAATTATACGTGAACAAAAAATAAACGAAAAAAAAAATTGCGCAGCTAAACCTTTTTCTATAGTAAAACCTACCTAATTTTTCCGTATTGAAAAGATAATTTTATATAAGGGGACAAGAACTTTATTCAAGACGAACTTATATATAACTTGGGATGGAGATTGTATATCATCATTTTTAAAAAGATACAGTGTATATCATGGAAATCTCTACATTTGCAAAATATGGTTACGATATAATATAAACACTACTTATAGATTTTTTATAGGGAACACTACTTATAGATGTTTTCCTCAAAAAGTGACAAACACTAAATATATTGAATCTATATTCATATTAAATATTCATATTAAAAGTGACAAAATTACATAAATATTTATATTCATATTAAATATATCCAATACTCAAGACAACACACAATTTGTATAAAAATATATTTCTCATTAAAAACCTTATCTAAAAAATTTAATGGGATTAAACATTGACAAAAAAGAAAAAGAAAAAGATCGTACAACGTTTACAAGATCATATTCCAACATCAATCAACATAATCGATACAAACCTATCAAACTCTAATAATAAGTGAAAGAACATCGCATGAGCTTATTAAAATCATACATTGAATCTACGTTTTCACTAAAACAAGTGGTGTTTTGAATTTGCTCAAGTTTGATTTGCTCAAGTTTGAGTCGAGCAACATCCTTTTCACGTTGTATCGATATTTGTTTGAGTTGATCGGATTCTCCTCCACTTTCACGTTGTATCTTCAATTGTTTCCAATTTGTTAAAGTCTTCTTCACTTCAGGATCTTCAATAAAAATACTAGCTAATTTTTTGTTGTGAGTTTGCTCTAAACGAGTACTTTCATGATCATCAATGATTTCTTCTTCCGATTTTGTAATGATCTTTTGAGCAATCACATTATACGAAACAACTTTTTTCTTCTTAATACATTTTCCATTTAGGAAAAATCGTTTGGCTTTGAATGCACCTCGGAGCTCTTTTGATGGTAGTGATTCCATCTTAGAGTTTTTGATAGTTGACACTTATAATATTTCTACCGATAACTAACTTGTATATATGATTTTTTTTCTAGGTTATATTTCCTCACTTTTATATCAACCTTTCTTGTATGAAAAGTTTTATAGATATCTTAGAATTATTTTTTTCAGGTGGATCAATAGATATCTAATTAGAACTATTTTCTTCGCGTGGATCGATTGATCAAGTAATTAGTACCGTTGATTGATATCTATAAAATCTAAATGGATGGTTTGGATTCATTAGTATATTGATATCTTTTATGATAGTTTTACGGTTTCTCTATCTAAATTCTTGATAATGATTTTGTTAGATACAGTATTCCTAAATTTTTGGAATCTTTTATCTATATTACTTAGTTAAATTTATCTCCTCGCAACTAACTTACCAATTTGAATTAAGGATCTGAATATGAGTGATTCACTTTCCGTGTTTAGTATATTATATGAATCTCTCTTAAAAAAAATTACACTTTTTTAATAAGAGATGAATTAAATATGAATTTTTTTAGTTTTTTGCACATAAAATTTCATAAATAATTATTCTTATGTTAAAAAATTCTAAATTTTTATTGGAGATGTTATTATAATATTATAAACATGAATATAAAAAACCATTAAAAAATGTGAAAGTATAGTTTGAATAAAAATAGGGACTAAAAACAGGAATAACTTCAGGGATCAAAAAGTGCGAAAAACATCTTCCGGAACTAAAATTGAAATGCTGGGAAACTATAACAATCAAAAATATTTTTTCAAAAATATATTTAACCCTGTTATAAATTCATTACACCTAATACCTCTTTCTTTTCCATTTAAGTGTTGGGAAGGTATAGATTGCATAATATACCTACTTTAATTCTTATTTTTGCTAAATATTTACGGCATGAATTTTACATAGTTATTACAAACTTCTTTAAATAGGTATAAAAAAAAAACTTCTTTAAATATGATGGCTCGTCTCTCACCCTCTTCCTTCTCAAACACGTTTTCTTCGCCCTCTTGATAAAATGTTTGAATAAGTAAATGTAGTTTTCTTTGTTTTGCTTGAACTTATTTATGATCTAAGATGAATCATGTTTGAGATTTGATTTGAGATCAAATTATAGAGTTCGTGAAATATCATTAGAACAATAGTGATTCAGCTCACACTCATTGGAATAAAGGATGTGCATAAGATAGACTTCTCAACCAAGAATTATGTCAAAGTGAAAACTTTGGGTGACATTGCATTATTTTGTGCTTTGAAGGGTTGTGGTTTTAAGAAAAAAATTTATGCATTGAGCAACCGGAACAAGTGGGGATATGAGAGCAATTCCGTATATGCCATGAATTCTTTATCTACAAAATGTTGTAGTGGTATTTAGGGGATGATAAAAAATTTAAAAAAACACATTACACTTTCAGGTCGTCGCGAACTTTCCTTCATGACTGATTCGTATTTTAGACATCTACGATATGAGGTAGATTATCCTCTAGTTGAATAATTTGTCTATTGTACACCATGTTACTTGTCTATTGGTTTCAAACAAAATTATAAATATATAGGATAATTATACATGAATAAAAAATAAACGAAAAATAAACTGCGCAGCTAAACCTTTTTCTATATCAAAATCTACCTGATTTTTCTGTTTTGAAAAGATAATTTTATATAAGGGGACAAGAACTTTATTCAAGAGGATCTTATATGGTTACGATATATGAGATAAACACTACTTATAGATGTTTGCCTCAAAAAGTGACAAACACTAATGAGTCAAAATTACATAAATATTTATATTCATAATAAATATATTCATACTCAAGACCAATACTCAAGACAACACATAATTTGTATAAAAATATATTTCTCATTAAAAACCTTATCTAAAAAATTTAATGGGATTAAACATTGACAAAAAGAAAAAGATCGTACAACGTTACAAGATCATATTCCAACATCAATCAACATAATCGATACAAACCTATCAAACTCTAATAATAAGTGAAAGAACATTGCATGAGGTTATGAAAATCATACATTGAATCTACGTTTTCACTAAAACGAGCGGTGTTTTGAATTTGCTCAAGTTTGATTTGCTCAAGTTTGAGTCGAGCAACATCCTTTTCACGTTGTATCTTTATTTGTTTGAGTTGATCGGATTCTCCTCCACTTTCACGTTGTATCTTCAATTGTTTCCAATTTGTTATAGTCTTCTTCACTTCAGGATCTTCGATAAAAGTACTAGCTATTTTTTTGTTGTGAGTTTGCTCTAATCTAGTACTTTCATGATCATCAAAACTTTCTTCTTCCGATTTGGTAATGATCTTTTGGGCAATCACATTATACGAAACCACTTTTCTCTTCTTAATACATTTTCCATTTAGGAAAAATCGTTTGCCTTTGAATGCACATCGGAGCTCTTTTGATGGTAGTGATTCCATCTTAGAGTTTTTGATAGTTGAAACTTATAATATTTCTCCTGATAACTAACTTGTATATATGATTTTTTCTAGGTTATATTTCCTCACTTTTATATCAACGTTTCTTGTATGAAAAGTTTTATAGATATCTTAGAATTATTCTTTTCACGTGGATCAATAGCTCAAGCAATTAGTACCGTTGATTGATATCTATAAAATTTAAATGGATGGCTTGGATTCATTAGTATATTCATATCTTTTTTGATATATTGATATCTAAATTCTTGATAATATTTTGTTATATCGTATTCCTAAATTTTCGGAATCTTTTATCTATATTATTAGTTAAATTTATCTCCTTGCAACTAACTTACCGATTTGAATTAAGGATCTGACTATGAGTGATTCACTTTTTTTAAGTATAGATATATCATACTAAATAATGGGATTTATGACCACAATTTTTAATTTTCTCACTTTACAATTATTCATTTTAGAGGATCTAAATTTTAAAAGATTTCTAGGCGACACATCTCCACATTGGATAAATATAATTTCATTTGTGGATTTATCGCTAAGTTTGCTTTCAAATGATACCAAATTGTCAAAGTTAATTTAACACCAAATTTCATATGTTTATTTTATTTATTCCAAAGTCCTAAAACAATTTTGACAAATTATTAATTATTTTCATATTTGTCTCACAATCTTTTCCTATATTGGAGATTTTTCTTCATAACCTAAACGGAGTCATAATTTCATAATCACCTACACTTGTTCATACCACGATGTCCATCAATTTTTCCCCTCAATCTATAATGTTTGGCAGATCACCATAGAGTCTATTTCAAATAATGAAATATTCTTGCTCTTCTACAAAGCCATGCAATTTTTATGTGAAATTCATCAATTATGTCAAAAACAAATTGAAATTCAAAATATCAAAGCTCTGAGGAATTTGTCTGGGTGATTTTATGCAAACTTCGAATGTCTATCAATCTCGAAATTGTGAATGGGTTGCATAATATAATATATGTTGTTACTCATAAGGCTACATAGGGGTACTCGACTTGAATTCTGCAAATATTGAATTTCTAAAATTGAAGAGTACTCCTAATTTAATTTTTTTTCCACACCTTAACTTGGTTAATTGTGATGAGCAACTTTTAGTGATTCAACTCACGCTCATTGGAATAAAGGATGTGTATAAGATAGACTTCTCAACCATGAATTATGTCAAAATAGAAACTTTGGGCGACATTGCATTATTTTGTGCTTTGGAGGGTTTTGGTGTTAAGAAAAAATCTTTTGCATTGAGCAACCTGAACTCTAATAGGATAAAACAATATTGACAAAAAGAAAAAGATCGTATAACGTTTACAAGATAATATTCCAACATCAATCAATATAATCGATACAAACCTATCAAACTCTAATAATAAGTGAAAGAACATCGCATGAGCTTATGAAAATCATACATAGAATCTACGTTTTCACTAAAACGAGTGGTGTTTTGAATTTGCTCAAGTTTGAGCCGAGCAACATCCTTTTCACGTTGTATCTTTATTTGTTTGAGTTGATCGGCTTCTCCTCCACTTTCACGTTGTATCTTCATTTGTTTCCAATTTGTTAATGTTGGCTCCGATGTCAAAAATTGTCTACAAATAATTTTTTTCAGCCACCGAAGATATTACTGGATTGAGTCGCGTACTAGGTCGCTTTCTTTAAGACGTTTCGCGGCACTGCCCAAAATTGTGCAAGGCAGACCATCAACCACGAAGTCCCCAGGATAAAACAACCCAGTTCTATTGATACGATAAATACTGCACTGTAGATATCGGGCAATAATTACACCCTCAATATGGTACTAAAACCAGTGCGCTATAGTTTTAAGTCCATTATAATATGATGCTATGACCACTCTAATATGGTACTGAGACCATTCTCATATGGTACTTGGACCATTCTTAAAACAAAAGGAATATGGTATTATGATCATTCTTATAAGTTTGAAGGAACTAGTGATATTATCATCACTTCTCAAAAACGAATTAATACTAATACTTGTATTAGTATCACACAATACAAAGAATAGACTTTATTCTTCTTTAAATAATTTGGAACAAAATTTAAAATTAATCTTTCTAACTTGCATATCCATATAAAGAAACCAATTGCTTTATTACGGACGGACATATAAAGATTGGTTGATAGGATAAAAAATAATTTCATAACCTTTAAAAGGTTCTTCACAATTCTGAATTTTTATGTCTACATAACATACTTTCAGAAACATATAAGTGAAATATGTAGTTAGAAATATATGAACCTGGTGAGGAAAGTTCCCGTTTCATCGTACCTATGAAGGATATAGATGTTGATTTCTACAATTGTATCTTCCTCTTAATTCTTCTCCTTTTACTTTAAGCTCGTAACTTTGTTTCTCACATGATATCAATGCTATCATGGCTAGTAAGAAAACCTTGTGCTATGTGTTTCCTAATAGCAATGATGTAGCTTGATCTTCTTAAACTCTACGAGCCAGTATTGTTGAATTCCAGTGAGTGCTCAAGGCTAAGTGGTTGGTGATGATTGTTCTCCATAGGTCCAACCTTCACATGCTGTCACTTGGCCTTTTTCCTAAAAAATTTCTGGCGGCTGTAGTGTGTGTAAAAGAAAAATGACTAATCTCCTTCTTAATAGGAACGTACAGTTTTTCTCAAGTAAAAATGCCACCAACTTATGTCCTATAAAAATTGAGATCATACTCATGACTCAATTAAGGGTGATGTGATGTGGCCGAATATTTAGGAACACATGTTCTGACTTTTTCTATTACTTTTCCTATTATTTAGTAGCCTAAGTGAGTTCACACAACATAGAGAATGTGCTAATAATAATAATATGTAGAGTTTATCTTATATTATTTTTATTCTCAAAATACACATTAGTATATGAGACATACTAATATGTTCTACTACCCAAAGTGAGACTCAATATTTTATTTTTAATTCACACATAAATATGTTCTATGTTCCAACAGTTAAAGTCTTTTTCACTTCAGGATCTTCGATAAAAGTACTAGCTAATTTTTTGTCGTGAGTTTGCTCTATACGAGTACTTTCATGATCATCAACGCTTTCTTCTTCCGATTTTGTAATGATCTTTTGGGCAATCACATTATATGAAACCACTTTTCTCTTCTTAATACATTTTCCATTTAGGAAAAATCGTTTGGCTTTGAATGCACCTCGGAGCTCTTTTGATGGTAGTGATTCCATCTTAGAGTTTTTTTATAGTTGACACTTATAATATTTCTCCCCATAACTAACTTGTATATATGATTTTTTTTCTAGGTTATATTTCCTCACTTTTATATCAACCTTTCTTGTATGAAAAGTTTTATAGATATCTTAGAATTATTTTTTTCAGGTGGATCAATAGATCAAGCAATTAGTACGGTTGATTGATATCTATAAAATCTAAATGGATGGTTTGGATTCATTAGTATATTGATATCTTTTATGATAGTTTTACGGTTTCTCTATCTAAATTCTTGATAATGATTTTGTTAGATACAGTATTCCTAAATTTTCGGAATCTTTTATCTATATTATTAGTTAAATTTATCTCCTTGCAACTAACTTACCGATTTGAATTAAGGATAGTGATTCACTTTTAAGTATAGATATATCATACTAAATAATGGGATTTATGACCACAATTTGACAAATTATTAATTATTTTCATATTTGTCTCACAATCTTTTCCTATATTGGAGATTTTTCTTCATAACCTAAACGAAGTCATAAATTCATAATCACCTACACTTGTTCATACCACGAGTCTATTTCAAATAATGAAATATTCTTGCTCTTCTACAAAGCCATGCAATTTTTTATGTGAAAAATGCATCAATTCACTACAAGAAATTGCTTATTTAGTGGCAGCAAAATTCCCTCACAAAGTGCTAATTTCCGCCAATAAGTTCAAATTTACTGGCGGAAATGGTCTGTCAGTAAATCACTCGCCAGTTCCAATTTACTGAGGGATAAATCTGCCACAAAATCTGTCCCCACATTTCGTCCTTTTATTTAGTGGCGGATTATTCCGCCAATACCTTTTATTTTCTTTTTTTTTAAATGTTGGTAAACATACTGGCGGAATTTTCTACCACTAACTTATTGAGGGAGAATTCCGCCAGTAAGTGATTTTAAAATCTGTTTGTAAATAGAGGTTTTCTTGTAGTGATTATGTCAAAAACAAATTGAAATTCAAAATAACAAAGCTCTGCCGAATTTTTGTCTTGGTGATTTTATGCAAAAAAAATTTGAATGTCAATCAACCTCGAAATTGTGGATGAGTTGCATAATATAATTTATGTTGTTACTGATAAGGCCAACATAAGGGTACTCAACTTAAATTCTGCAAATATTAAATTTCTAAAATTGAAGAGTACTTCTAATTTAATTTTTTTCCACACCTTAACTTGGTTAATTATGATGAGCAACTTTTTGTGATTCAGCTCACGCTCATTGGAACAAAGGATGTGTATAAGATAGACTTCTCAAACATGAATTATGTCAAAATGAAAACTTTGAGCGACATTGCATTATTTTGTGCTTTGAAAGGTTGTGATTTTAAGAAAAAAATCTTTTGCATTGAACAATCCGAACAAGTGGGGATACGCAATTCCGTATATGTCATGAATTCTTTATCTACAAAATATTGTAGTGCGTATTCAGGGGATGATAAAAAATTGAAAAACACATTACACTTTCTGGTCGTCACAAACTTTTCTTCATGACTGATTGGTGTTTTAAATATCTACGATATGAGGTAGATTATTCTCTAGTTGAGTTGAGTTGGTGTTTTCTTCGGTGGTTTGGAGGTTGGGGAATGTCTATCTAAGAATGAGATTAAAATTAGATCTCTATTAGGTGGTGTCAGTTTTGGTTTTCTTCATTGGTGTTCTTCTTATATACGGCGCCTTTGTTTTTGTAGTTCCGTTTCTCTCGGCCTCCGTTCGTCTCGTACGGAAACCGGTTATTAATAATAATATATATATTTTGCTGTTAAAAAAATAAAAGTTGAGTAATTTGTCTATTGTACACTATGTTACTTGTGGTCTTTTTGTTTCGACCTATTTCCTTTGTTTGCCAATAATTTGATTTGACTAGAGTAGAAAAAACTTGTAATGGTTTGTAGTTTCATTATTAGATAAGTATTCAGTTAAAAGAATACAGAAAACTTAATAGGATATAACATTGACAAAAAGAAAAAGATCATATACAACGTTTACAAGATAATATTCCAACATCAATCAACATAATTGATACAAACCTATCAAACTCTAATAATAAGTGAAAGAACATCCCATGAGCTTATGAAAATCGTACATAGAATCTACGTTTTCACTAAAACGAGCGGTGTTTTGAATTTGCTCCAGTTTGATTTGCTCAAGTTTGAGTCGAGCAACATCCTTTTCACGTTGTGTCTTTATTTGTTTGAGTTGATCGGCTTCTCCTCCACTTTCACGTTGTATCTTCAATTGTTTCCAATTTGTTAAAGTCTTCTTCACTTCAGGATCTTCGATAAAAGTACTAGCTATTTTTTTGTTGTGAGTTTGCTCTAATCGAGTACTTTCATGATCATCAACGCTTTCTTCTTCCGATTTGGTAATGATCTTTTGGGCAATCACATTATACGAAACCACTTTTCTCTTCTTAATACATTTTCCATTTAGGAAAAATCGTTTGGCTTTGAATGCACCTCGGAGCTCTTTTGATCGTAGTGATTCCATTTTAGGGTTTTTGAGAGTTGACACTTATAATATTTCTACTGATAACTAACTTGTATATATGGTTTTTTCTAGGTTATATTTCCTCACTTTTATACCAACCTTTCTTGTATGAAAAGTTTTATAGATATCTAATTAGAACTATTTTCTTCGCGTGGATCGATTGATCAAGTAATTAGTACCGTTGATTGATATCTATAAAATTTAAATAGATGGTTTGGATTCATTAGTATATTGATATCTTTTATGATAATGATTTTGTTAGATACAATATTCCTTAATTTTCGGAAAGTATACTTTGGGGGGTTAGCTAAGTTTTAAGGTTTTTTTTTTTTTTTTATCTATATTGTTAGTTATTAGTTATTATCCTCAATATTTCCTCCCAATATTTAAATTTATCTGGCTGCAACTAACTTACCAATTTAAATTAAGGATCCCACTACTTTAAAGTGAGTGATTTACTTTTTTGACAAAAATAAAATGATATTTATTCATTAAAATTCACAGAGTACATCAAATACAACAACATATCCAATATCGTTAAAAACATAAAGGATGAATCTGCCAACAAATTCAAAACATTCAAGTTAATAGCTTATGATGGCAAAATGCCAACAACAAATAATAATATGATAAAACTAATGTTATCGGACTAAAGTCACCAGAATATTCATGTCTCGGATCTGCAATATTGATACCCAAATCATTGATTATGTAATTGACTGAAGCTGATCTTTCACTAGTAATCAAATGAATACTATAACAATATAGGAAATCAAATAGTGCCGCACAAGACGACCAATAACAAAACGCCACACAAGACGACTAATAACAAAACACCGCACTCAAACGACGAAATCACAAAGAAACACAAAAAGAAAACTTGATCAATGTGAATATCACTTATTTATATTAAAAGAAAGAAACATCGGAGGTAGATGAGTGATTATAGGCAAAAAAGACATAAAACAGTGAATGATTCACTTTTAAATATAAAATAAATAATATCAACAGTTAATTAATAAATCCAAGATCGGAACAAAAAAATTAAAAATCAAAGATAATATAAATATATTATACTAAATAATGGGGTTTATTTAATTTTTTTTTTAAAGAAAATAATGGGTTTATGATAACAACCCTTAATTTTCTCAGTTTACCGTTATTATTTTAGAGGATTCAAATTTTTGATGTAAAAATTGATAAAGTTTAAATAAAAGAAATCCAATTTCAACGTGCCTATATTTCTGCGGTATATATCCTATATATGTATTTGACCATCCTATATATTAGAGTTTTTTTTTTGTCAAGTAGCGTAATCGCTAAAAAAATCATCTTAAAGGTGAATAAGTGGAGTATTTCGGATTTGAATCCAGAATTCAACACATATAGTGTGATGTCCCTATCAATTGAGTTAAACTCACATGGACAAGTTTTCATGCTTTAAACTCGGTATACATGGCATAGTGATTATGAATGTGACCATAAACATTTCTCTCTTTAGGTGATAGATAGAGAGAGGGATAAATCTTTTATTTAAGTAAAGATTGTTAGACAAATCTAAAATACTTAATTCTGTCAAAATTATTTAGGCCTTTGGATTAAATAATATGAAGGGATAAGATTTGGTTTCTGTTTTGGTGAACACTTAAAGGGGTGTAAAAATTAAATAATTTGGACCGTCGAAATAACAAAATATTCTAAGTATTTCTGAAATTCTTTGGTTGTTCCTTTTTTTATTTCATCAATGTTACAAGTATTTATAGGGTATACGGGAAAATAGTTCTTCCCGCCCCTTTTCTTCGTTGGCCTACCCCACGTTCCTCCTATACAATGAATCACATGCTTATTTATCAGGTGATCATGGGAAACATGGTTTGAATACAATGGTTCCATCAGAAATCTACTCCTAGTCATACGGAGGATGAAGATAAGTGTATAAAATCGTGGAGAAAATGACAGTTACAGTGGAGAATGGAGAAATCATGGGATCGTGGGTATCTCGTCCACGCGGTCATATCTCGCCCTGGATGGGTGACTCGCCCTTGTGGTCTCGCCCTCATAGGAAAATTGGGTCTGACTCTCGCTTGTGTATTGGACCGTTGTACAAACTAATAATTAATGTTCGGACTTTTGCTAAATACACCCTTTGCATTTACTCCCGGTCCAATTTCAAACAAATTATAAATATATAGGATAATTATATATGAATAAAAGGTAGACAAACAACAAATTCCATGGCTAAATCTTTCTCTATAGCAAAACCTACCTAATTTTTTTGTATTGAAAAGAGAATTTTATATATAATTTATTCAAGAGGACCTTATATATAATTATATATAACTTGGGATGGAGATTGTATATCATCATCTTTAAAAAGATAAACACTACAAAAAAAAAATCGTTAGCCACGGTCTATTAGCTACGGTTAATTTCATCGTGGGTAAAAAAGTCAGTTTATCACAATGTGACTGTGGCTAAAATAGTTTTATTTTCTAATTTCCCAGATGCGTAATTTTGGTTCTCTCGTTGTTTTCTCATTTCATTTCACGAAGAAACACTTTCCCAATCCCAATTCACATTTCACAACTCTCGTTATGTTCCTGATCACTTTCATCAATTTGCTTCAGTTTCCATCGTGTTAGAAATAATATAAAATCATTGATGTAGCCTTTCCTAACAGCTTAAGCTTTTGGGATAATCGGTTATTTGACACATCGATTTCTCGATTTCAAACAACATATTGATGTTTCAATTTCCTCTTCGGCGATCGAACTCGTCGTTCCTCGATTCCCTCTTGTGGCTGTTGCTTCAACCACTACTTCCGTCGCTCATCGTTCTCGCTGTCAGAAAGATTCGCTGAGTTGTTTATCATTTGCAAAAGTATGATTTCTTTTCTGATTTTTCTTTGCGCTAATTTTACCTATTCTGTGAGGTTTCAGCTTGGGTTCAAAATTCCTTTTCATATCTTAAGATTTGACTTTAATATGCAGCATTTGTAGTATAAAATTGAAATTTGCATCTATATCTATGTGTAATTTATTAGAATTTGAGAGGTCTATATTCAACCACAAAAACTAACTTGAGAGTTGGGGTTTTCACTACACTTATAAAGGTTATCTATGTCATATCTCTAGCCAATGTGAGACTTCTAACACCCTCCTCGCGTCCAAGACTGAACAAGCTGGAACGTGGAATCAACAACAACGGGTAGCCCAAATATGACAGGTCTCCACAACAAACAACAAATGGATCTAGGATAGACTCTGATGTCATATTAGAATTTGAGAGGCTTATACTCAACCACAAAAGCTAACTTGAGAGTTGAAGTTTGCACTATACTTATAAAGATTATATATGTCATATCTCTAACCAATGTGAGACTAACGGAATTTGTTTATCTTTACTTCAAGTTGCAATTTCTCTAGGTGAAAATCATTGGTAGTTTGTGTAATTTTAAATTGTTTTGATAGATATGTATATATCGAAGTAATTGAAAACCTAAATCCCTAATTGAAATTTGTATCTTATCCCTTGGAAAATTTTGACTTTGATGTATAAATTTTTTTATTTATTATTATATATGAATTAAGTTCAAAACTGACAATTAAGTTGTACTGAGTCCTTCTTGCATTGATGCAATGTAAAATTTGATCAAGGAACATTTACATATTTGCTTGAAGAAAATGGAACTATGTTGTCTATTATAAGAATGAGGTTGAATAACTTTCCTTCTTTAAATTTAGCACACAAGTTCCTGTTGTATTTAATTTAGCAAATCTTTTTTATTCCAGCCATTGTAATTAGTTGGTCCATATAATGCACATGACATGTAATGAGTTGATTGGTATTTATATATTCATGATAAATATATTCATTGATAAATATATCTCTACATTTGCAAAATATGGTTATAATATGTTTGTCCCAGAAAGTGACAAACACTAATGAGTCAAAATTACATAAATATTTATATTCATATAAATATATCCACTGATACATCTATATAAGTTAAAAAAAATAAAAAATAATAAGAAGATATATATAAATGTACGGTGTTCATAATTTCATTTAGGGCACTTTTAAAATAAGACCGAATTTAATGCAAGCACTTTAAAAATCTATTGATAAAGGAAAGGAAAAAAAAGTATACTTGGGAGAACTCGACCAATATCCAAGACAACACACAATTTGTATAAAAATATCTTTTTCATTAAAAACCTTATTTAAAAACATTTAATAGGATAAAACATTGACAAAAAGAAAAAGATCGTACCACATTTACATGATAATATTCCAACATCAATCAATATAATCGATACAACCCTATCAAACTCTAATAATAAGTGAAAGAACATCGCATGAGCTTATGAAAATCGTACATAGAATCTACGTTTTCACTAAAACCAGCGGTGTTTTGAATTTGCTCAAGTTTGGTTTGCTCAAGCTTGAGTCGAGCAACATCCTTTTCACATTGTATCTTTATTTGTTTGAGTTGATCGGTTTCTCCTCCACTTTCACGTTGTATCTTTATTTGTTTGAGTTTATCGGCTTCTCCTCCACTTTCACGTTGTATCTTCATTTGTTTCCAATTTGTTAAAATCTTCTTCACTTCAGGATCTTCGATAAAAGTAATTGCTATTTTTTTTTTGTGAGTTTGCTCTAATTGAGTACTTTCATGATCGTCAACGCTTTCTTCTTCCGATTTTGTAATGATCTTTTGGGCAATCACATTATACGAAACCACTTTTCTCTTCTTAATACCTTTTCCGTTTAGGGAAAATCGTTTGCCCTTGAATGCACCTCTGAGCTCTTTTGATCGTAGTGATTCCATTTTAGGGTTTTTGATAGTTGACACTTATAATATTTCTACTGTTAGCTAACTTGTATATATGATTTTTTCTAGGTTATATTTCCTCACTTTTATATCGACCTTTCTTGTATGAAAAGTTTTATAGATATCTTAGAATTATTTTTCACGTGGATCAATTGATCAAGCAATTAGTACCGTTGATTGATATCTATAAAATTTAAATGGATGGTTTGGATTCATTAGTATAGTATTCCTAATCTATAGAAATTACGGTCTCTCTATATAGATTCTTGATAATGATTTTGTAGATATAGTATTCCTTAATTTTCTTTGACAGCTAGTGATTTAAAATTATTTTGATACCTAGAAATTCGTATTTAATAGTGCCTATATATTGGGGAAGTGAAAATCCTATTTGACCATCCCATATATTAGAGTTTTAAAATTAAAAGATATATGCTAATCTATATAAATTAATTATAGGTTGAGTGATTTAAAATTTCATGTCATAGTATAAAAATTGGATTTGTATCCTCTCCAATTTTTTCTTGAATTTGGATCCTCTCCTTTCGAAGTCTCTACATCAGTCTCTCAACCTTTTATATACATTGTTAGATATATCCGATGGATGATAAAGAAAAATATTAATGAGGTGAAATAAAAATGTAAAAATATAAAAGGAAATATATATAATAACACTGAAATCCACACATCCAATTTTTAAAAATCATGTAATATTATTGATTTTTTTGCAAGAATTCATTGTTTACCAAAATTAATATTCTAAAATACCAAAAAAAATAAAATCAATTTCAACGTCAAATTAAATTCACGTTGGAGGTTTTTCTTTTCAGGAGTTGCTCACATTTTTTTTTATGAAACAACTACATTATTTGGTATATTATAATTTTAATACACAATTACTTTATATTTTTCGCTTACTTCTATTTTTAAAATTTATGATTTCAAGATTTTTAAAATTTATGATTTCAATAGAATAATTTTTTAAAAATTATTAATATACAGTGATAAATAGTGTAATTTTTTCATGATAAAATATTCATAACTTTTAAAAGACCAAATAATAGAAACTAATACTATTTTATTACCGGGTGTGATCCATTACTCTTCTTTGACGTTACTAATATAAATAAAAAAGAGACGAAAATAAATTAATGGTGTCATACAATTTTTATAAATTCAATAGGTGAATTAATGTGATTTTGGTGCTATTTTATTTCCTTTTATATTTTTGGATTTTTATTTCACCGTATTTATTGTTTTTCTATGTCATACGTTGGATATATCTAATGATGCATCTAGAAGGTTGAGAGACTGATGTAGAGACTTCGGAAGGAGAGGATCTGAATCTTTTTTCTTTCATCTTGCTTATGCTACAATAATCTTAGCCATTTATTCATTTTCCTTCTCTCTCTTATTAATTTTTTTCTCTTTACAGTTTATTTACTTTTTTTTGGTAGATTCATTATAGTTTATTTACTACTAGATTGAAAAAAAAATGAGAGAGGGCTGCACCAAAATAACATGAAATGTTCCAAATCCAAAAAAATGAAGTGAATTGAAATAACGCGAGGGAATATACTATTGATTGTAAAATTATTTTAATTTGCTTTAAGAAAAAAAATGATAGTTTTACAGTTTCTATCTAGATTCTTGATAATGATTTTCATAGATATACAGTATGGCTTAATTTTCGAAAAGTATACTTCGCAGGGTCGGCTCTGAGGGTGTGCATGGTGTCCTAGCGCGCCGGGCCTCCAATTTTTAAGGGCCTCAAAATATAATTTTATATGTTCGTAGGTCACTTTCAAAAAAAATTATTCAAAAATATAAATAAAATATCTTAATATTATTTTAATCTACATTTGTTGCCCCAATTTAAAGTTGTTAAGTGCAAGTTTTAGAAAAAAAAAGTTTGTTTTGGCTTAAAGATAAACAGAAACTCGTGTATTATTGATAATTTAAAAGAGTACTATTTTTTTATAAAAAAATGTGTATTTTTTCAATTAAAGAATTCACTTTTAATATTCGGTACAGCGCCTCTAAATTAAGGTTTCGGCTACTTTAAAGTAAATTACTTTAAAATATAAAGTGAATAATATTAACTGTTAATTAATTGATTAAAAAAACGGTTAATTAATAAATTAAAGGTAATATAGATATATCATACTAAATCATGAGGTTTAGTACGATCGTAACACTCAATTATCTCACTTTACATTTATTCACTTTAGAAGATCCAAATTATTGAAGTAAAAGATTTATAAAGTTTAAATAAATAAATAAAATCGATTTCAACATCCTTATATTGGGGTAGTAAATATCCTATCTACTTGACAAAATAAAAAATAAATATCCTATCTATTAATTTTAGATCGAATTAGATTCAAAAGCATTACATTGCAGGATAGAAATAACATCGTAGATCGTAAAAAAAAACAGCATCATGAATATGTTTCTGCACCACAAAAATATCACCATCCGCAACGTCCTAATAAATATATTGCGTCTGTCCGATAATATAAGCAAAAAAAAAAAAAATTTGCGCTTATTAAGAAAAGTAAAATGTGATAGTTTGAAGTATGATTTTTTGTGTTTTTCTTGAAATAAATTTCATTGGAAGATATAAAAAGAATTTTGATTGGTTATTGATTATGAGAAAAAGAAGAGAGAGAGAGTAAATTTGATGAGAGTAAGTAAAAGTAAACATTGAAAATAGTAAAAGTTGATTTTTTTGCTTATACTCCATCCGTAACACTATATAAGCAAAAATCACTTTTTTAGGTACATTGTATAATCAATGTATCTAATTTATATTATAGACCAAATACATTAATTTTACAATGAATCTAGAAAGGTAATTTTTGCTTATATAGTGTTACAGAGGGAGTAATTTGGAATAAAAAAAAATAGTTTTTTTTGTTTATAATATTGGACGGGGGAATATATTCAAATAAAAAGAATGATAACAAATATTTGGCGGGACTATGTCCAAAAACTAAGTAAACAATCATGTCTACAAACAACATACGGGTCATTAATATTATTTATTTTTTTGTCAAATCTCAATATTGGATCGATAAGACCATAATGAAAGAAAAAACAAGCACATTGTTAGAAAACAAGTACATTAATTTAACAAGCTCATGACTTACAAAGTCTTAAAAAGCAAAATGTACACCGTTTACAAGATAAGATTCCAACATCGCTTAACATAATTTATTCAAACCTATCAAACTCGGCTCTTGTAACAACCTTCTCAAATAATAAGTAAAAAAACGTCGAATGAGTTTACGAAAATCATACATAGAATTCACATTTTCACTAAAAGGAGCGGTGTTTTGAATTTGCTCAATTTTGAGTCGAGCAATTCCATTTCACGTTGTATCGTCAATTGTTTGAGTTGAGCAACTTCTCCTTCACTTTCGTGTTTTATCTTCATTTTTTCCAATTCGATAATGTCTTCTTCACTTCAGGATCTTCGATAAAAGTATTAGTTAATTTTTTGTTGTGAGTTTGCTCTAATCGAGTACTTTCATGATCATCAACGCTTTCTTCTTCCGATTTTGTAATGATCTTTTGGGAAATCACACTAAATGAAACCACTTTTCTTAATACATTTCCCATTTAGGTAGGTGGCCAGCAACACACCTGTCGTTGAGTAATCCACAAAGGGGGTTTGTATTTGCAGTTGCTCTGACACTCAAGTTAGTGAAAATAGTTTAAGACTATTATGATAAAATGAATTGAATATATGGTCCTCCTGTAGATGAGGGTTTTTATATTGCCCCCAGTGCTGGGTCAAAAGTCTCCATAATGTGGCGTGTTGACCAGTCCATAATGGATGACTGTCAGAACTTCCACATAGAAGTAGGGATGATCAGTTTGTGCCTATATCATCCTGAGTCAAACTGCTCCGCTTACCAGAACTAAGGGATAAGTTTGAATGGGCACATGTCCTCGGCGGAGGATCAGGTGGTAAATGTGAGTTCTGCCCAAGGTCGTCAAAATCGAACCGGACCAGCCGATCGAACCGAGAACCAGCGCAGAACCAAAAAACCCCAGTGAACCGTCTTGTTTCCCTCATGCCGATAGTGGACCGGTGAGGCCACGTCTCGTTTCCCTCATGTTGATAGTGTATTTTATCTGAAATATACTACAAAAAATACAATTTCGATAATATATTTTAGGGTTAAATATGTTTTTAGTCTCTACATTTTGTAAAATTGTTAAGAATGGTCCCTACATTTTAAAAATGGTAAAAAAAAACATTATAAAATTTTGCACTATAAAGATTAGTCCAATCCGTAGAGAATAGTCCCTACATTTTGCAAACTTGTCAATAATAGTCTCTACCTTTTAATATTTTTAGTTCCTACATTTTGAAAAATTGTCAAGAATAGTCCCTACCTTTTAATGTTTTTAGTCCCTATATTTTGCGAAATTGTCAAGAATGGTTCCTAAAGGATAAACGCAAGGACTAATCTTGATAGCAGAAATATTTATAGGGTTTTTTTTTACCATTTTTAAAATGTAGGGACCATTCTTAAAAATTTCACAAAATGTAGGGACTAAAAACATATTTAACCCTATATTTTAACAAATAATTTTGATAATATATTTTAACAGATTTAAACAACATATATAGAAATCCATTAATATCATTATTGATCTGTTTAGGAAATGGGACAGCTTATATGCAGGGGGATGAAATTCGAATCACGGTCATCCCACTTATCCACTGGGAGGAATTACAACCACTAGTCTATTTGACAAAAAAAAAATGGGCAGCTTTACAAAACCTTTAGAAACACATTCACAAGTTGTCAAGTTGAACTGTTTTTTGCATTCAAAAATTGAACTTAAAAGTTTTTATTTTGGGTTAAATATGTTTTTGGTCCCTATAGTTTCGCAGAATTTCATTTTTAGTCCCTGAAGATTTTTTTCACACTTTTTAGTCCCTGAAGTTTTCTCAGTAAGTGTTTTTAGTCCCTACTTTTCATTTAACTTGTGCATATCATTCGAAATTTTAATTTTTTTTTCTGCGGTCATGTTTAGTACATTATATGAATCTCTCTTACAAAAGTTTAATTTTTTTTTAACAAGAGATGAATTAAATATGAATTTTTTAGTTTTTAGCACATAAAAATTCATAAAAAATTCATCTTACGCTAAAAAATTCTAAATTTTTATCGGAGATGATCTCATAATATTATAAACATGAATACGAAAAACCGTTCAAAAATGTGAAAGTATACAAAAGTTTGATTAAAAGTAGGGACTAAAAACATTGACTGAGAAAACTTCAGGGACTAAAAAGTGTGAAACAAATCTTCAGGAACTAAAAATGAAATTCTGCAAAACTATAAGGACTAAAAACATATTTAACCCTTTTATTTTTATATTTTATGGAAGAACTTATAAGGTAATGAGTAATGACAACTAAAACTAAACAAATAAAAATAAATATACTAGTCGTCTAAAGAAGCCTTGAAATGTCACTATTTTATCTTAGATTAATTAAGCAAGAAAAAGAGTTGAAAGAGGAAAGAAAAACATGTGTGTAAATACAACAAAGAAGAAAGGACAACACAAAACCAAAAGGTGTTACAAACGTCAGTATGGTTCCGCCGCCTAAATCAGGAAAGTAGCCACGCCTTGGCCTTGCCTTCACTGCCCTTCAATACCAACTGCAACTTTGTCACTACTTTAGGTCAACATTAGATAAACATAACATCCTCTCTATAATATCTAGTCACTACTATATACTTATCTTTACCTCTGTATTTCTAATTACGGATTTAGATTTCACGCGCTCAAAATTTTTAAATTCATCTACATTCATTTATATTAAGTGCAAAAATGCTATGAGAGGGAATGAAGAGAGATAGTATGTTGAGTGATAATTACAAAATAACATAAAAAATAAGTTAAATGTAGGTGAATGTAGGATTTGTAAATGTAGAGAATCAAGATCTCCTAATTACCTACGTAATTACTACAAGTGGTATATATGTGATTCTGTTTTAAAATAAATATCGATTAATATTTTCACACAAATTAGAAAAGAGTTTAAAGGAGACGCACAGTCAGTGTAAAACAATTTTACACTAACAACTAATAAGAATATTTCAACCTTCCATGTCATATAAAGAAATGGAGTTAAGTAAAGTGACGTGGCGAAAAATATGGTTGTGATTGGTTGACAGTGTAATTTTATACTGTCAGTGCATTTTTTTTTTCTCATTAAAAAAAAACAATGATGATGATACTTATGTTTTACTCTGATTTCTTTAAGTTTAGTGTTTATAACAGTTGGATTATTTAAGTTTTTTTAGGTTATAATTTAAGTATTTTAGATAACAAATACATAAGTCATTTACTTTTCTAACTTGTTGTAGCGCATTTTTGTATCATAAGATAACCGAAAATATATAAGCGCAATAGAAACTTAAAACACTTATTTATTACTTAAAGAAAACTCATGAAAATTAATGTCATCAAAATTCAAAATCTAAAACAAATGAAACTATTGTGACTTTGAAAGTAAATTTTTATATGGTACTATAAATGTTTGTTGAGTCACAGTTTCCATACTACCAAACCAACAAACTCTGCAAATAGAATGCATGCTGCCTGCCTTTCATTTAAACTGTCATTAGCCATAGCCGTAGCAAAGTAGATACCATGTCCTCCAAATATATTTCCCTTTTTTTATTCTTAGCATTTTTTATTGCATATATCATAAGATATTGGTATTTGCCACTTAGTTAAGAAAAATAATAACAATTGTTCTAAAGATGTTAATAAGAAATTAAATATAAAAATATTTGTCTTTTTTTTTCTTAATTAAAAGTTTTAAAATTGATTTTTTCAATTCACAATTTATTTTTTAAAATCCATAATATATATTCTTAGGAGACATGCTATGCTACCATCACCTTATAGTAATTAATAATTTCAAGGTGTAAACGTTTACTTTAACAGCAAATAACAATAATTGTACCTACAAGGACTAAAGTAAATATTTTATGTACTAGTAGTACTTTTTGTGAATGATGATGATAGTGATTAAACGAAGTTGGAATGAAGGAAGCATGCATGTTTGACTCTGAAGTACTACTGTATACAGTATAATTCACATTTTTTTGGAGATAATGCGCAAAGAAAAAACATATAATATGCATTATTATTAACAAAAAAGAGATGCTGAATATGCATTATGTCAGAATCAAAAAAGGATGTTAGGTTGGTCGACAACAAGGACACACCTCCCTCTCTTCTTGCATCCTTTGCTTCTTCTAATTTATGTGTCTAAACTCCTAGGGTGTGTTTGTTTCATGGATGCAAAATATATTCCTAGGATTAGTTTTCCTTGGAATATAATTATGGGAACTTTTTCCAAGGAAAATGTAAGAAAAGTGTTTGGATGGTACATTAAACTTCCACGAATGAATTTTCAAAATTCCTAGGAATAACTAAAATGTGTTTGGCATATAAAATCTATTCCTAGGAATAAATGTTTAAATCCCTAAAATGTCCTTATTATTTATTTACTATACATATAAAAATTTATATTTGATAATTTATATATTTTTTGGTAGAATCTAATTTATTTTTTATTGACAAAATTTACAAATTAAACTTATAAATATGCAAAAGTAAAATAAGGAGGATGATAATATATATTTTTCATTAAATGTTTTGTTTGAATTATTTATAGTTTATTAGTTTTAGAATACTTTTATTTTAATTCATTGATGTTAACTCTGCATATTAATAAAATGTTAATTTTTTCTAATTAATTAATAAAATTCTATGTAACAAAAAATAAATTAAACGTGCATAGGGTAGTTTTTTTTTTCTTTCTTGCAGCAAATGTGTACATTTTTATTCTTTTTAAGCAAACAATGTGTACATGAAGTTGTGTGTAGTGGGGTTAGTGGGCTTGGTGGGGATAGCAATGTCTTTTGCTCACCAAAACTGATTACCATATACATGGGAATAAAAGTTCCCACCATTATCACTTGGGAATAAAACTCCTCCCTTCATGGGAATTTTTTTTTGCTGGATATAATTTGTTTCAAGGAATAAATTTGTATTCCTTTATAACAAACATATGTATATTTATTTCCAACCTTCTATTCCCAGGAATAAAGTTTATAACTCCGAAACAAACACACCCCTAGAATGCACCGGTACTCCATTTGAGAAAAAGTACCGGTATCAGATACGTACCTGTATCAGTATCGGGTACATATTCGTACCTTAATTTATGTCCATACGCATGTATTAGTTTTTCTAAAAATATCGTACCCCGTATCGGATACCGGTACCGTACCCGCACCTAGGCAACGTGTAATGCAGAATACCTTTTTCTATATATATATATATATATATATATATATATATATATTATATAAATCAGTTAGTTATTCAGTAAATGTTCATGTTGAAAAAAATTAATAAATTTAAAAAGTAGAATTTTTTTTAATTTGTGACCAATTATTTTTTGTAAGCTAAAAAAAATTATTTAAGACAAAAGGACATAATCATTAGTGATATCAACGTATATAATGTATATAATACTGAGAGAAAAGAAGAGTTCTTGCAAAAGTTTTCTATCTCTTTGTATGTTAGGGACGTCCTGATCTTTTAGAGCTCATGTTTGATATTAAAAATAGATTTCTAATAAAAAATTAAAAAGAATTAGAATTAATGATTCTCTATTTAAATTATAAATAACATAAAACATAATTTTTTTCTTGTAAGACAGATCATCCCATAGATAGAAATTAGCGTCCTAGAAAAATTCTTCTTTTATTGCAAGAATTTGACATTGAAATTAGGGACAAAAAGGGAGTTGAGAATATGGTGGTTGACCACCTCTCAAGGCTTGAGAACTCAAAGGTTGTAAAAGAGAAAAATATAGTGGAGGAGTTCCCGGATGAAATGAGTAGTTGTTGACGGTTACTGAAAGACCATGGTTTATGGATATGACCAATTTTAAAGCAGAAAATTTGATCGCAAATGATTTTACTTGGCATTAGAAGAATAAATTCTTCAAGGACGCCAATTTCTATATGTGGGTGGGATCATCCGCATTGCAGAAAAATGCACCGATTTTCCTCTAACCCAACTCATGTAACATTTCCAGTAAACTTACGAAGCTGCATTACATTGACATAGAACTCTATGCAAATATTCTTATTAGCTGGCTTGAGTCAATAACAATAACTATCAAATCAATAGCTTGAATAAAGTCGTTCTTTGTCATTGCATCGCTTCAAGAAGACCAGAACCACTATATACATCTCAGCCAAGCACGATCTACATACAACACATTGGGGTCAACTGACCCCATTTCTTACATATTGTTTTTCAACTAATAGTAACATAATTTTGTGTTTGACCCCATTACAAATATCAAATATGTTGATGACCCTTGACAAACACAGTCCTCACTCAATTTATATGGTTTATGTAATTCTGTATATCATCATAGTAAATAATGAATGTAATTTGATCTTTTAAATATGGTTATTTATTTTTATCTTATTTTTACAAACACTTGTTATCTAATTGTCTTATATTTTATTACTGAGATTTATCATTTGTTATTTATTTATTATAATTTTTGTACATTTTCATTTATATTAAAAGTCGAGTGCTAGTAACAAACTCTTTAAAGTGTTATTAGAATAATGAATTATGGTTTACATGTTTACTACTATGTTCCTAATTTAAAGCAAAAACGAGTCAAAAAATTGATGTATTTAGCTTAAGTTTTAAACTAAATACATAAAAAATAAATCTACCAATTTGAATGAAAAAACATATGAATCTAATATATAACTTTGACCCCACTTATAAAAATTTCTGGATCCGTCTCTGTTATTCAGCAGGGACGGATCCATGTGTATGGTATTGGGGGTAGCTGCCCCCACATGGCTAATTGTTTGTTTGACAAAGTTAGGTATAATTTTATTTTGATATCTACTAAATATAAGTATTGCCCCCATTAAATTATAAATATTTTATGTTAGCTTTGATTTTTTGTGCGACAACTAACTGATAATATCTTCTCTTTGATAAATTTTGTGAAGACTCAAATATTTAATTGTATAGAAGATGAAACATTATTAAGTGTCAGTTTAGATCGACTTATTTTTTAGTTTACACAAAACAGTTTATGCAAATTAATAAGTTTTTATGTATTATTATAAGTTTTTCAAGGTAATTTATGAGAAAAACAAGTTATAAAGATACAATTTTTGTGAGTAAAACTTATGAATTAACATAAAATTTTATTTATTTGCATAAATTATTTTCATAAATTTAAAAATAAGTCAAATTCAAACGGACTCTGAGTGACTATCTGATATCTAGCATGCTAGTGATAATATGGTTATAATTTAATCATTTATCTATCAATGTATTTTTGTATAATTTTTTTTATAGCATATATAATCTTTGACCCCACTAAGAAGAAGTTATGGATCCATCCCTGCATCTCAGGGTATGTATTGCTCTACTTTTCTTTCTGGCTTGATTATCCCCCAAATAATTTGCACGTACAAACCGATAATAATTTTTTAAAGACTAATATAATTCATTGTAATCATAAGTGTCGGTGTAGTGTTGGTATTAGACATTGACAAATGTCCTTTACTGGGACATGGCTAATACGATAAGTATCCATATTCATAGCTAACCATTTTTTCTTTTTGTTCTTTTTTGCTTTTCCACTGTTTCAATGAAACATGTATTCACCACAGCATGCATATTCACCATTATAGGCAGCTACAAACTAAAAACACACAGATAGAGTATAATAATAGAGACAAGAAACAAACAACACCTAATGAATAGCAGAACACGCTCTTCCGACAATAACAGACAAACCAAGTATCCTAAGGTCCCCAACATTCATTCATTCTTCCACCCCTTTCATCCCCTTATAAAACCCTTCTTTCCCTTTCCTCATTTTTCATCATCACAAACACAAAAAAACAGAGCAAAAAAATAGAGTTTCAAAAACAGAGTTTTTTCACCTACCCTTTTTCTTACTTTGTTCAATTTCACTAAAGTTTTTTAATTTCGAATACCCTTTTGATTAATTTGTTGAATTCCACTATCACAATGTTCAATCAAGAGAGGCTGATGCATTACCAAGTGGAACCATCATGGAACTACTTCATGAGGTTAAGAACAATGGAAGAAGATGAAATGGAGAGAATAATGAGACTAGTTTCACAAAGTGCTGTTGTGATATTCAGTATTAGTAGATGTTGTATGTGTCATGCAATGAAGAGTTTGTTCTGTGGAATGGGAGTGAATGCAATGGTTCATGAAGTAGATGAAGATCCTAAAGGGAAAGAAATGGAGAGAGCATTGATGAGGTTACTTGGAAATTCAACAACACTTCCAGTTGTTTTCATTGGTGGTAAATTAGTTGGTTCTATGGATAGAGTTTTGGCTTTTCATATTAATGGTTCTCTTGTTCCTCTTCTCAAAGATGCTGGTGCTTTGTGGCTTTAGATGATTGTGAATTAAGTTACTTAGTCATTATAGTTGGAATTAATTAGTGATAATGTTTACCTGCTTAATTAGAGAGGTTAACATAATTAAGCACTGATTTATAATCTGTTGTAACTTGTTAGGAACCGACAATGACATGTGGAAAATAATATTTGGAATTCTGTCAATTTTATTCTGCTTTATTAACTACTAGTACTAGTATAGTACTAGTTTGTATAATTAATGTTGCACCTATAATTAGTATCATCAACCAAAATAAAAATTAATAGCCGCTATCAATTAATTATAGTAGAAGAGCTTGTTTGTGACCTAATTTGGGGGCATTAAGGTGTTGAAAAAGTATAATGCGTGCCAAGAATAGGTAATATTTTCAGTCACAACATACTCTTTAGGCCGAGGTTAGACGCCTAACTCATCGTCACTATCAGACACAGGGGAGGTGCCACCCTTGTGTGAGGGGCGCAACTTCATCCTCAGGACTATAGGTGGAAATAGGTTAGATCAGCTAGGCTTTATCAAGCCTGAGTCTGACTTGTCAAAAATTTGAAGGTCTGCGCCTGACATGTGGCCTATCATAGGCTTATTTTTTAGGTCTTAGCCTGACCTTTTGAAAGTCTGACATAGTCTATTAGCCTGTTTAAAAGTTTATTTCACGTACACATATTTAAATAAATAATTATATTTATTTTTAAATATACTAATGAACAAATAAACCAATAAGATTGAACTTCCTTGTGATATTTAGCATCATATTTTAGACAATTTGACTATATAGGATATCGTATTTAAATTTTTGTTCATAATAATACATTTATATATGTGAAAAGTTAATGTGGACTAATAAACTTGAATTAATGAAAAAATTAATAGAATTATAATTTAATTAAAGTACAAATTTTAATATATAATAACAATAAATGTAAATTTGTAAAAAAAAAAATAAATGTAAAAATATTATTCATATTTACTTAAATAGGCCGGCCTAGTAGGCTTAAAAGACTTTTTTATTAGCCTGAAACCCTGACCTTTTTAGCTAAATAGGCTTATAAAAAATATTTAGTCCGCTCTATTTAAAGAAATAGACTGACCTAACCTGAGCCTATGTAGACTAGGCCGGAGGCCCATATAGGCTGGTCTGACCTATTTCCACCTCTACTCAGCACTTGTAATATTACACCTAAATTTTTTATATTATTTGAATTTGAATCCCATGAAATTATTAATATGCACTCCTTAAAATTATTAATTTGCACCTCATTAAAAAATTTGATTTTTGTTTTGTTTTTTCTCGATGACTTGCTTTTATTTCTTTGATACAATACATGAGTATGATTTATTGGTTTAGTCCTCCAATTTCTTTGTCTTGTTTAATTAATTTTTTTCATAAGCCAAAAATACATTAGCAAGAGCCAAATCCGAATCTAGTAGGTTGCTTTGAGATCTCTAACCACTGGACTAAAGCTAAACTAAAGCATATATGTCGTTCATGTACCAAAATAAAAATAAAAGAGCATATATTTGTTCCATGGTTGGTTATGTTATTTTTTGTTATTTTTCCATTGGAGCGGAATATATTTTCATTCGTACAGGTACTCTTACATGTTAGAAATAATATAAAACTATTGATGTAGCTCTTTCTAACAGCTTAAGCTTTTGGGATAATCGGTCATTTGACATGGTATCAGAGCCTCTATGACTAAGTGGTCTAGAGTTCGATCCCCGCTCCCCTCACTTTCTAATTAAAAAGTGGAATTTAAGCATATAGTAGGTGGGCCTATGCATTATCCACGCTTCAAGCCCAAATGGGTTCTTGATGGGCCTATGCATTATCCACGCTTCAAGTCCAAATGGGTTCTTGCATGAGGGGGCGTGTTAGAAATAATATAAAACCATTGATGTAGCTCTTCCTAACAACTTAAGCTTTTGAGATAATCGGTCATTTGACATTATAGATGTGAATATAGCAAGTATCTATTTATGCATGTTTATTTTCTTTTAATTTATAATAAATTGTAAAGGATAAAAGGGGGTTTTAGAAAAAATAATAAGGGTAAAAGTGGAAGGAAAAACAATAACCTAAAAGCTATAAACTACTTGAAATAACGTTTGAAAAATAAGCTATAAGCTCATCACAAAATGGCCGTTACCAAACATAGCTTTTAGCTTATAACCTAAAAGCTATAAGCTATAAGCTAGTTTTTTGCTCTTCCCAAACATAGCCTAAGTTAGTAGATATGTATTAATAACACAAATATAAATATATTAATACATAATAATAAGTGTTATTGAATTTCAATTTATGCCTAGAAATATTAGAATTTATAATTTATCAAAATGATAATAAAATTTATAGGTTTTATACAATTATTTTTAAAAAAAATCAATTATTTAATTGGATAAAAAAGGAAAAAATTACAAATTTTGTAGTTTAGATGGAAGTTCTTTTTTTCCTTTTTGATTTTCAGTGCCAGTATCCGGTCAATTAGACCGTTTAATATGACTTGGGGTCAGTTCTGACATGAAGTGGTTCCAGCTCCCTCTCAATCGTAGTTGCGAGAGATCAAACTGTGATTCTTCTTAATTAAAAGAGAAAAATGGTTATGTTAAAACTTAGTATTCAAACCAATTAATTGAACTCAAGAGTGTTTAATGAAATTCACAAATCATTCCGAAAGAATATGAGTGTTTAATTTATTGAAGTAAAATATTTTCATTACAAATAAAAAAAATCGCACCCCCTAATTCAAGATCCTGGATCTGCCACTAATCAGACGCATCTTTAATTTAGGAGGTATTACCGACCATGAACTTAAAACCATAAGGGGAGAAAAATGATGAGAAAACAAACAAATGTATCTAATCAAATATTGTGTTCATATTAATTGGTCATTTTCAATCACTACCTTCTCTTCGGCCTGAAATAACACCTGGAAAAAATAGTTAGAAGCTAGTGGAAATAGTTTTTGCTACCAAACACCTCTAATTTTATGAAACAAATTTATAAGCTAATACAATAAGTTAAAGTTAGCTTATTTGTGTTACCAAACAGACATTTACTACTATTCTTCCAAAACACCACTAACCGACATTCCTACCATCAACATCAATAGCTAAAGGGATACAATTTGACTCTGTTATAGCACCCTGCTGTAAAAGATATGGACCATTTAATCTCAAATCACCAGTTCAAATTGTTTTAGTGAGTAAAACTATGTATAAAATTTGTACTGTCCAATTATAAATAAACAACCAAATTTATTACTGTGAAAAACTATGCTAAATAATTATAGTAGGAAATCTCGGTGCCTCGTTAAACAAGAATCAAAACCCCTTTGTTGTGTTAATTTATTTTTTTATAATCATTATGTTTTAAAATTTGAAAATATATATAAATATCACACTTTTTTTTTTGTTAGGACTAATATCAGAAAATTATTCTACACAGTGTCAATGCAATAATTGATCATGGCCATTTTATTTCAAATGAGCCTTTGAAATTTTAATCTGTGAAAAATTATAAAATTATGTGTTGAACTCCCTCCGTATCTAATTATAAAGATTATGTTTGGCAAAAATGTATTATTTGTTTATCTTATTTCAACAATGTTATTTTAATAATATATAAATATAAATATTAGCATATGAAATCTTGTTCAATTCATTTTGATGAGTATTTTTAAAATATTAAATTTTTATAATTTTTACTAATAGACATTTAAAATATTAGTGATCAAAATTGTTCCCTAATGTACGTGTAGTGGTCAAAATTGGTTTTATAATTAAGAACGGATGAAATATAATAAAAGCCGTCAAATTATAGATCAACTGCCGAGATCTAAAAGAACATCTAAAGTTGTGATTTTTTTTCCTAGTGGCTTGCTCTCCATCGAGAAGAATCTACAGTTATCTAGAATAGAACAAATGGAAATAAACTAGAGGGACCCACCCATGCCACGTAAGCATACAGTTAATCTTGTTCATTCTTCTTCGCTTCTATTCTTCTCTTCTCTTCTCCTGAAACTTCTCGAACATTCACATCAATCTTCTACACGTATTCTTCTCTTCTCATGAAACTTCTCGAACATTCATATCAATCTTCCAAAACTAACAACAACCTCATTCGTACCCATTATAAATCTGCTTCATCTTTCTTCCAATAACATCATAAACAACAACAACAACAACAACAATCTTGATTCTCACAAAAATCGAAAGAAACATTATCATTCACATTACTAACACAGAACAGAACATCATGATGCATTTGAACCAAAACAACAGAACACCACCAACAACAACACCTTTCCCCTTGTACGGAACCCAATGGAGGAATTCTCCTCGTTACAACAAGACACCATCCAAGGTTGTTTCAATTCCGGTTCATTTTGTTGGATCAGAGAGAAACAGAGCCGATTCAGCTACGAAGATTCAGAAGTTTGTAAGAGGGTTTCTTGTGAGGAAGAATTTGAAGAAGATGTTGAAGATGAAGGTTGAATTGGAGGAGATTGAGAAGAAGGTGAATAATGAAGAAACGGTGAAGATGATGAAGAAGGAGCAGAAGGAAAGGATAAGGATAGGTGAAACCATCATGAATTTGCTTCTCAGGTTGGATTCTGTTAGAGTTTTTTATTGTTGTTATGCTCTTAGGGACTTGAGAAAGTTGCTTATCAAAAGGGCTATTTTTCTTCAAGAATTTGTTGATCAAATTCAAATAATGGGTCCCACAGATGAGGTTGAAGATGGTGAGGGTAAGTGTGATGCGGTTGAAGAGATTTGTTTGGAGAAGGAAGAAGTGGGGTGTGAAGAGGAGAATGAGGGTGGTAAAAAAATTGAACCTTTGGTGAATGAGGTGAATTGTATGGAGAAGGAAAATGGGGGGTGTGATGAGGAAATTGAGAGAGTTGAAAAAATGGATTCTTTGGTGAATGTGGAGAAGGATGTGGATGGTGGTGAGGGTAAATATGTAGAAGAAGAAGAGAATTGTTTGATGGAGGAAAAGGAAGAAGAGGGTGAAGATGAGGATGAGGAGAAGATGGAGGTAGTAGAAGAGATGGAAGAGAGTGTGGGAACAAGTTTTGTGGAGGAGGATAGTGTGGTGGTGAAAGAAGAGGAGGGTAGAATGGGAATTGAATGTAAGGAAGGAGATGATGGTAATAGGAAAATGTTGAAAAGAATGATGGAGGACAATGAGAAAATGATGGATATGATGGCACAATTGTTTGAGAGAAATGAGAAGCAAACAAAACTTCTTACATCTCTCACACAAAGAGTGGAGCAACTTGAGAGAGCATATACTTGTGATAAGTTGAGGAAGAAGAATAAGAGGAGGAATGTTGATCCCAAATATAGATACTATAATGGTTGCATATGATGAGTTTTGAATTGATTTGTAATTTTGGCTTCTCTTTAGTTATTCTTTTGTAATGTATTTTGTTGTGTATCAACTTTCTCAAGTTGGTGTTTATTGTATATCAATATAACTAACTTCAATGAAGTGGTTTGTTAATCCTCTAATAATTTATATAAGAGTATCAATTGTGCTCATTTTAACATCATGATTCTATATAAGAGTATCAATTCAATTGTACTCATTTTAACAATGTAAAAAGATGCATATCGTGAGAAAAGCATATATTGCCACTTGTTTAGAAAAGTATATATAGCACCACTATTTGATAATATTTGAAATCTTTCACTAAGTAAAAGTCTGCAATTACAAGCATCTTAACTAATTAAAGTGATGTAGAATGAAAAGAGCAAAGGGAATTCCTTGTTTGTATTTCTTCAGCTTATGCTATGGATAGACACATACATAAGTGAAACAGAAAAGAGGTTACCTACACATTATAAGTCAGTGCTTAATTATGTTAATTAATCTCTCTAATTAGCAGGTAAACATTATCACTAATTAATTCCAACTCTAAAGACTAAGAAACTAAATTCCCAACCATCTAAAGCCACAAAGCACCAGCATCTTTGAGAAGAGGAACAAGAGAACCATTAATATGAAAAGCCAAAACTCTATCCATAGAACCAACTAATTTACCACCAATGAAAACAACTGGAAGTGTTGTTGAATTTCCAAGTAACCTCATCAATGCTCTCTCCATTTCTTTCCCTTTAGGATCTTCATCTACTTCATGAACCATTGCATTCACTCCCATTCCACAGAACAAACTCTTCATTGCATGACACATACAACATCTACTAATACTGAATATCACAACAGCACTTTGTGAAACTAGTCTCATTATTCTCTCCATTTCATCTTCTTCCATTGTTCTTAACCTCATGAAGTAGTTCCATGATGGTTCCACTTGGTAATGCATCAGCCTCTCTTGATTGAACATTGTGATAGTGGAATTCAATAAATTAATCAAAAGGGTATTCGAAATTAAAAAACTTCAGTGGAATTGAACAAAGTAAGCAAAAGGGTTGGTGTAATAACTCTGTTTTTGAAACTCTGTTTTCTTGCTCTGTTTTTTTGCTCTGTTTTTTGTGTTTGTGATGATGAAAAATGAGGAAAGGGGAAGAAGGGTTTTATAAGGGGATAAAGAGGGTGGAAGAATGAATGAATGTTGGGGACCTTAGGATACTTGGTTTGTCTGTTATTGTCGGAAGAGCGTGTTCTGGTGTTTCCTTAGGTGTTGTTTGTTTCTTGTCTCTATTATTGTAGTAAGTATTATAGTCTCTCTTTGTTTGTAGTTTGTAGTTTGTAGCTGCCTATAATGGTTATTACTCAAGGTGAATATGCATGCTGTGGAAGAATGTTATGAACCTTACCTTACGGTACATTACATGTTTCTTAAACAGTGGAAAAAGTGAAAAAGAACAAAAGAAAAATGGTCTGGTCCAAGTAGTATAAGGTCAGAAGCTTAGGAAAGGTGGCTGTGTGTCTAAGATAAGATAAAGGAAGAAGGATGAAATACCAGAGGTCAATTCTGTCTTAAAGTGGTTTTAGTGTCCTCCTGATTAAGTCCAGCGCTAATTACTACCGAATCAACTAACGATTAATAAAACCGATTAAATTTAGTTGAACACTTTCACCTTAAAATTTAATTGGATACTTGTAATTTAATGTGATGTTATATTTTACATTAATTATTTACTCACTCGTTCCAAAATATAAGAACTTACCGAACATTGCACGTACCCCAATGCATAATTTTAATTACGAATATATTTAATTGTCTATTAGTAGGAGTATATAAATAAAATAATTTTAAATGAGTGTTGTACAGATATTCAATCAAACTATAAGGTTGCCACATCAGTTTTTTGAACGATTGATGCATGTTTTTAACGTTATGAACCAAAGTGATTAACGAATTATAGAAGAATATAATTGTGTTTTTGTTTTAGTCGGGGATCAAACTTGACAACGAACTACAGATTCAGTGATCAAAATGGTTGTTT
The DNA here is from genome assembly GCA_951799995.1 of Trifolium subterraneum. NCBI lineage: Eukaryota > Viridiplantae > Streptophyta > Magnoliopsida > Fabales > Fabaceae > Trifolium > Trifolium subterraneum. The sequence continues at coordinate 55,062,570 of OX637464.1, read as the reverse complement.
CTCGGAAAAATTTACATTAAACTCTAAAAATTTGGATGAATTTTGCCTAAGAGTATCAATATTTACAAAGGTAAGGTATAGTATGAAAAGTGAAAAGAAGATCAAAGTACTGTAATAGAAGAAGCTAGGATGCAAGATTGATGTGTCCTTGTTGTCGACCAAAGAAACCTCCTTTATTGTTCTTTTTTTCTGTTTCTGACATGCATTACACCATACGCTTCTGTTAATAGTTCTAGTTGTACTATATCTGTGATTTGCTTTTGTTCATAATCTGCATATTATCAGCATATGTGAATTCAGCATCTCAAACATGCATGCATGCTTCCTTCCTTCATCCAAATTGGTTTAATCACTATCATCATCATTCACAAAATGTACAACTAGTACAAGGTAAAATTTAAAATGTTTACTTTACTTTAGTAATTTTGTTGATAAATTAATGATTCTCTGTGCGCAAGTATATAGACTAGTAATCGGATTCATTTAAAATATTTACATGTGTGATGTTTTTCAACAAATTTTTTTAAATCCATTGCCCATATATAGATTATATGTGTGATTCAAAAAAATAATTGAAATTAAAGTCAAATATTTTTTAAATAAATTGATGGCTGTATGTAATTGATTTATATTGTAAAAACTATTGATTTAGTATATTGTAAAGACTATTTTTTTTTTTTTTAAATCTAGCTGATTTGCTATAGAGCTATATGGCTAATGAAAGTGTAAATGAAACTGGCAGGAAACATGCATGCCGTTTGCAGAGTTTGTTTGTGTGGTATGAAAAGTGAGTCAACAAACATTTACTGTGTGGCACATAAAATTTTTACTGTAGCAGAATGGAATCTCAATTAGTCAAGTCCAAACAAAACTACGTACTACGTTTAGATTGAAATAAGTTTTAAGAAATGTTAAAACTTAAAATCATTTAGTATTTTAGAAAAAAAAAATCTAGGTTTGAAAGTGATTTGTGTTTGGTACAATATTTGAAGAGTTTAAAAGATCACTAAGCAATACTCCTAACAATTTAAAAATAAAATATATAGCGTGAAAAAACGGAGGGAGCAGTTGATAAGCTAGCTCACCACAAATTAATTTATAGCAATGAATAAACTATATAGTACTGGTTTGATTAAACTTGTACCAAATTAAAGTACTACTAATGGATAAATAATATTTGGATAATATCTAAACCAAACGGACGTGGATCTTCTCCTTCACTCTCCTCTCCATCTCTCTCTTGATTTCAATCTCTCTCTTTAATAAAAAATTCTAAAATAATAATGAGAGAGTGAGATTAAGAGAGAGATAGAGAGGAAGGAGAAAGATGGAAAGGTGAGTGAAAGAGAGGATCCAATCTCAAACCAAACGGGTACAATAGAGGTTACTAATACTGGTAGTACTAGTAAGTAGTGTAGAGTATACTACTAGAGGGATGTTAGGTTATGGAATGTTGACCTAAAGCAGTGACAAAGTGACAGTTGGTGTTGAAGGGCAGTGAAGGCAAAGACAGGCGTGGCCTTCACTCTTCTTCAATCAACCGCATGCCTGCCTGCCTGCCCTGCCTACTTTTTCCTCATTCAGGCGGCGGAAACTGTACTCACGTAGTCACTCACACTTTTTAGTTTCTTTTGTCTTTTTGTGTTTACATTGGAAATCACACATGTTTTCTTTCCTCTTTCAACTCATAGCCACATCTCAACTTTCCTTTTATACTACTACTGTACAATTTTTTATATTTTTTATTTATTTTTAATTTTGGCTTGTTATTAACTTTAGTTCAACTTTTGAAGGTACATTCAAGGGTCCTTCAGCTAATAAATATATAGGTTTTTTAAGGATCTAATCTGTTAAATCGTTATCTTTTTTATTACTTTACGTTTACAAAATCACTAATATAACTGATAATTTTGATATTAACCATAATGAATTTGAGACTCAATTTAATGTGAATCATGCGGTTAGACTAATAAGGTGAGAAAGTCTCTTGACTTAAGATCCAAATTTAACACTTTGATAGTTGGATATATACTCAATGTGAGATTCCTAATAGTATATTTTTCTTTATCCTTTTTAATTGCTTTAAAATTACTTCTTACTACTAACGTCATTTGCAGTTGAGAAAGATTCGGCTATACTATATTCATCTTCCTTTGATTCAGCTCACCTTTTACTCGACTGGAGGTTGTTTTCATCGAAAAACTGAAAATTGTTTTCGGGTACTCCCCGGCCCGCCGCTTCATTTTCATATTTATCTTGAAGCTAACTATTACAAATTAACTTGAAGCTAATGTGGCGTAAAACAATTGAACATTACAAATTAAAACTTATCATTGTAGTTCTTTTCTCTCTTTGTCAACAACTAATCAATTAAATATTCAACCAGCACAAATTTCCTTCATCATGGAGTGATGATCATGCTTAAGAAATGTAAATTGAAGAAGATGAGACATCAAACATGAGTTGCTACTACACGGTCTTTGTTGCTTTTGAGAAATCATATTATTTTTTAAGGACATAAGATTTTTTTGTAAGTCCTTACATATTATGTCATCAATCAGAATACTTGCTATTATGCAAAGACATACAGAAAACCGTATGTCCTTAAAATATCTCTTAGCATGCTGATTGTTGTGTGTTGGAGTACTATCGTTTGTACTCCTTACGAATAAGATTTTTCTCGATAGTTAAAAATTCATTTCCATCTTAAATATAAGTAAAATCTAACTACTTTCTCTTCTAAATGTGAATACGTACCTACAATACATTTATACATTAGTGCAAGTTTTATTTCTCAATAACCCTTTCTTCTTATAGAATAATTTCCCATGAATGAAATTGTTAAAAATTTACTTATAATTTGTTTATGAAATCGAAATGATTAGTTACATTTAACTAAATTTCTCAATAATTATACAAAATTAACTACTTTTACTTATAATCAGAACCAAACATGGCATATAATTATATTTTCAATGTTAGATTAATCCAACGACTTAATAGTTAATATATAAACAAAAAGAATAGTAAAAAGGGAAAACAAAACTTTGTGCAAACATCTTTGCTGACTCTTGTATTATATACTTTGATGATTAATTATCTTTAAATGTTAAACCATGGTACCGTTATTGTTAAGAAGTCTCGTATCAGATGTGAGTTGGCCTGAACATAAATTATAAATAAGAGATAATCCTCACCTTACAAGTCAATTTTGTAGGATCGAGTTACGCCTGTCTCTCAATTATGACTTCTATTCTCCAGTTTCCAAAGGTGCAGGTGCAATCTTGGTGCCACATTGGATTATATAAAGTATACCACAACTAGAAAATACAGCAAATACAACAAAAGCAAAAGCAAATATTACAAATAAAGAAATTCCAAATCCTGTCCACAACACATCTTGATTTTTTCGAGCTGATGATCTCTTTGTTACCTCTGCAAATTCCTTTACAAAATGACTCACTAAAATGCAACAAAAACAAACCATAACTACACTAAAGAAAAGTGAAAGTGCAAGAATTACAATTTTTGATTTTCCATTTAACATTTCTTTTTTGGTTTCCAAAGATAAATATGAAATGAATTTGAGAGAAAAGGAGATAAGAAATTGTTTCACCAATCTAATTAATTTTTTTCATAGCAAAGGTGTAACAATGTCGAGAATATAATTATGTGTATATATATAGGTGGCCTTGGCACTATATAGACTTCTTTTTTAATGAGAGAAAAATCATTGAAGCAAATATAAGAGATACTCTTAACTCATTACAAAACATGTTATTTTACAATATAATATATTTTAAATTTAAATGTCCTGTGTACATTCAAATTTAATATTATTGAGTTTGATATGTATATATTTTACGATATATTTATTTATAGTTTAATATATATATGTAAATGTGATGTACATTATATGTATAATGTATTGAGAGGGCAACACATTATAAGCATTTAGCGAAAAGGTGTGATGCACTAATTGTTTTGTGTTTGTGAAACGCCTAATCAAATATATCCAAGAGTTAAGAATAATAAATTTTCTAAAAAACAAAAAAGAACAGAGTTAAGAATAGTAAATAATTAAATATATAATATGGATTGAGCCACAAACTTTTAGTTACCATTTATTTTTCAAATTACAATATTTTATATGATATTGAATTCTTGATTGATGTACTAAGGTTCAAATACAAGAGTTATAAAACCATGTTGTTGAGGTCTGTATGAACTTGGTAGAAACATCACATTTATATATGTAGGATTTGGAATTCAAACCGCTGACATTTCACTCACTACAAAAAAAAAAATCCATTTTCAAGGGTTTTTAAGCCATTTTGTGGGGGTTTTCAACCTTTGGGAATTGTTTTGCAGAAGTTTTCAAAATTGCTGCTTAATTGATTCCCATAAATTAACTGGTGGGAATTTTGGCGACCGCTGATATTAAACAACTTGACTCAAAAAACAAATTCCATATAGATGAGCTTATATTAATGAACTCTTTAAAGACTAATAGTTTAGGAGAAACATATTTGAATTGGAGGGTTAAAAATATAAGTAGCATACAATTGTAACATTGGCTAACTATAATATTTAAACATGAATTTTTTTAACACCAAATTTTAATTATTTCCCTAGCTTTGAGCTCATGGATAAGATGCAACTAACTAAGCAAATATACAAGCATTTCAAAGGGTTTTCTTGATTTTTGTATGATACTTTTTTTTTTGGGTCAAGAGATTTTGTATAATACTTTATTTGGAGGCTTTATTGGCTTTTCAATATTGTAAGATTTTAACTAGCATAACATTTAGTACTCATTTTGATTGTATAATTGCTATTTAAATATACATATTAAAGACTTTTTATGCTTATGAACAATTTATTTGAATTTAAATAATCTAGCAACATAAATATTCGTGTGAGTGGGAGTGTTTAGAGTACTTAAAAATAGATTATGTTATTGTTCATAACTAATTTATTTTTATTTTATTTTCATAAACTCTTCAAAATAATTAAGAAAAGCAAGTTGGAGGGTCATTAAAAATCTTCATTCAAGCAGCATTATTTGATGTTTCTGTCTTTGCAAAAAGATCATCACATTGATTAATTTTTGGAACATGTGCTTAATTGGATCGTTGAATTCATTACATAAAAGTTTGTTCACAAAACAGTTAATTAAGCATCAAATTACAACATTTTGTTTGAGAATTTAACGATGCAATTAAGAACACATTCCAGAAGTTAATCAATGTGATGATTTTCTTGCAAAGACGGAAGCCCCAAATAAGACTTTTGACTAAAATGAAAGAGCTGAACAAGTGATGTATGATGCACAACTTGTCAAAAGTTTATATCATATAAATTACCCATACAAATTTTTAAAGAAATTGAAAATCTTTTGATATGTTATTGAGACTCATCAAGATTAACAGTTTATGAATTTTTATTGAATACAGTTAATTTTGGTAGGTCTCAATAACATATCAAATGATTTTCAATTTTTTTAAAAATTTGTATGGATAATCTATATGATATAAACTTTTAATCCAGCAGTGAATTTTGTAAAATTCGTATTTGTTATCGTGTTATTGACAAGTGATGCATCATGCACCACTTATTTCACTATTTCATGTTAGAAGCCGTGCACCCTCAAATAATGCTGCTTGAATGAAGATTTTAACCCTCCAAATTGGTTTGAGTATTTTGTTTCCATCTTATGGTTGTCATTGTTAACAATGGTGGGCATGTAGAAAATAGAGATGAAGATGTAGATAAAAGGAGAGAACACCCATATTTAAATTGGTTCGAAAACTCTTTGTTCAAATCAACAATGATAAAGAGTGGAGTAAAAATTCAATAACAAACAATTCAGACAATTAAAATTTTAACGACTTAAGTGAAAACACAAATCCACCAATAACAACGAAAAGAAAGAACAAATTGGTATTTTTGTTACCTAGTTTTGTCAAAATATGGCATACATCTAGGAGAGAGAGCCACTCTCCATTAACTATAGAAAAATGGTTACAAGAGTTCATAAGAACAAATCTTTAATTTATACTCATTTCTCTCCACCTCTCAAGTACAATGATGAATAATGATTTTCAATCCCAAAGTGTGTGTAATGTATTTCCTAATCTTAGATCTATCCCACTCAATCATTGAATCATGATCATTCAATAATTCCATCTCCTTTTCTTTCTAAGTGTTTCCCAAAACTCTAACCTCCAAAAATTGCAAAACTATCAGAAATCGCAAGTTTACTTTGTATACCCTATTACACCATGCACCTCACGCATCGGTAGAAATTCGGGCATGCGCCCCACACACCAAATCCCTACACCTCACACACGATATATTGGTGAAACACCCTGCAGCAACAAAACCGTGCGCTTGGACATGCGCCTCGTGCGTGAGACAAAAAGAAAACATGATTTCTAATAAAAGAAAATTTGAGATTTTAAAATCCATGCAACATGTTCCTCTAGAAAAAGGAAAAATCTTATTATTAAGTATTGTAAAATTGTTCATAACACGATACTATCCTTTTTCGGGTACACAAATCATACTTTAAATGAAATAATCTTCAATTGTCTAAATGATGTTATTTAGTGACTAAAAATAATATTGGACCTATAAATGGGCCACTTTGTTACAATTCCTTCCAGCATATCTAAACATGATCTTATCAAAATAACTCAACTTATCAATTATGCTCTGAACTCACCCTTGTTCGCTATTGCCCTAATGAGTTCCAAGCAATCCGTCTCAAAGATGATTGGAGTGAAAGCGGTAGGTGCCGCTACCCCTCCTTGCTCGTCGCGGATAAGTGCTCCCAAACCCCACACACTGGTTTGAGCTAAATAAATATATAAGCATTACAACATATTCTTTCACTCAAATAAATATAAGGAATCATGGTTAAATTGTGATTTGAAAGTTAAGTGATTATGAATGTCATTGTACTTTTTTTCTTTCACCTACACTTCATATGTTTTCCTTAAAAAAGTTAACTTAAGATCCGTTTGAATTAACTTATTTTTGAGCTTATATAAATAATTAAGTTTTTATATATGTATTATTCATAAGTTTGTGTGTGGTGCTGCAAAGAATTGGTAGTGCTTTGGGTGCCAACATAGTTGGGATGTCAAATTTCTACAAATGATACATTTGCACTGCACTAGCCTTTTTTATCAAAAAATAAAATAAAATTTATAAGTAAGTCAATTTAAATGGTCCCTTATCCACCAATTCATGATGGTTGATATTCAAAAATCTTGTGCGCCAAATCAATTTTAGAAAATATTAGGTTAGTTCAACACGCATGTTTTACGTAAAAGATAAGCATAAAACAAGTGAGAAATTATTTTATTCAAGTTATGAAAAGTATATTTACTACGAGGAATTAAAAAGGAACAAAATTGTCAATAAAATATAGCTCAACTAGTAGAAATACTAAATTGTTAGTGTCAAATATCATGATCGGAGTTTGAACTTCTGTTACTTCACTTTGTGTGTGTGAAATTTTAATGACTTTGTCATTTCATAATAAAAAAAAAACAAAAATATAAATGGACGGCTACGAATTATATTGAATATTTGAAAGGGGAGGAAAATTCAGAAAGATACGAATGCTCCATATAATTTCACGTCACACTCAAATATTTGTAGTGTTTTATGAAATCACAATCAAATTAAGTCGGTGACAATGAGGCATGAGCACATTGTCTTGTCTAAACTAAATATGTTATAAATTTCTTTTTATCAAATTATCCAGCTCATAAGTAAAAATAAAAAAGAATATTGTATGTCCAACTCATTCTATATATTATTAAAAAAATACGGTCAAAATAAGGTAAATGAATAATACATTTTTGTTAAACAAGGTCTTATAATTAGGGACGAATGAATAGTTTATAATTTTCCTTCCATTTTTAGTTACATCACCATTTAATTTCAAATAATTAAGTATTAATTATTTTGTATCTATAAGTTAATCCAACCACTAATTTAATAATTATTATAAATTTAATAACTAATTTATCCATTATAACTTATAAGTTGTAAACTAGTTTATATAAATTATAAGTTATAAATTGATCCGTGTTATAAATTAAGTTATCATCTACTTCCTCTAGTCTCATATATAAGCAAAATTTAAAAAAAGCACAACATTTAAGAAAGTAGGTTAAGTGTATTGATTGACGAGAAAAAATATTTTATTTTCAATTATACCCTTATTGGAAGTGTATAACATTGTATTTATTGGCTGAATTAATATTTACTTTAAGGGTAAAATTGGAATAATGACATAAAACATAATGATTGAAGTAGACTTTTGCTTATATTTGAGACTTTTAATTTTTTTGTTTTGTTACTTATATTTGAGACCGGAGGGAGTATCTTCTAACCAAGTGAAAGAGTAAAGACTATATATTAATCAAGATATTAGACTCAAATGGTTATTAAACTCTCTCAAAATAGATTATTCGAAAGAACTTAAATTTAATTTTTAGTGAGAGCAGTTCTTTATGAGACTTTATTTACTTTACAACTGAACTCTAAATTATCGATACTCCCTTTCATGAACAACGAGAGTGTTAATAATAATAAAAAAGACACCATATATTAATCTAATCCTTTATTTGAAAAAGAGAGAAGAAAGTAAAAGTTATCAAAACCAATCCCAATGGGTATCTTTGTGGCGCGAAATGCGCAAACAAACAAACTATTTTGAAGATCCCCATATAACCAAACCAACAAAAATAATAAAAACAAAATCATATGCTACTAGCCCACTTTGTCATCATTCCATTATTTTAATTTTCTAAAATAATAATTTTCATTATCATAATCTCAATCATTTATACTTTTTTATTCATTAATTCAATAATATTTGTCCACAATTTTAGCTCAACTAACATAAATGTCGAAATGACTAGAATCAAACTTCACTATTGGAGTTGGAGTTCGAACATCTGTCCATCCACATTTGTGTGTGTGAGTTTTCCGTGACTTTATCATTTTGTGTGCCCAAAAAAATTCAATAGTAATTTTTTTTATCAGCTTAATTCAATAGTACTTGTGGATTTCAATCCAAACCCTCAAAAACCAAATCCATCATATTAACGTGTCATTCGATCCATTTGATGTTCTTGTCGGATCTATCATTTCCCATCATCATATAAAAAATAAAACATAATTAGGTTTAAACAATTCATTAATTTAATTATTACCCAAGTTGCTTTCTTGCTAAAGAAAGAAACTTTGATTAGTTTTATTTCATGCAATGAAGTTTTTGGATTATGGGCACCATCAATAATCCAAAAAAATCGCATCTTTATTATTTTTTTGTTGCAGAGAATTGTCAAAGAAGGTTCTTTCATTCACCCTTTCTGAATTAGAAATTCATAATCTTGTTTTCAGATCTTGGTTTGCTTGTGTTTTGATCAAACCAGGTTTCTATTTTAATTTTAATCAATTATTGGTTTTACAATGGAATTAGAATGATTTTGTCTCCTTAATTGTGTTTATAAATGAATTATAAGAAACTAATCACTTTTCTTGCTTTTGATTTTTTTGCAATTTTCAATTTTTTCCTAATAATCATATCTTGTTTGGTTTAGTTGAGCAATTAGTTCTGTTTCTTTGCTGTCACTTGATTTCACACAGTTGAGTTCATTGACATGTTAATCTCTTCATTCATATGCTTCTATAATTAATAATTATTATTATTAGAAATTAATTATAATTAGTATTTTTAGATCATGTTTTTTTGTTTAGCTTCTAAATAGAAATGGTTGACTACTTTAGCTTTCAATTCAACTTGTGGTATGCTTTTATTTTAGACTAATCTCCCAATTAATTTCAGTGTCTTTCTTAATTTCTTTTTTCTTCAAATTTTGCACTATATGCATTTGATTTGGTTGACCTTATATAAATATGATAAATGATTTTTCGGCATCAAAATTTCGATGTTTTATGTATGTTTTTTAAATGTGTGTAAGTCATAGAACATAAAAAGTAAGAGAGAAATTGAGATAAATATAGACGGCGTCTGTATTTTGATGTTCAGATAACACAACTGATTAAATATAATGATGAATATGATTCATGGTAGAATATAATGTTTCTTAGATTATAGTTATTTTGTTGAAATTGAATTTGGTTTCGCGCTTTTCCCCCTTTCTTTGTGTTGATAGAGTTTCCAAATCATTTTCAGGGAAGTAGAAGGTGTTGAAGTGAAGGAAACTCTTAGAAATGGTTGAATAAATTGCGGTTATTGGTGTTGTATTGGTGATCTTCATTGCCTTGTAAGTTGTAGGAGTTGTTTCGATTTGTTGCAGACAGTTTTGTTGATTTTTTAGGAAGTGTTCGAGTTTTAGTTTATCGACTTAATCTTGCAGAATAGTTATTGCGAAATGGAGTCGAAAAACGAAACATCGAGCGTAATTTTAAAATTAATGGGACTTGATAAAGTTCCTTCTCAACATCATCCTGTTAGAAATAGACCGAAAGTGTTATCCGAGGATTACCTGCAGAAAGTTGCTTCTATTGGTCTTAGAAAGAAGGGTTTGTCTCATCAGCGTCGCTCTTATGGAACGAGTACCGGTCAAAAGGAAGAATCCAACGATGTTTTGAAAGTGGTTAAAACGAATAACGAGTCGCAAATTGTTGTGCATGGAGAAGCAGGATTGTATGAAATATTGAGGCTTTCGAAATCTGAATTGGATCCAAAGGATTTAACTTTCGACTCAAGAATTGTAGTTTCGAAAGTGAACCGTGGAAATGAAGGAAATGGTGAGACTAAAAGGAACATTAGATGTAAGTTTGGTTTCGGTTATAGCTTTGCCAGAAAAGTGCCAACGACAAAACCTTTCTCTGATAATGGTGGAACTATGACTAAGGATGACTTGTTTCAGAAATATTGGGGTTTGAGTAAGAATTCATCTGAAAATTGGTCGAACCAAAATTCAAAGAATCGAAATATCAATCAGAAGGATTGTTCAGAAGATATGAACCTAAAGGCTAGCAGTGAGAAATTGCCATCTTTTTCCGCATATTTCAATAGTAATGATAATAACGATACCGAGAATTGTACTGACCTGCATAAGTTGAAGAAGAGATGTTACGGGAGTGATTTGTTCAAAAAGGAACATACGCTTTCTCCATTGTCAAGCTCTGACATTCAGATCTTGCAGCAGACATGCTTAATGAATGAAGACGTGAAGAACGATAAGCATGAAGAGAGTAGCATGTGCAAGAACGTTTCCATGTCTCTTGATTCCTCAATTGATATCTTGGTGTCTGAATCAAAAATTAATGTTGTTGGTTGCTACAATAATAATCCAACCATGGAGCAATCTGAATCAACGGTGTCTGTAATAATGTGCGGGGACAGTGATTCTTCAAGCCATGCTTCAAAGCAACAGGTATGATTTTCCTTACTCAAAACTGTTGAAGATTTGTTAAAGTTTTTCATCAAGTTGTAGAACATTTAATCAGTAAAAATCATTGTTGTCAACACGGATCACAAAAAATAGTAGTTTATCAAATTCCGCTATAGCACAATGTTATATAGTGCCGCTATTTGACAATATTTTGTACTCAATAGCATATTGTAGAACAATAGTGATTTGTTCCAATATCTCGCTATGCTATAGCGCTTTATTTAACTGCACTGGTTAAAATTTAGGTCATTTAAAGATTTAAAAGTGTTACATGTTTTGTCGTCTCATTCACTATTAAAAGATTGTACATGAATGTGTCATCTTGAAGTTAATCAAGACGTCTAAAGGTCTGACGAAAACAGGTAGTTGTTGAGCATCTATACGTAAGATCTTATAGGACATTCTTTGTAGTCATGCGAAATGTGAAATTAGCTTTGATAGCAATTAAAACAATATCTCATATTTATCTCCTAGGATCATTTTTCAATCTCAGCATATCTTTTAGTAAAAAATCCTAGCATATCATAGATTATCTCTTAAGATTTATTATTAGTTAGTGTATGTAGCTATAGTTTAGCATTTATAGAAAATTAGCAAATCTCAGGTCAGGACCATAAATCAGATTGTATCATACTATTCAAATGAGATTATGAATCCTCAGTTATATTAAATAATCTGTTTTTTTTTTTTATGGATATCACTGTAATTTCTTTTTTTTTGGTTGATAGACGAAATGGCAAAGCCATTGAAAACTCACACACACAAAGTGGAGTGACCAGGGATCGAACCCCGGTCATGATGTCCGACACTAGCAATTTCGGTATTTCTACCAGTTGAGCTAGGATTTGTGGACATATCACTGTAATTTCTAATTGACAATTCATAATTAACTTGTGAATCAACTTTTCTATTCGTATGATTAATATAGAATGTGGATGATCTCTTGGTTTTTCATTGTGATTGGTTTTATTTATGTGATGTTATGTTCACTTGTCGTGGATGATTGATTACTCATGCTGTTTCATATGATTCTTAACTTGCAGGAGACGTCAGAATTTCAAGAAGATTCTGTTCATTCACTCTGCACCGAGACTGACACAGATTCTCTTGGTAACTTCCAGGGGGCATATGAAACTAGTCCAATTTCAGTTTTGGATTCCACATTTGACGAAGATATTTCAGTAATCTCCGAATGCGGTGGTGCTGGTGTATATGGTATGGTACATAATGATCACCGTGAAGCAATTTGTGTGAAATTGTCGTTTCATTCCCATGATCTCATCCTTTTATTCTGGCATAATTAATTTCCAATGTTTCATCGTTTCTTGATTTCTTCAGATTCCTCAGAAGTGGATGACGAAGGACTTGATTTGAATGTTTCAAGCGATGAAGATAGTGACAATGAATCAGTACTTGATTTTGACGAGAAGAAAGATATAGTAGGGTTATCTAGAACAGAAGAAAGTAGGGACTTCTCCTATGTTGTCGAGGTCTTAACCGAGGCAGGTATATCTAACTTGTTCAAAGATTTTTCCACATGGCATTCTGCAGAATGTCCTATAAGCCCTTCTGTCTTCGAAACCCTAGAAAAGAAATTTGGCGAGCAGCAACTTTGGAAAAGATCCGAAAGACGGCTTCTCTTTGATCGTATTAATTTTGGGCTGTTAGATATTCTCCATCCTTCTTTATTTATTCCAATGTCAGAAAAGCCTGTGTCGAGAAGAATGAACATTGAACCAAGCCAGAACATGATTGAGGATGAGATGTGGGGGTTGCTTATTTCGCAAGAAAAGAAAGCCGGTAAGGAGTCAGTAGACAATATGCTTGGGGGGGAAATTAGGTGGATAGAGCTAAGTGAAGATGTCGAAGATATTGTTAGAGAGATAGTTAAGTTGTTAATAGAGGATCTTGTAGATGATATTAGTTAGTTAGGTTGGAGAATTTTTAAAACTCTAGCGTGCGGTTATAGGATTCTTTTATATTCAAGCAATTCATGTGTCAGTTTGAATTGACTAGGTTGATTTTAAGTCGATTTTGTGAGGTTGATTTGGAGTTGATTTTGATAGGTTGAAGAGTTTGAATTAGGATATAGGTATTGTTTGATTATTGATTCATGTGGTACAATATTTGTACTATTTGATTTGTTTCCAAAAAAAGAAAAAGGGAAAGTGCTTGTGATTTGTATTTCAGTATACAACATTAATTTTTTGATGATCTTCTTGCAATGAAACAACCTTCAAATTGAAGTTTGAAATGCAAAATTATTGCAATTTGTTATCTGTCATAAACAATAGTAGTGACTAGTGAGGGATTTGAAAACTTGTTTGTTTGCAGTGGTAGCCAGCCAGCTTCCTCAGGGTTCCACCCTTCAAAAGATTATATTTTGCACAATGATGACTGTGTTTGATGATGAACTAAATCTGAACCAAGCCAAACCATACTATTTTTTAATGGTTTGGATTTTCTCTCTTAAAAACCGTACCAAACTAACCGTTACACTTATACTAAGACTATGTGCAATGGTGAGTTTTTGTGGTGTTGAATGTTCAATTAAACTATTGAAACCATTGCAACAATTGTGTTGAATCCTTTCTGGCGGAGAGAGAAGATGAACTTCTTCAACATGTTGAAGCCTGAACCAGGGGGGACGCGTGTCCGTTTTCCATTTGCGCACGTTGGCGCGTGCATCACAATCGCGGATAGCGCGCGTGTGGCGCTGTGTACGCGGAGAGAGAAGAGAGTTTTTAAATAAATGCAGGCCACATGTCTGCTTCTTATTGGTTCGTTATATTTTTATGATTTTTATACTTTGAACTCAATTATTTTGTTGTAAATTAATTTTTTATTTTTTTACCAAAATTCATGATTTTTTTTTTGTCTATAAATAGAGAGTTGGTTCATTTGATTTGGACACTGAAAAAAAAACCAAATTTTTCACTATTTTAATCTATTATTATCTTTTTAATTAGTCTTTCTTTTGAAGTTTTAATCTTTTTTTAGTGAAATGGATCCCAATAATCATTTCAACACCCAAAATTCTTCTAATTATCCTAATTTGTATCGTATTAATTACGTTGATTGTGTGTTGTATTGCATTTTAAGTTAATTTGTATCGTACTGACTATGTTATTTGTGTGATGTATTGCATTTTAAATTAAGAAAATAAAAAAAAAATTATTTAAATAAATTTTGTTAAGTGTATTATTTTAATCGATAATTATAATTTTATTTAATCATAAAAACAAAAATTTAAATTTAAATAAGAATATGAAATATAAAGTGGTGGGGTAGAGAAAGTGGTGGGGTAGGGTGTTGAATAGAAAAACTATTGGAGAGAGTAAAAGTTGAATGGGTGTTGAATGATTAGGTGGAAGAAAGAGAAAATGATGTGGAGTGAAAAATTGGGTGTTGAAGGTGTTGAAACCATTGTAAGTAGTCTAAGTAGCGAACTGTGTTTTTTCAAATCTTGTGCCCCTTTGAGTTCACATTTTAAGTAGCGAACTATGTTTTTTCAGATTTTAAGTAGCGAACTATCCTGACCAATTATCCCCCTCATGTGACGTGACACGTATGCAGTTAACAATCATGTCATCAAAATAGACGGAGTAAATGGAGCATGAGACGATTTGATTGATATTTTACAATTTCATGAGTGTATTTGCCTATTTCCAAGTTTCAGCGGGGTATTTGACAAATTTTAAAATTTCAGCCGAGTATTTGACATTTCACTCCGGGAAGATTTATGCAAACTTAACGACTTTGGAGGTTTGGGTCTTGGATCAGCTAGGTTGATTAACAATGTCTCTCTTACGAAAGTGGGTTGAAATCAATCGAGACAAATTATAAAAAGGTATTTAAGCGTAACAATGAAAATCCAGAAGACAAATTATAGTAAAATGAATCAATCAAACTATCGTACTCAAATGATTAATGAACTTCATCAAATGGCGAATTGTTCAAAAGAACTTGAATTCGATTTCTGAATAAAATAATTTCTTAATCAAACATACCTCGCAATCGAACTCATAATTATTAAGATTCATTCCTCTAACAACAAAAAAATTATAAAAGGGCCCCTTACCCTGAAACGAGACTGTTAACAACAAAAAAAATTATAAAAGGAATCTCATCACGTTTTGGTGTATCTTAATTTGTTTACGTAGAGTAGAGACCAGTCTAGGTTTCTAAGGTCCATCCTATGTTTTGTCCTATGTCGTATTATGCTTCAGTTATATATATGCCATTTATTCTATCCTATTTTTGGTAATATTATGCCTTTTTATTTTTTACAAAGTACTACAAATATGCCATTTATATATTTATCAAAAAAATAAAATAATATGCCGTTTATTCTGTGAAGGTAATTCATTTCACATGTCATTTTTATTCATGTTATATAAACCTAGTATTTTGTCCAGTTTGGCTGCATTCCTAGATAAACTTTGGCAGTAACATTTTATCCCATGTCAAGTAGTCAAGAAAATATTTCCTCCATCGGCTCTCTATACACATATACCTCCTTGATAGTGCCGGTCCAAACAATTTAGAGACCCGACATCAAATATTAAAAATGAAAAATACTTAATAAAAAAATGTAAAAAATATAAAGAATAGTTAGTCATTTTTTGGATAAATTAAGAGCATTTAGGGATAGATGTGTTGGCACACTTATCCTTCCATGTCTTCCACTTGTAGCTCATATTATGATTAGAAAGAAGAAAAATAAGATAATTACGGGGGGGGGGGAATGATCGTAGAACATTGAAGCATACAAACTCTTATTTAATCTTGAAAGACAAAATAGAAGTCCCTGGTAAGGTAACCTAAGGCGAATGAATCGACCGTCAGCACGGAGCAGCTCATGTACACTACTCCCTGCATCAAGTGATGATGGCTTTTTCAAGCTAAGCAACCCGAAATCATGGAATGATACATATATTGATATAGACCGGAAAAAAAAAGTGAGATCTCTGTAACAACATCTGACGAATCAACTCTTGTTGAAGCAACCCTAGAACCAGTTGAAAGCCAGATCGAGGGATGATTAGTCAACGGGGCCGAGACCCACAAGTACAGGAATTACCAAAAATACCAGCGGCAACTGCGTCAACACGGAGTACCTACGCGTCTGACCCTTTCAAGCAAAAACAAGCCGAATTAGGTTTGATTAGTCCAACTCATGGGAAGCTTCAACAAAACAACGCACAGAGAGCAGAATCGACTGCCAGCACATGAACGATCCAATTAAATCTCCCTGTAAATTAGCGGTACAACAACGGCGACAGAGATAGACCTCTTTTCCAAGTCTAGGACAATCAACATTGAACAAAAATATGTCGTAAAACCATTGTCGACACACCAGCCAATCGTGGCTTCAGCCGACGTGAACCTGCAGTAAACCGGTAAATTATGAATCACCCTCAGTCAGGAGCACAACCTCACAGCTGTACAATCAGAACATATGCAAATCTGATCATAAATCGTAACCGCGGAAACACAACCACCACTGATCACAGTGGCGGCCTAGAGAAAGACATAGCCAAACCCACATCGATTAGTGAAACACGGAGGTGTTGTTGAAACCCATCGCAGATCTCGTCGGTTAGGTTAGCAAACGATGAAGTAGAACCGAATGATCTGGACAGGGGGTGGTGCATGTGGCATCGCGAATCCGAATAATAGTCATTTAAATTGTCAAGAAACATTGGTGGATCCTCTTCTTTCTCTTTCTCCTCTTGAACAATGTTTCTTGGATATGATTTCTTATCTTTTGATATTGGAGAATCGAAAAGTCTGGACTACATTCAACCGTCATAATTAGCAACATAAATATAACATGAAATTCAAATTAAGGAAAAACTCACCTTTGTTGTTGAACTAAGAGTTTTTATAGTACAATTAGATTGTTTTTGAGATTAAAAAATTCATCCAATTAAAATATTATAATCATTATATACAGTTTAATTTGATTTGAACGACTTCTTAAAAAATTTGATCATAGATAGTTCAAAGAACCTTAAAACACTCGTAATGAAGATCTACTACGGGTACATCACTTATTTATCATTTTTTTTTTAAATAGTACTTGATAAACATTCAATCCACATATCTCAACACCTCTAACAAATTATTAAATATGTCTCACAAATAACACTTTATCACTATATTTTAAAAACATTCATTTATTTTTCCTTTAAAATTTTATATATAATCCTTTAATTTTAATATTAAAAATTTGTGGGTCTCATAAAAAGAGTGCACTTATTTGAGCATCTTCCACTCAATGAGCATAATTTTCTTTTCCTCTACCTATATGCTTATTGAGCAATAAAAATGTAAAAGTTGAAAAGAGAGTAAAGAGAGGTAAATGAAATGAAATGAATTGTTCCTTCCTAGTACTGCTCAAAATAATATTTGTGGGAATCACTTAACTTGGATTCGTCTAAATATAATGTTGACGTGACATATAGAGTTCTGTATTCATGTCGATTGCAGCATATTTGTATATACAGACAACATAGTCAATTGTCAACCGAAAACATATATAGCGAAAAAACCGGTATTTTGCTATATCATCATCAACAACGTTATCTAAGATAAAATTAAATTACATAGAAATCCTTATTCTGCTCACATGGCACTCTTTTATTTGCTAATTCATGGACATGGATCATCTAGCTAGCTTTTACATAAGATAGGCCATAGCTTCATGCAGCTTCTTTCCTTCCGTATAATACAAAACATGAGAATCTTATTTATTTATTTGCATTACATTTTTTTTATTTATTTTTCAAAAATACTAGTAAGAAGTATCTAAGATAGATGACATATATAATAATATTAAAGAATACTACAATAATAGAAAAAATAATTTATTCTTTTACGGTTTAAAAATTATGTCATTTTCGATATAAATAACCGTAGTCCCTACATTTAGTACGAATTTCAGAAGAAGACAAAATAGACAGGAATATGTACATAAGATGAGGTAAAGACCAAAAATACCCTTGATAATAGTGAAAAAGTAGAAATGCACGAAATTTGAATGTATGTATCTTATTATGTGATATGACAAGTGAGTTCAAATTCACATTTGATGGAAGAATTGAGGTTAATCAACATATAAGTGAGAGAATTTATAAACACAATGCCTTAAAGTTTGGGCAAATATATATGTAGTGTAGTGTCCTACCTCACTAGCTTGTATGGTTGCTCTTATCCTAATGTATTGATCCAACTCGGTGAAGTTTTTCGTCAAAGCCTACAAGTGGTATCATAGTTCAATTTGGCTTGATGGAAAGAGTGGGAAAAATTCCCGGTGTTGGGTCATGGATGCAAAGAGTATCACACTTGAGTGAGATATGTTATAGAATACATTAAGTGTGATTTAAAGTCATGCATTAGATGAAAGAGTTGAAGTTGAACAATATATATTTGAGAAAACTCAATGTCTTAAGGCTCTGTGTGAAGATATGGTGCCAATTGTATTAATTGTTGCATGCTTCTAGTCTAATATCTTGAACTTATAAGTGAGGCTCAATCTCAAAACTCGACATTTTAACTTGTTCTCTTAAGACAGTTGTTAGCAAAACCCTTATTTTAATTTGTTTTAATAATTATTACTATGATCCTCTCGTCAAAATTGTCACACAACCTAAAAAGAAATTATAAATAAAAAGAAGAGGATGACAAATTTATCCAATTTATTTTATTAATCATCGGTCAATTTTTACTATTTTAATCTAATAGTCATTAAGAAAAATTATCAGGGAAGTTTTCAGGAGACCCATTAAAAATATATTTAAGTTGACATGTTTTAACATCATTTCAAGAGTTACTCCTAGTCAGTTTTTAGGAGCACACAACTCTGAAGAAGAGGAAAATTTCTTAAGAGCGCAAAACTCTTGAAAAATAATTCTCGATAAAGCTCTTTAAATTTTTCAAAGATGATGAGTTTATTGCATTTTTGAGACAATTTTTCTTGAAAAAACCGATTGTTTGCACTGATAATATTAATTCGAGAATTTGATTAAAAATAATAATTAATATTACAAACTAAAAATGACAACTAATTTAGGACAATTTATTAATTTACAAATCTAACAACAATTAATTATTATAGGAAAAAGAAAATAATTTACAAAATATGCATGCAATTACAATACATAGGGACCACATATAAATAAAGTTGTGCAACTAGCTAGAGACATGTTACACTTGAAAAAGTAGCTATATATATATCATAGAAAAGCCTTAATAATTTTGGCTTGTTGTTAAGAAATTGATGAAATATGATAAAACATATAGATAGATAGAGATAAGAAAATGATCGTTTTCAAGGTGCAAATTAATTTTTAGTCATTGGTTGAACCTTTGGTGGAATCTGAGATGATTTTCTGTAGCATCTGGTTTGTCTCTTCCTCGGACATTCGCTCGTCTTTACTCTTTGATTTTGCATATGCCTCAAAAAATTCTTTGTTCTCTTTCTCTAGCTCCTTCCAAACTGCATTAATAATTTTATATTTTATATATAATAATTTTAAATATATATATATATATATATATACTCCTATGTGACCATTTAATGTACGGATGTAATGTGGTTCATAAATGTGAGTGTGATATATATTTTTGTAGGCACGTGTATAAATATGTTTGGATGTTTGGATTTGCATTGTGTGGAAGATATCATATATCATCATATACATAAATGAAACAAATATGTTACTGTATACCAAGAAAACAAACAAACATGGTTAGGTTTGTTTTTTCCTTAAACTTTGGAAATAATAAGTGAAGCTATATACAAGATTATAGAGGAATGTAATATAATAAATAAGTAGTTAAAAATATATACATCGTAAGATAATTTATACCATATTGAATGAAAGATAAATGAATAATAAGCTACGCTGGGTTGGGATTGATAGCTCAATTGGTTAAACTAGTTAAGCTAAGGATTAAAGGAGCCGGAGGTTTAGGATTCAAGTAGTAAATATGCAATTTTGTTTGAAGATTTTATTACATTTTACACTAAATTTCTAATGTGATTCGGGCGGTTGGTTGCCCACTGAGCCATTCTAAAAAGGGAGAATTAGCACCTCTCGACCGGCTAACTTGCGTTCCAACCGATTTGCCTCTCTTACTCACCTTCGCGTCTAGGGTATGATGTCTTTAATTTAAGATGATTCAATTGTCTCTCAACTAGGTTTATAATTTAAGATGGAGGGAGTAACATATAAACCAAGTCTTAAATTATAAGCAAAAATTCACTTTTTAGATTAATTGAAAAAATGATGTATTTAGTTTAAATTATAGTTCAGATACATCAACTATTCAATGAATCTGAAAATTGACTTTTGCTTATAATTAAGCATGGATGGAGTAGTTGCCTATGTTGTCTACAGTTTCGCACTGTTCCTGCATGGAAATTAGGGGTATATATTTAGTCTCATGCTAGCCATGATAGGAGTCATTCTATTTACAAAACTGAAATACAGAGAAAACACAAGATCAATGGCTCCTATCCTGGCTAGCCTGAGATATACCCCTAATTTCCATGCAGGAACACGCACTAAAATGAAACTTTTCAAATTATATACAAAATTGTTATTGTGTGGACTTCTTACGCCAAAAAATTTAGTATTAAGAAGTTACATATCGATTGTGAGATGGTCTGACCAATTGTTTATAAAGTAAAAGCAGTCCTTATTTTATAAGTCAGTTTTGTAGGGATGATTTAGGTCCAACTTAATTCTAAGATGGTAACTGTATCAAAGTCTCTCCACGATACATTGGGCCGTCTGCAATCCGGTTTATGATTGGGAAGAAGTCTCACATCGTTTGCGAGATGATCTGACCAATTGTTTATAAAGTAGAGACAATTATCATCTTACAAGTCAGATTTGTAAGATTGAATTAGATCCAATACTTAATTCTAAGAGTTTGTACTATAAATTACGGGTGATTTCAACATAACATGGATTTTCAAAACAAACAACAAAAAAACTACTTTAAAGATGAATTTTTACTATATTTAGTAAATTACCACATCCTTAACTCCCCTTTTTCATTTATATATAAAATTCACTATTTTATTAAAAATAGTATAAGATCACTTTTGGACCCAATTTTAGGTTATATTAGAAGCACCCATAAATTGTGTTGCTTCTTAAAATGTATTATATTTTAAGAGAAAGAGAACAGACTCCTTTTTAGTGGAGTTGTCTCCTTTTGCTTAGTATTACTATCCAAGCAAACACAAATAACCCTAATAGTAATAGCTTATAAGATTTGATTGGATTTGATTGAATGTCTTTGTGTTAAACTATTTCTAATTTAGTCCATGCATGGGTTCAAATATCTCTTACATTTGCTTATAATTTCATTTAGATTATCATAAAGGAAAAAAAAAATCCCAAATAGATGTAAGTTATACTTTGTGCTTCCAATCTACTCGCTTTGTTTTTTTTTTTTTTTGATACTAATGAGGGCTAATGCCCAACTCGCTTTGTTTTGTTTAACTATCTGATTTTTAGGAAATTGAAATCCTAATAATTTAAGGTTTTGTCAATATTTTTGTTCTACTTACAAATACTCCCTTTTTTTATTTACTTGCTTTTAAAGTTCAATTTAACATTATTAATTTCTGATTTGTCAGTAAACCTTTAGTTATTTATTTCAGAAAGAGTGATAAATGAAGTAATAGAATAAATTATTAAGGGTATAATAAAAAAAGAGAAATAAAGTTATCAAAATTAACAAAAACTATTGATTATATGTTGGTATGTGTTAAAAGTAAAAAATAAAAAACTACAAGAAAAAAGAAATAGGGAAGTATGTTCTATTTTGTCTTCAACTTTTTACAATAATTTTTGTCTTCTTAAAAATATATTCACATCTTTCACATTAATTATAGTGTTAATTAATTTGAAGCCCTAATTTTTTTAATGGAAATTTGAAGCCTTAAAATTTATGGATTGAGTATCCAAAAAAAAATAATTATGGATTATGCAAGTTATATGTGTTTGAATACCTTCATCTTATGATTGATCTAACTTTTGAGAGTGAGATTCAAATTCATTTAACATTAACAAGCATTAATATATTGTTTTTGTTTTGGCTAGGATTGCAAATTTTTCCAAAAGAGTCGTGTGTATAGAGCTTCCAAAGGGAGAGTCTTGGTAAACTCTCAATACATGATCAAGCCTTTTGAGGGTTTTAATCAGTTTATCTAACAAAGTGAACTATCTATAGTATAATTAATAGGTCATACATACATATATGATAACTATAGGTATAGGTTCAATTCTTAATTTTATATGATCATATCTCTCATGCTTCAAAAAAAATATCTTATCTCTTCAATTTTGCATGACATAAGATATAGTATTAATTTCCCATGTGTGTAATAACTTCAAAAAAACATGGTGGGTTAGAATGGATGAGTATAATTAATTAAGAACATATGTCAGCGGAAGTGTCCCAAACAGTTGACTCAGTTGGTGAGCTGAGAGATATCGAAAGATTACTAACCAGAAATTTCAAGTTCAAACTTTATAAACTAATATAACCTCCTAACATTTGTCTATCGAAGAAAATATATATACCGGTAGAAGTTATGACAGGCTTAATATTTGCATGCTTTGAGAGAGCTTCCATGCATTCTTCCTTTGTCATGTGAAAGATCAAACACTTCTCAATCAAGTGTTGCACCTAATTTTTATGCCAAGACATGTCAAACATCAATGAATATGACTAAATAAATTATAAGATAAAAAAATAATGAAATATTAAAAGAATAAAGAAACTTTATTAACTCTTAATTACCATATGAATGTATGAAGCTGATGAAGAAGAAGAAGGCTCTCCCATAATCCCAACACTAATAAAGATCCTTAATTAAGGAAAATTAATAGAGTATATTAGTGTAAAGTAAAAATAATGTGAAGCTAGGTAGCTATAGCTAGAGAGGTGCAAATATGATTTGATGTATATGAATGAGTAAGATATATAATAAGATAGTATAATCTTAATGCAGGTGCAAAGACAAATAGGGTACAATATAAAGTAGAGAGGGTGGTAAGGTGGGACCAATAGTCCCACGTGAGAGATAATTGATAAATGGCTGAGAAAGGATTAGAAGAGATTGTAAATGACTATTTTTTGTGATTTTGTGTAATTTCCAATAGAGTTTTCTGCCTCCTTCACGTGATTTGTAGGACCTCTCCAAAACACAATTCCTCAAATAAAGACAACAAACTTAGATCGTCAACAATTATAGAGTGCATGTTATTCTAAGACCCGGTGTGTGAGTAAATATGGAATGTTTTAAAAATCAGATCAGATTATTTTAACTCATAATTGGAGTTGATTTCAATTTTGTAAATCTTAAATACTCTATTTAATCATTATTACAAGTAAATTTGATATATATATATATATATATATATATATATATATTGAATAATTGGTGTATATATGTGGCATTTAATATAGGTCATATGCATCCATTATTCAACCTATCAAAAATGTTAAATTTGCTTGTAATATATAATGATCGAAGGGAATGACTGTCGGTCGATCAAAATTGAATAAAAAATTAAAATTAGAAACACTATTGTTTCGATCCGATCTTAAGTCCATATTTTCGAAGTATTGTCCACTTTGAGATTAATCTGTTACGGTTTTGTCCTTTGTAAAAAATGCGTCTCACGCAAGTTTCCGTTGAAATATGATCCACACAAGGAAAAAAAATTGCCATTTGTTGGTTATTAGGGGCATCCCGAAAACGTCTGGGTCAAAATATGGCTTTCAAATTAAGTTCTGAATGAGTGGATGCTGCCAAAGGGACTATTTAGTGTATTCAAAACAAAAGCCTCCCAGTCGAGGCTAAGGGGTTAGTGGGTGTCGACCCACAAGCATGTGTGGTTTCACTTCCCATAGACGGTGTCAATCAAGTCCATATCTCTGAGAGATTGTCCGTTTTGAAGTTAACCCGTCATGGTTTTGTCCTTTGTAGAAAAGGCACCTCGGTGGTTTGAAAGATACCATTTGTCTCGATTACCAAATGATATATGACTATTTGATTTATCCGGAACAACTATATTTAACTGTTTCAAACTGTTTAGAGTATCGAACTGAAACCGATTTTTTCAAACCACTCATTTATATATAGATATATATAGGGGTTTGCTAACTTAGAACTATTTCTATTTATTTTCTATTTTTATGAATAAATCAATGGAATGTGAAAAAAAAAGTAATTTTGATGCATTTTATAGTTCCTTAAAGATCAAAACTTGTTTAATGGTAGTGTAAAGGCCTCCCTTAATAAAAATAAGATGAAAAATCAATGCAATTCAAGTCAAGTTGTAGTTAAAGGGTCAAGGAACAGTCACTAAAAGTTGAGAATATGAAAAATCAAGAATATATCACACTTTGGAGCCTATCACACAGCTTGTGGCCTATGCCACCGCCTGTATTGATGTGCCACAACGGTAGACCGTAGTAGGTCTAATTACAGTCCTTATAAATATCTCAAATTTCGTTTTTTATATATATAGGAACTAAAAACGAAATTTAATATCTTTATAAATATATTTAACCATGTATTATATTTCTCTTTGCATATCTCTATAAAATCAAAAACTAATCTATCAAAATTTAATTTCTATTCTTTCAAACTAAGCATATAAATATATCAGAAACCTTTTCCTAATTTCTTCGTTATTATCAATGGATCGATATTTTTTTTATTACAACAATAATCCCATGCACTTGCGAAGTTATCAGATATCATACACCAAACAAGTTGTATGAAATATGCACTTGCATCAATACATTTTGAATGTTGGTAGGACTCTTCTTTTCCAATCTTAATACAACTTAAAGTAGAGCCATATGGGGCATGGTTTGGACTCAATTTGGTTATTCAAGAATTTGGAATGGTCTGCAGTGAACTCGGCCATTTGTTGTTTAAGTAGATGACATTGCTCTATCATTTTCAAACCAAGGACTAGGGTCAATTAAATATACTGTGGAATTGGAGCTACTAAAAAATATCTTAACAATATTATAAGCTTGAATAACTCTTCATGAGATGGTTGGTCCACCCGGCATAATTGATCTCAAATAATCAATTAAAAACTACAATATTTGTCAACATTTTCTTTTCATTCATCTTTATACCCATAACAATCAATTTGCTCTGTTCATTTTGAATAGATTAGAATAGACTTTCATTTATTTTTTTTCCGCTTCATCTTGAGTCTCTCTAGTTGCTCCAAACTCTCTTTCAATTACAAATAAATGTCAACAAGTCTCAGATCGATCGTGAGATGACCTAAATATGTGTTTATAAAGTAGAAGCAATCTTCACCTTATAAGCCGGATTTGTATATTATGTTAGACTCAACTCTCAATTCTAAGATGGTATCAGAGTCTCCTCCACAATCTGTTGGGCCACCTATTATCATGTTTATGATCAGGCCACGCCACCCACCATTCATATCCGCGCATCAAACCTAATAGTGTTGAACGCGAGAGGATGTGTTAAGAAGTCTCACATCGGTTGCGAAATATTTGTAGAGTTAAGTTGGGCCCAGCTCCTAATTCTAAGAATAATTAGGGATTTAACACATCTAGCATTGTTGTGTAAAAAAAAAAAACACATCTAGCATTGTTTATTCAGTGTTCAAAGTCATTGAAAAGGTATATCAATTACAAACAATATCAAAATAAAAGAATAATTAAATTGATTTGTCACATAGCCGATGAGATGGAGAATAGTACAATAATGTGTTAAAAGAATAATCGCACCGAAAAATAATATTGACACTGGAATGAACCGTAATCATCCGTTGTCAAAATAACATGTTTCGTGTTTTATAAATCATCGTTAATTTTAGATCGGATAGTCTTAAATTGTTATAACATCTTAAAAATATTATACCATTCTCTGTCGTAACAATAAAAAATCCAAATAGTAAAGAAATGGCTGAGGAATATATTATTTACCCTCAAGAAATCCAAATAGTATAGAAATGGCTAAGGAATATAACATTTCCCCTGCTCCCCTCTAGGAATGGCAAAATTGTTGGATATTTAGGACAGACAATAGTCATGAGTTCACAATGCCTAGCTTCTATAATTCTAAGGGTATTGATGACATGCAAATAAGCATAGTTTTTAGTAATATTTTTATTCAATAAGATAAGCTTTTTATTAAAATAAAATTATTTACTTGTTTTTGTTTATTTTCTATTTTTATGAATAAATTATTTTTAGTATTTAGTGATTTTGATGCATTTTAAGGTGTCTTAAAGATCAAGACTTGGTTATCGTAGCGGAAGGCCTCCCTTAATAAAAATAAGATGAAAATTCAAACCTAATTGTAGTCAAAAGTTAAGAATATATCACACTCTGGAGTCTGCCACGACCCTGTGTTGTTGTACCACAGTCGTAGCAGGCCCAGAGTCAGTTTTTGTCTCTTCAGTTCTTGCTTAAATTTCTATTATTTGTAATAATAGCTTATGGCTACTAAGTTCACAAAATTGGTATATAGTCCTTTAGATTATAAGTAGGACATTAGGCTTAAGAAGAAAATCACTTGTCACTCTTGTAAACATTCTCAAGTTCTATAATATATTTTCTAGTTTTTACAGTTTTCTCTTCTTAGTTTAGTTAGCAGTTGCTCACCATGTATAGTAGAGTGGAGAAGAAGCGTCAATACATTTTGAATGTTGGTAGAGCCATGGAGCAAGCATGAGTTGGAAGACTCAATTTGGTTATTCAAGTATTTGGAATGGTCTACAGCGAACTCGGCCATTTGTTATTTAAGTAGATGACATTGCTCTATATCATTTTCAAACCAAGGACTAGGGTCAATTAAATATATTGTGTACTAAGAAATATCATTTTCATGAGTTGGTTGTTCACAACTACCGGAACATTGCCATAAGATTGATGTAGTATATAATTTTATTTTAGATATTAGCTCCGTTACGGAAAAAATAGTGAATAACCGATAAACTAACTTATAGCAGAAGAGTTTATAGAGAATAATCTATAAGTTAGCTGATTGAATTTGTAGTGTTTTATAAAATTGGCTGTTAAACTAACTTATAAGTATGAAATGACATAAAAAAAAAATATTTAATTAATATTTAATTTTTTTTATAGTAAGGGTAGGGATAAAATTGGAAGAAAAAATGATAAGTCATAAGCTATAAGCTCAAAAAATCACTTGGGTTAGTCTGGTGATATTGACTTGTGACCTGTGAGTGTGCTCCTCCTTAAGGTCTTAGGTTTGATTCTCTATGGTGCCAATTTAGGTGGACTAATTTAGCTTCTTAAAAAAAAAAAAAACTATAAGCTCAAAATCTGGTCTTACCAAACAGAGCCAATTGTAGATATTCATATACATAGGACCTTTCAAACCTTGGATTGCTTCATTAAGCTCTTGAAGTCCTCATCAAACAACCATTGGAATCATGTTAAAAGACGAGGTGGTGTTGCGACATTTTCAAACCGCACCACATTTTAACCCCTCTCGGATAATTTTTAATTCATTGGCGCCACCGGTGTTAGGTTGCTCTCATATGGCAGATTCAATGTTTGGTTCTCTCGCGGCGTTAAATTTTTCGTTGTTCTAGGATTAGCGGATGCCGTGTTTCTGGATCTATTTGGATTTCTAGTGTTTCACTTGTTTTCTAGTTGCAGGTTTCATTTTGTTGAAGCGGCTTGTTGGATTCCTTTTGTGTTGGGTTTGTTGGTTTACTTTTGTAAAGAAGCTTGGATTTTTGTTGCCCGAGCTTTTTATTTTTATAGAAGGTTTTGTTGAATCGTCAAGTTCACCTTATAACTTTTCATTGTTGCATTGCATTTGTTGGCAATGATTCAAAGGTATCTTCATCGATCCATTTGGAGAAAGTTTGATGGACTCTTGGGCTCGAAAAGACTCTTAACTATTGTGTGTTTATTGCAGCGAGTTGTCTGTGTGTATATTTGTTGTTGTGTGGATGATCTAATTTACTCGTTGTTACTCAAGAGATAGGTTCGAATTTATTCAGACTCGTCTCTAGTTTATTTTGATGCTTGCCGCGAATTACACTCTCTTTTTTTTTTTTTTTTTGCAATCTGGTTTTGGGTCTCGCTCTCGCATTGGGTTTGCTAAGTTATTTTTTTGTGTGTATTTATATGTCTCACATTTGGTTTATCCGCTGAATTTAATTACCACTTATGTGTAAGTTGATTATTGTTGTAATACATTTTAAGGTTGATTCTTATATTTTTGTGTGGTTGCAGGGTCAATTTATATCCGATCAGATTTTTGTACTTTTTAAATTTAATATATTTTTCCTTGCTTTCATTTTTTTTTTAAATACTTCCATCATACTTAAATCATTTTTAAAAAAACACTTTATAATTTTCTTAATTTGAAAAAGAAATACACCCGTCCCCCTCTAATTTCCCTTTCAAAAACTAACTCGCATACAAACTTAAGGGTTTAGATTGGTAATATGGACATGTGTAGTAGACTATGTCGATAAAAATATTTAAAACATCGACGATAAAAGATATTGTCTCTTAAATCTAAAGATTAAAATTTTATGAATAAAAAATTAACTTTTTTTTTTTACAAAAGTTAAAAAATCAACTTAATTGATACTAAAAATGAGTTTGATTATATTTTTTTTTATATTCTAAAATGAGTTTGATTTATGTCCACTACTAGTATGTTATAATTTCTTTTAGTTTAAACTATATATAAACAGAGTTAGGATCCGTTGACTCTAGGTGTCAAACTTTATTCTGACACAAAATTTAATCCATTCATTTTTATTAATCTAATGGTTGTGATCAATTTACTTAAATTATCATGTGATGTGTCTCTAGCGTATTCAAAACTCTTGTAACAAACAAAATCGTTTTAATTATATCTTTAATGAATTAATTTCTAATTACCTATTTTTTCTCAACCAAATCGTTTTCTCTCAAGGAGATTTAAGTTTGCAATCAATTGGTAAAAAAAAAATTAGTTTGTGACATAAAGAGTCAAAAGTGCTTGCAGACGATCCGTTAAGGTTCTTCTAGCTTGAATGATGTGTCTCCACTTTGATTACCAATTAATCAATCGATTGGGTAATCACCACTAATTCCTTGTGATTGTGACCACTTATAAAGCAATTGGTTTATGTAAGAAACACCTACAGAGCACCTTGTGATTATTGGCTTCTTCCTGATGCAAGCTTGACTCATAAGAGAGACTCATACGAGAGAAAACGATGTACAAACAAAGTGAATTAGGTTTTTTTATTTTTTAACGAGGACAACAAACTAGAGATTTAGTTGAGAAAAAAATAAGTAATTAGGAGTTAATTCACTATAGACACAATCACATGATATTTTAAGTGAATTGATCACAACCATTGAATTAAAAAAATGAACGGATTAGAAATCTGGTATCAACGAATCCTTGCAGAGTACCATTTGAAAACCTTTTACCCTAAAAAAAAATCATCATTTAAGCATCTAAAATATGTGTCATAAATTTTTCATTTTTAAAAACATATATTTATTTTTAGTTTTTAAAAATAATAAAAAAATTGAGACTTGATTAGGGGTTGGGTTTGGGAGGCCCGCACATGTGAGTTCTGCAAAGTAAGCAGCGTCAACACAAGGCCAGCCTATCACCCCTCCAAAAATGATTGCATCAAAATGTTGTTAGATGCTGCGACCGGCTCCCACCGTTCGCTTTGTTTTCCTTACTCATTAGTTTAAGGCAATTTTCAATGTTGCTTCTACCTTCTTATTTATAACACTTCATATTCTCTCCTCATTACTAAATAACCGATGTGGGACTCTAAAACTTCAAAATAGTAGTAGTATATATACTAGTTTCAGTGGAAAGCACATTTTAATAACGCTATTTGGCATATTGGAGCTCTGTGTTTCTTTTCTTTGCTACTATGTATGGGTAATTTTATTGACAGAGAACATCCCGAATGCAAATACCAATTCCCACCTTATTTCGAGAGTGTGAGAATGAGGCGTCAATATTGCACATGTACCTTCTTGTGCTTGGTTTCATCCACAACATTGGCAAAGGATCCCATATGTTGGTTAAGTTAGGAGCTTGCTGGGCGTGCTTCCAACTCGTGAACAGAATTCTAGCTCTATCACACACCGTCTGGTTCGTCTTTGTAGCAATAACCCACACTTGGTTGTTTCTTAGTTTGCATGTGCTCCACAACGTGACAGAGAAGAGCTCTTGTTGGATTGTGTCAAGCCGCCGCATAATCGAGAACAAATTATCGCCTACTGTTTCATTAATATCAATTCCTTCAGCTACTTTTAGCCATAAGCCTGTATGTTGCCGGCACTGCACGCTCTTATGACAGATAAAAAGGACATGCATTCGTTACAGACTGCACAATTTACCGGACACTGTACACCGCGATTAATAAGCTTACCACGCATTGGTAAAACATTACGACCAATCCGCGATAGATAATTTTTCACTTTAGGTGGAATTTTTGTGCACCCGATCAGGTTCCAGCTGCCTGTAATGCCATGCCTTTCCTGAATACCAGCATGATTAATACACAATTTATATGCACTGCTCCCAGAGTACACACTATCGTATTCCAGCCACCACACCAGCCTATCTTTGTGGACAGAATCAGCAGCGGGGTCAAGAATGCTTGCTGTAGTGCCTCTATCGAACCGGCCGGAAATAAGTTTCTCTTCCAAGCTTTTACATTGTGCTGCAGCAGGTCCTGCACTCTCATAGCAGCAACAGCAGGTTGTACATCAGTTGGTTTGGATAGGGATATGCCTTCCGGAGCCAATTTTTCTCCCAGACTTGTATTTTCTCTCCCGTACCAATGCTCCACTTACAACCTCCTTGCACCACAGAGCTTCCTTCAAATGCACATGTTTTCGGATTTGCAAGCATGCTTTCTGTACTGTTTAATTCTGGATCTTGTTATTTTTGGAACTTGTTTGCAATCTTTAGTGTCATCAAATTTGCCCTGCACAAAGGGAATGTGGATAAGAAAGAAGCTCTTGAGAACTTGAACCTCATTCTCATTGTGTTGTGCATCAATGAATTGATTTTGAAGGTGGATTCAAGTTGGTGTAATCTTCTGTACTGGTTGGATGAGTGTTATTTGCCTCTGCACAAGTTCAATTCTTTGAGTTTGGTACGGTTTTATGGTGAAAGTTGTGCTTCTTCATAATGTTCTGTGAACAATGATCTCATATATGGATTAATATGGAATTGTTGCTATGGCTTGATTGGTATTTTAAAATATATTGTTACTGAGGTGCATTGTGTTGGATATTAATAATAGTGGTTCTTCTAAAGTTTGGTCGCATTCATATCTCTACTATATGCTTGTAGCCACCATTTATATCCACGCTAAACCCAAAAGTGTTGAGCATAAGAGGGTGTATTAAATGGGAGCAATCCTCACCTTATAAGTCGGTTTTGTAAGTTGAGTTAGACTTAACACAAAATTAGCCAAAATGATTAGCAAATCTGATATCTTTAACCAAGTTTTGATGCAAGTCATTAGAATACCACTGTCAATAGTGAATAGCCTATACATTTTTTATATTGATAAGTCTCTACTCTTAAGAACCACAAAATCAATGGCATGAAACCTGGGTATGCTGGAGGTGGCCATGGACCATGGTGCCCCATTTAACCCTGTCACTAACTTTTTGGCCAAACCAAATTGATTTTCAAGTTAGTCAAACACAATGGACAGAAGAGTTGCATACCAGAACATAAAATGTACAATAAAAATTCATTCACAAAATTTCATTTAGTATATTTTACAACAACTTGCCAAGCAAATATTACACTTTCTTTTTACAAAATATTATTATTGTTTAACATTGGCTTGATTACACTGCATTTCACCTATTCATTGCAAAACTATTTGAAAGAATGGCTAACTACATATTTTTTACATTACAAAGCAGACTTCAATGGTCTTTTGACAACAATGGCTCTGATTGAGAATCTCTGATGGGGGCGAGTGGAGGCCTTCCATTACCAGACTCTAAGTCGGTAGGTGTACGACTCTCCTCTCTGGGTTTAAATAATTGTGACAAGAAGCTTGGTTTGTCGTCTGATGTAGAAGAGCGTGATGATTGTGAACTTTCATATCCTGGTTTCAAGCTTTGAACATGCTGCAAGCAAACTTGAACAGCATCGTGCACTCTCACAAAGTACCATTCTTTCCCTATCAACTCCACCAGACCGGATTTAGACAAAGTAAGCAGAATATCTGGGTTTGGATTGGATATTGCAATCTGCAATAAAAAAACCAAAGTGGATTGGTGGTAAGAACATTAACAGACTTATTGTGATAACTTGATGAATCAAATAGTCGTTGAAACTCCAAAATCTCACTCTACCTGAATGTCGCGTAACTTGTACTCCTGATACAAGTCTTTCAAAGCCTGAACAGCACTAGAGTCTATGTAGGTCACAGCTGCAGTCATCATAGAACAAATGAGACACAATTGTCATCATCATCTTTCATAATTGAATTTATGGGCAAATATAAATTGAAGCACGGACACATACACAGACACCGGACACATCGACGCCAATAATAATTTGAGAAAATGACACAATTCAATATAATCATAAGTTTTGGTGTCGGACACTGACATATGTCCAGCACCACATGTCTCCGAGAAGTGTCCATGCTTCATATTATATAATAGAAAATAACAATTAAGAACTTCAATACAATGTTCATGTGATTCATCAAACCAAGGGTGCTAACATGTAACAATTCAAAATACAGCACAACTTCAAATGCATAGGATCCAGCAAACACAAAATTAAGAGTAATTACATTATTAATAAATATCATGGAAATTATCATGGAAATCAATAAATGATATGATTAAATGAGGTTGTGAGTTGTGACAATTATATTGCAGATGTTCTTTAACTAAGATAACATTTCAATAACTACAAAATAAAGGAGAGAATAAAAGAGAAAAATAAGTTTCAAGGTGTAAAAACTAAGCATGCTCAGAAATATGTTGGTTCATAACAGTATTCAGACACATAAAAATACAGCTTATGCTTCTTTGAACACAGGGTAAGCAGCACTTACGTGCCATCTCTATAATCACAAAATTGATTCTTTCAACCTCGGGACCGCGTCTTGTATAACTATCAACAACAACTTCATATTCCCGCAACCTGATATAGTACTCTAAATCAGTTAAACAATAATCTTGATTGGAAATATGTCAATTACAATTCATTTATCGTTACCTGTCCTTTATGTAACTGATATTTGCAAAATAAATAGGAGCATCGATACGAACAATTACAATTCCGTTGTATGTATATGCTTCGGGATACTGTTTAACATTTCTATACACAGTTGTCCCTGGCAAACGACCCAAAACAGCTGCAGCACACCACAAACAATAATATTAGCAAACAAACATATTTTACACTACATGCATCTATATATTTACATGCATGTGCACACACATCTAGAAACTAACAGACTGTCCTCAAATCCCATGAGAAACTAACAATGTATGAACTAACACACTATATCCACTAAATTTTTATATCTATATGGAGATATCACCTTACTAACACTCTCTTTTCCACCTGAATATCAAAGAATCGTGTCACCGTTCATGTAAATGTTATTCAAAAAGATGAAAACCTATTTTGCATTCTTACCGATGGTTACCTTGAACCTGAAGTGATATCACCATACAGATATAAAAATTTAAAGATATAGTGTGTTAGTCCAAACTTTAGCAACAACATACATAATTTCTGAACATAAAAAAAAAAAAAACTTACCAATGTGAGGATTTGCTGACTCATGAATTACAAAAGCAAGTGAAGCTCCAACCTACAATTTCAAAACCCTTATCAAAATTGTGTGTCTATTACTTATTAACGTAACAAAGTTCACTGTACTCACCCCAACAAGTACACCAATCTCAATACCAAGTAACAATGTCATACTGCTAGTAATGGTCCAAAGAAGAAAATCTTTTTTATCTACGCGCCACAAAAAAATGGCCTCATCATAATCTACCTGAAAAAATCATGCTGAACTATTAAAGTAAATGCTTTGATGTGGAAAAACTAATAACCGCAAACTTGATCAGTTGAGTTTAGACAAACAAGATATGGAAGCTGACTAAAGTTTTCTACAATACATCATTTTGGTTGAATTAGTAAATTATAAAATAATTTGGGGTTGACAACAAGATATTCTATACAAACTAGATATTTATTAATGAAACATGGAATTTATAAAATGGAGTAATACTATAAACTAAATGAACATATTTGTGCAGTTTCACATAGAAACCAGACTCTTATCCCAAAAAAAAACAAAACCATAGAAACTAGACTAGATTAATGTATGTTATCAGTGCCAAATAAAATATCATAACAGTTTGAATTTTAAGAACGGAGTCAAAGCATTAAGAAAGATTCATATTTATGATCTATCATTATTAAGATTTGTGATAGGACATAATGACATTGTTTGATTATTGATTAATGTAGCCAACCCCAACGGTGCAAAAGGGTGACTGTTGTAGCTGTATATTTTCCACTTGCCACCACATAAAACTGATAATATTACCAATTACTCAATGTTTGGGGGGAGAACGTAGGGATTGGAGTGATAAGGAGGTCATGGTTTCAACTCCCTCCACTAACATTTTCATTTAGAAAAAAAAAAACTACTTATCAATGTTTGACATGAAATTAATCACTCAGCACAAAATTGTAATGCTTACCAGACCCATCACAGCAGAGATCACGATAGCAGCAAGCGCAGCCTGGATTATTGCAATGCAATCATAAAATTCAAAATTAGTTTATGTTTGGGTAATAGAGTAGAAATAAAGTTTGCAAAATTTAGAATTCAATAAAAATAAATTGAGAAACAGTTTTACAATTTTTTTAGTCTTAATGTCATATATCCTATTGAATAATTTTGAGTAAATAATCAAATAACTCCTAAACAGATGCTTAAGGTGATATAAAGATGGTTCTCTAAAAAGATTTTGGGCATCAATTAAAGGGTTCCTTGGCGCAAAGTTTAGAGTTGTTGCCGTGTGACCGGAGGTCATGGGTTTGACCCATGGAATTAAGCTTTTGAAAATACAAGGTAAGACTGCCTACAAAAGATCCATAATAAATCTGGCTCTTCCCTGGAGCCCATTATGAAGGGAGATCCATAGCACCTGGTTGCCCTTTGTTTAACAACTTGGTCCTTAATCAGTAATTATTTTAAACAGTGAAGGATCAAACTAATCTCCAAAATGGATCAACTTAATATCCCAGCTATCTTTCAAGGATGAATTTGAGCATTTACATAAATATCACTGTAGCTTTATGGATTGAATCCCAGCAGATGCCAGCAGTAAAATATAATAGGGGCAAGCAGTACTTCAATTTGAAAAGTAAAAAAAAAAATAGTCCAACATAGATAACACCAGGAAAAAACATTTTCAAACGTGACATATGAGCTATAAAGACTTGAAAACAAACCTGAGGTATGCTCTCAAATAATGGCGTCAGAAACAAAAGTGCACAAGTTATTATGATCCCTGAAACTATCCCAGATACTCCAGATTTCGCACCACTTTCATGATTAACAGCTGATCTGGAAAAGGATCCTGCATAACTTTCGAAGGGGGAAAATCTATTCAAGATATATTTTCATCTCGTGGTAAACATAGTATTGAAATTTGTTGATGCTTTGGTACCCAAAGCCAAGTAGAAGTATGACCTGTAGTAGGGTATGCTGAAAAGAATGAACCGAGAACATTGGAAACACCAAGACCGAACAACTGTTCAATAACATCCAAAAACAAAGTATGTTTTAAAAACAAAACAAAAACTGTCTTTCATTTTTCCAGTAACTACAATCAATACTTGTAGCCACTTTTTAGAAAAGCAAACTGGGTATCAATTAGATTCTTGTGTTATTCAAGGGAGCAGATTTATCAATGGCAGATTATAGTGGCCAGCCAAAATCTGCCATATAAATATGGTTTTTTGGCCTATGGCGGCTGGCACATAATACGCCATTCCGTAGAGGACATTTGGCAACACAGCTAGGGAGGTGCCACTAATAGGTTGGAGCAGTATTACTCGGATTTTCAGGGTGTGCAACCTCATAGGATATACTTATATAAAACAGAAACCATCAGGGATTTGTAGATGTAAATATATTTTGGAAAGAAATATACCTCTTGATTTGAATCCAACTCATACCCATTCTTTGCTGCTAACGCCTTTGCGATTCCAACTGATTCCTTTATTTTGAAAATTTAGCCAAATTAAGATCAAAGTTACCAATCTATGATTTCAATTAAAGGAAAACTAATTGGGAGGAAACAGAGATCTTACCAGTATAGCCACACCTGTTATAAGAAAAGCAGTTGGAATTAAGGACTCTGCATACTCAAAAGCTCTCGGAACAGAAAATTTGGGGAGGCCCTGAGGTATCTCTCCCACCTAATTAAAAAACAATAATCTTTATCAAATTAATTAACTTAATTGCTATCAGCTTCATTAAAATGTTAGTGAATTACTGACCGGAAACAGTCATAGTTCTCATTTACAAAAGAACATCCATGCCAACAAAATAAGTAGTAACTCAAAGATTAAAGCGATTTTCACAACTCATAGTACTTACAATATCAAAAACTGAGCGATGACACCAGACAACAAAGCACAGATTTCTCAGTTAGGATGGTAGGGAGGTAATCACTAATCAGAGAGAGTGAATGGCCGCAACAAATTTTTTGGACCACGCAATAACAGTAAACTCAAATGATTTTATATAGAGTTTTTCTTTTAACTAAAATAGTAGTTTTTGTAATATATTGACGGGTTAAATGAATGTCTAGAATAATCTTCGATGAAGCTGCTTCTTCAATAAAAACAAAGATAAACTCTAAAAAATCAATTAAAGATAAAATGTACAAACATAATTTGATACTGGCTTTGTTGGTTCAGTGAAACAGACATTAATCACATGTGATGTGGGAGATATTTTGACGATTTCTATATGCACACTATGGCCTCAAAATCATCCTCAATGTCACTGTCAACCGAATACACGCCGAAAGAAAACTAGAAAGTATTCATATTAATATGTAAGTTCCTATTTTGCTGATTTAGTTCAAATTAAGACCTAATTGAACTAATACTTCAAAAAAATTATGAACAGTTATGGAGGGGTATAAGAACAAAAGGTTTTAATCTTATTATTTAATTTTTAAATCTAGTTTTGTAGCTTCACCAAGATTCATATGAACATGATTGTGTTCTAAAAAATATATTATAAATCCAAAAACACATCTCATCCATTTGATTCTTACCAAAGAAATTGATGATGGATGAAATATTTTTACAAAGAGTGTTCCCAGAACTACTGCTGTAAGAGGACCTGCAGCTCTCAAGAATCGCAAGTATTTCCTTGATTTTCCCTGGATATATAACACCATACAATGAGCAAGATGTTGATAAGTGATATAAGTATTTCAACAAACATCAGAGATAGATTCATACCAGGTGTTTCATGACAAGAAGTATTGCAAGCATAACTGATCCCAGTACAAAAGGGGGCCATGAAAACTACAAAAGGGAAAACCACCTCTGTTAATTAAGGGGTTTGATAGGTATGGCGAACAACAAGAAAGAAAAGACATAGAAAATGAACACATATATGACGACTTAAAAGCATTAAGAAACAGATCATCACAATCTGAATTTCAAAATAAGAATCTTGATTCAAATTAATAATTTGTCGATTTTAGAGGGAACTTTAACTTGTTAAATTGAAATTATATACTGAACCTTAACTTGTGAATATGCAGTGTGATAAAGTACATAAAAAATAATGCTTTCCTGAACGTCTACTAGAAAAGGATAATTGGCATCAGAAGAACTACACAAAGCTATATTTTTAACCATAAAGAGCAGTTCCTTTAACTACTTAGTATATACTATATACTCTTCTAATTCTCATTTTAACTTGTCTTTCATGCATACAGATACAGACATACAGTTCATTTTCCAATCAACATTACAACTTTACAACTCATAATGGGTCATTGCAAGATAAGGTTGCCTGTAATATACTCATAGTGGATACAAGGCTACCCTAGGTCTTGCTATGGTAGGAGCTTTGTAGCCTCAGGTTTCTCTGTCTGCAACTTCACAACATGAAATGAAGGACAAATATATATATGACTCGGTTACAAATTTAAAACCGAGCCATAAACATAACAAAAGCTTCACTTGTAAACTTATTCTATTGAAACCTCCAGACATACAGTGCTTTAGGAGTTTCTTCTCAAACTACATATATATCTTGAACTTAAGTCAAATATTTACAACACGGGATACACTAGGATCCCGAACCCGAGTTTTTGTCCAAAAAAACCCAGGTAAACAATTTAATTTACAGGAGCCTATTTAAAAATCCTTGAAAATTATAGGTCCCTACATACCAATTTAATTTAGTTTATATTATTTTGGTATTACTTACCATTATTTTATTTTTCATGTTTTCTGCATGGATTTAATGGCAGCAAAACTAATCCTAATCCTCTAAGAATGAGTTACATTAAGTGCATTTATTCATATTTCCTGCTCCAGTAGAGTTTTTCAACAACTGATTATCTTGTTTGTTGTGTGGTACAACCAAGTTCTAGGTCTAAGCATCATGCTAAATGACCCATACATGAAAAACACAGTATATCCATTTCCATATATTCTCCACCCTACAAAACCTAACTATGTCTATCATCCAACTTTATCCTAATTTCATTAGTCACCTAAATTATTTAACTATCAGTACATCTATAAATATTCTGGAATTACAAACATTAGCTTCAACAAGAAAATTTGCTAGTTAATCACAACTAGTAGAAGAAACTTCATTGGATAATTCATTTTTCAAATTTATTGCATACCTTATCAGCTCCAGCTATTATACTTTTAACTAACGGTATAATCTTGCTACTTCTCTCTATATCATACCCCAAAAAGTACTTTGCTTGAGATAAACCAATCACAATAGCTGAAGCAGTTGTAAAGCCAGAGATTACAGAATGGCTAATGAAACGGATCAGCCACCCAAGCCTGAAAAAACCAAAGACAGGTACGTATAGGTTATTCATAAAATCCCTTTCACAAGAAAAATCAGGCTTGATGCTGAGTGCTAAGTTGGTCAAAATCATATAACTGCTAGAAGAGTTCAACTCTCGGTATTAAAATAAAGCAGTCTTCTTGCAATTTAAGGCATTACAACTATAATGACAATACTACAGCAATATTTATTGGAATATTAATATAATCATTTGACCATTTTTAAATGCTTGGATGCACGAACACTGAGGAGAAAGTACCATGAAACATTAGAGTATCAGATGCTCTAAGGAGACAAAACACAAGGAAGAAAACTTTGTTCCCGTATTCATACCTAAGTTAAAATGCTTTACGTATAATGATGAAACTAAGGAATGGCAAAAATACCTCAATAGTCCCATTATGCACTCCAGTATCCCAACCATAAGGGCCAGTAAAATTGCCAACTCTGTGTATAATTCACTGGATGTATCAGCTACGCTGCCTAGAACATTAGAGACCAATAGAGAAACCAATGCTACTGGGCCGACTGCAAGCTGGCGAGAGGACCCAAATATGGCATACATAAATATGGGCACAAAACCAGAGTCTTCCTTGCAAAGAGAAAAGCATTAATCACCAGATATTATATATTACACAGAACTTCAGGATATATAAAGATTAATGAACATAAAATTAAACAACATGAAGTGTTAAAAACGACGATATGAAACTGATAGGCAACTGCCAAGAGCAAAAGGCTAGGATTTCATCAACATCAACATGGCATAAACAAAATTGGTGTTACTGTTTAGATCAATGAAAGATAAGATTCATAAATATAACTCGAAGACAAGCTAGTTTAGCTGGTTTGGCAAATACTATGTGGTATGATTCGAATTCAAAAATGTCAAAAACCAACAAAGACTTTCTATTGCTCTAGTGCACAAACTCCTTAGTGCACAGTATCATTTCACTTATCTTGTTCCCCTTAATCCTTTCTTCAAATTCTTAATAAAAATACTGTTCTTGGCCTCGAGCATGCTTTTCCTATTTACTCAATAGTTTAAAATAAACCAAATGACTAATCATTGAAAAAAATTTACACAGTAAACTTAACTTCACTCTTCAAAATTTAACGACGAAAGTTCAGATATTTGCTTTTATCATAAAAGTTAAAAGTAAAGTTAATTCAATTTATATCATGAAAGTTAAAACAAATATACTACGAATTTAATAATCAATCGTAATTGTCAGATCAACATTTGACTTTAGCTGTAACTACTTATAAAGTCACATAAGATTTTACCTTTTAGATTCATCGTAAGATAAATCAATTTTAAAGTGAATCTAAAAATTAAAAATTTTCTTATATATAAGACCGGAGGGAGTAATTAATTGTGATTTGCTGACAATATAAAACTTGTAATCATCAACATCTCCTGGAAGAGATTTCAAAATACAACAGCACTAGAATATGAAGCACAGACACTCTTCGAATTATGCGTGTCCAGTCGGTGTCCGACACAATACCAACACTTATAATTATATTGAATTATGTCATTTTCTCAAAATATTATCGATGTCCCCGTGTCGGTGTTTCTGCTTCATAAAGTATACACCTAATCGAAAAAATTCATCAACAGCTTGAAAAATTAAGCAATCTTACAGAGTCCATATATCGGTTGAAGTCCAGCTAATTTTGCATATGACATCGACTGCATGAACAAGAAATAACTAAATTAGCATAAAAAAACAAATTAATTATTTAAAATTAAAAATTAAAAAATGAAAACGGAAACATTTTCAATTATTTTCTGATCGGAGAAAAACGTTACCTGAGGAACAAGCATAACACCGACGGTAATTCCAGCCATTAGATCGACCTGAAAATACTCGCGCCATTTATAGATACGAATCCAACGATAACAAGGGATTAAAAACTCGAGCCATTGAAGCAAAGTCATTCCTCGAACTTTTGAAGCCCATTGTGAAATCGCGATATTCGCCGGTAACGAAGAAGAAGTAGGATTGGTGTTCGGGTGTTGCATAGGAATAACTCTGATAGGACGAGATGAAGATGAAGTCGTCGGCATGGATGCGGCGGAAGGAAGGTCGGAGTAACTGTGCGATGCGAAGGTTGTTATCTCCATGCGCATCGCCGGCGCATTGATGTTTGATCAGAATTAGCGCGTGTTTGTATGTGTGCGTGGCGCGTGGTTGTTGAAGAATCTCTGAAGTGAATGTGATGGTGGAGATTTGAAGAGGAACGATATTGAATGATATAACAGAATGTGAACCCACAAAAATTAAAAAAATTATATTCTATAGTTTTTTTTTGTCTTCATTTCACCGCCGGTATTTGGCATATTTTACCGTTTAATTTGATTTGGAGTTGACATCAATTAGTTTCAGTTTCCTCTCAATCGTAGTTGCGAGGAATCAAATGACGGTATTCACTACTAAATCTTACGTAAATCAATCAACTGATGATGGTATTTATTTTTGTATTTTAAATAAATAAATCCATAGAATATAAATATGATAATTGAATTGTACAGTTGTAAAAAGGAAAGAAGAAACGTGGGGAAACCATGTTTTCATTTTATAAATTATTTTCTTGGTTTAAAACTTTGATTGAGATAGCTGATGCAACGTAAGCATAATTAAAATTCAACTTTTATTATGTTTGTTCAATTTAATGTTGTTTAATCATCATTTTTTTAATGTTGTTTAATCATCACTATAAACTTCATTTCACGATTCTATTGGGACGATATAGTTTTCTTGTAATTTAATCAAAGTTTATAGTTACTCCATCCGATTATTATTATAAGAAAAAAGTTAATTTTTATTATGCCAAAAAAAGAAGTTGATTTTTAGATTCATTAGTAAACTGATATATTTGGTCCATAATATATATTAGATACGCTAATTTTTCAATAAACTCTAGAAGTATTTTTTTTCTTATAATAGTGATTGGATGGGGTATGTAAATTTTAGATAGGCTTTGTTATTTATTTGAATTCCAAAATAAAAGTTTACAGAAAAAATTATTTTTTAGGTTCATAGAATATTTAACGTATCTGAATCATAATATGGACTAAATACAACAAATATTTTATGAACGGAGTCATATTTTTGAAAAAATTGATCATCTAGAAGCCAGTATAAGATGATGGTTAAAACAAATGGTGTATTTATTTAAGCTTTAAAAAAATGATTTTCTTTTGAAAAAATTTAGAAATTCTTTTTTTGAGATTTTAAAAAAAAATCTAAAAGTACTTTCCATTTGTTTACTATCATAAAAATTATTTTTAAAAAATGCGAAGCTCCTACACTTTGGTTCCATAGTTTTAAAAAACTATGTGTCCGTTTGTTTTGCCTTTTTTTAAAATAAATTTTATAGTGTTACATAATTTTGTGAAAAAAAAAATTACAAAGAAACTTTTTATAAAAACTTCAAATAAAATTTGATTTGAATAGTTATTCTTAAAATGTTATTTTATGTGTTTCATCATTTTATTGAAAAAAAATTTGGATATCAAACTTTCAAAAAATCACTTAATTTTAAAGCTATTTCAAATAGATTTTCATAAAAATCATTTTTGAAATACAACTTTTTATAAAAATTGCGATTTTGACTATGTTTTGATCTTCAATAATGTATGCTTATGTTATATGATGTCAAAATTAGTATTTTAATTTAGAAAAAATGAATATAAAAAAATTTGTAATATTTTAAAAAACGGTTTTATAAAATTTATTTTCAAAAATACCAAGAAAAAATCTATTTTTTTAAAAGCTGAAACAAACAGACCCTAAATGTATTATAGGAAAGCTATATTAAAATTAGCTTTTCATTTTAGGGCTACATAATAATTTTTTAAAACATTTATATCAAACATTATTAAAATGATAAAATAGTTTTTTTGTAAGAAAAAAATCCCAAACAGACCCAAAATCGATCTCATTCAATTTTTTTCCATAAATTATGAAGACACATTTAAATTAAGTTTCTACTTCCTCTAATGTTTAATATAAGCAAAAAAAAGAACTTTTTTAGATTCATTCTATAAAACATGTATTTAGATACCAGCCAAAAAAACATGTATTTGGACAATAAAATAGTCTAGATAAATATTTATGTAATAAACTTAAAAATATATTTTTTATTTATATTCAAAATCAGAGAGAGTATGCGTCAAAACAAGCTGTTTATAATTTTTTTATTGTATTTTGCATGTACTTCTTTCTTTCCTTATAATAAAAAAAGAGTTTCAAAATCAACCCAAAAAAAAAATAAAGTTTCAAAAAATTGAAATATTTTGTGAGTTAAAATTCCAACCTAAACTACTTAGAAAAATATACTTTCAAGTCTCATCCACACATTCATGTGAATAATGTGATAATAATTTTTTATTTTATCAAAAAAAGTCTATGTACTGCATAAACCATTAGAGTTTAAAGTCATCTCTAGCTTTGGTCCCAAAGTGGAGAATAATATAATGAATTTGTGATTCATATCATAAGTTCAT
This sequence comes from Trifolium subterraneum, assembly GCA_951799995.1. Lineage (NCBI taxonomy): Eukaryota > Viridiplantae > Streptophyta > Magnoliopsida > Fabales > Fabaceae > Trifolium > Trifolium subterraneum. The sequence goes on along the minus strand of OX637464.1, from coordinate 55,018,411 downwards.
GGTGGAGATTTAAAGAGGAACATGATACATAAAAAATATAACAAAACGGGACCCAGAAAAAAATAGCACATTTCATAGTTTAAAATTATTGAAGGGTACGGTACAGTTTTAATAAGAGGAAAGAAGAAACGTGAGAAAACCTAATTTTCATATTTTATTTGGGGCACCAAGTTACATTTCTTTAGTAGATGTCTATATAGTAAATAGAAGATAATTTTAGATTTATCAGAAAAATCTAATTTAGCATTAAGCTCAACACAATTATGTGAAGATTCTTCTTCAAAAAAACAATTATGTGAAGATTCATGTCAAACCGTCATAGAAATCTTCAATTATATAATTAGTTGATATTAGAATGATTGATATTTATTCTCAATCATAACTTTTCAACTGTTATTCCGAGCAATCAAAGTTGAGGACGTTAAACTCACCACATATCGATAGTTTTGACTTGTATGTGGGACTATGTATAATATACATCTTTCTCATGGTGAAGATATATATATATTATTTGTTTACTCTCTCTACAACCTCTCACTTGATACAAATATTTACTTAAACATCAGAGTGTCTGGTAGTTACAAATATTTACTATGCGATGCGTGTTCACCGACCACACTTTAGTAAGAACTTTCTTGAAAACAAAGTAATACTGATACTAACTTAAAATAAAAACAAGCTACTCATATTTATTTATAATAATTACATTTATTCTTTTAAAAAAAGTTGTAAGCATTTACATTTATTTGATAATTTCTTTATTAAAAAAAGTTTATCGGGTCTCGAGTTTACAGAGTCAAGACTTATTATTAATCACAAAGTTGTAGGCAGTTGAAGGAATTCAATGTGGCTCTGTTAGGAAAATGGTGTTGGAGGTTGTTGGTGGATAGGGAGGGACTATGGTATCGGGTTCTGGCAGCCCGTTATGGGGTGGAGAGAGGGAGATTGAGGGATGGTGGGAGGAGAGGGTCTTCATGGTGGAGGGAGATAGTGCGGATTAGGGATAGTGGAGGCGGGATAGGGGGTGTGTGGTTCGGGGGGTGTATTTCGAAAAAGGTGGGAGACGGGTCAGATACTTTGTTTTGGTCCGATCCCTGGGTGGGTGGGATTCCATTGTGTGAGCGGTTTGGGCGCCTGTTTTATTTGGCAGAGACCCAATCGTGCTCGGTGGCTTAGATGGCTTCGTTAGGGTGGGGGGTTGGTGGGGAGGCGTGGGTGTGGAGGAGGCCGTTGAGAGGGTGGGAGGAGGAGATGCTGGGGGAGTGTCAGACCTTACTTCTTAACATTTCCCTGCAGGTACATTCTCCAGATAGATGGTTGTGGCACCCTGATCCTGATAATGGCTACTCTGTTCGCAGCGCCTATCAGCTTTTGACTTCACAGGATTCAGTTACTCTTCATGCCGCGGATGGTCTCATTTGGCATCCTCAGGTTCCCTTAAAGGTGTCCATTCTTGCGTGGCGTCTCTTGCGTAACAGGTTACCCACTAAAGCAAATCTGGTCACTCGAGGCATTTTATCTTCGGAGGCTCCCTTTTGTGTATCTGGATGCGGAGCGGTTGAATCGGCTCAACACTTATTTCTCTTTTGCAGCACTTTTGGCTCTCTTTGGTCACTGGTCAGCTCCTGGATTGGATCTTCGCTGGTGGATACTCATACTATTTCCGACCATTTTGCCCAGTTTACACTCTCAGCAGGTGTTTCCAGGGGGCGCCGCTCATTTATGCAACTCATATGGCTTGTTTGTGTTTGGGTTGTATGGAATGAGCGAAATTCTAGGTTGTTCAGGGGCTCAACAAATTCACTACAGCACATGTTGGACAAGATCAAGACTTTTTCATATAGGTGGTTGAAGGCGACGAGTAGTACTTTAGCTTTAAACTACCATAGTTGGTGGTATAGTCCTTTGATTTGTTTGGGCCTTGTTTGACTTTTTTATGTTCCTATCTTATTGACACTTTTGTATTTTTCCACAGTTTCTATCAGTACATCTTGTGCTGAGGAAATTTGTGGCTCTGTTCATATATATATAGATGTCTCATTTTGGCTTGTTCAAAAAAAAATCACAAATTAAATTAAATTTTGTCTACACTATTTTTTGATAATTTAAATGTACTTATCTAACAATCAACGAGAACAAATTATGTACATATAAAGTATAAGTTATGACTGTGAGTACCACGTACAAATATATTTATGTGTTTTTTTTTATTAACTCTATAGCTCCTATGAAATTGGGGTTCGATAATTCAGAGTTCGACTATGAAGTTAGAAAAATCTGACAAAGAATTGTTTCCATCAAATATCTAACTCAAATCCTCCGAGTAATTCGTTATAGAGAGAACTCATATATTTGTTTTGTTCTTATTACTTGTATAAATATTCTTAGTGTATACGTATTTGGTAACATGGTAAGTATGTAGTCCATATTTGTGCATTGATTTTCTCAATTTTCTTTTCTTCCACTTTCTTTCTATAAAATCAAACGAACACTATTAATGTATATTGAAAAGTATAAAAAAAAATTGATAAATATTTTTTTTAAGAAGCTAAATTAGTCCATCCAAATTGGCATCAAAGATGATTGAACCTGAAATCTTAAGGAGAAGTATACTCCCACATCCGAGTCAATACCACCTAAATTTTTATATTTTATTAACATTGATTATATAAATTTTAATGTATTTTTACTATATTGAGGTTTTTTTTGGTCAAGTAGCCTAGTGGCTAGAAACTCTACTCATAAGGTGGATAAGTGGGATGACCAGAGTTCGAACTTCAACCTCCTGTATATAATATGCAATATCGTACCAATTGAGTTAAGCTCACGGGATACTATATTGAGATTCTATAGCTAGCATTTTCGTTATTTATTTTGGTGCGAATAATGTGACTCTTTAGATGAGTTTCTTTATATGGATTGTAGTAATAAAATATCCATTATACGGTGTCTGTCGTATTATTGAAAACGGCAATATATTTATGGCGTTGATTTGTGGAGTGAATGAACCTGGATTTGTTTTTGGACCAGATACAAACTACAGAATGAAACAGGTGATGTGTGACAGAATCCAATCCAATCACACTGTGTGTGGGGCTCATGAAATACTGTCTCACCAACAATTTACTTGAGTTAGAATAAGTATTATTTTTCCTACCAAATTAGAATTTAGGGATAAATATTTTTCTGGTCCCTATAAATATTTCAAGTTTTGTTATTAGTCTCTCTAAAAATTTTCTTCAACTTTTAGTCCTCAAAATTTTTCAATTAACACTTTTAGTCCCTACTTCTAAATCAACTCATGTATAAACTTCATATTTTTGATTGAATTTTTTTATGAATGTTTAAAATATTACAAGAATCTCTCCAAAAAAATTTTTTGAATTTTTTAACAAAGCATATATTAAATATAATTTTTTTTTATTTTTGGTGCTTAAAAATTCATATTTAATTCATGTTTTGTTAAAAAAATCTATTTTTTTTTTGTGAGTCATTGTTAAAATATTCTACACTTTTCTTGAAAATTTCATTAAAAAATATGAAGTCTACACATGAGTTGATTTGAAAGTAGGGACTAAAAGTTGAAGAAAAATTTTAGAGGGACTAAAAACAAAACTCGGAATATTTATAGGGACCAGAAACATATTTATCCCTAGAATTTACATAAAAAATTCAAAAATGAGTAGTATAATTAAGGGGAAATGCTTATTTGTAAGAATTGGTAAAAAACAAGAAAGAAAAGAATGAATCTCAACCATCTATTAAGACCACTACCCCATGATTTCTATTAAAAAGGAAATTAAATTTATAATAAATTAAAATCATCCTCTAAAATAATGACATGTGTCCATTATTGCATTTCTTGCTCAAATTTTTTCTTACAAAATAGCAATGCTCATAATTAAGATGAGTCATTTTTTAGACATTATATATAAAAACCGAAGTTTAAATTTAGACTCTTTGTACCTGTTTGTTTCAGCTTTAAAAAAAAGATTTTTTTTTGTATTTTTGAAAATGGATTTTATAAAACCGTTTTTCAAAATATTACAAATTTTTTTAAATTTGTTTTTTCTAAATTCAAACACTAATTTTGACATCATATAACATAGACGTACATTATTGAAGAACAAAAAATAGTCAAAATCTCAATTTTTATAAAAAGTTGTATTTCAAAAATGATTTTTATGAAAATATATTTGAAATAACTTCAAAAAAAGTGATTTTTTTGAAATTTTGATATCCAAATTTTTTTTCAATAAAATGATGAAATACCTAAAATAACATTTTAAGAATAACTATTCAAACAAAATTTTCATTTGAAGTTTTTATAAAAAATTTATTTGTAAATTTTTTAACACTACAAAATCTATTTTCAAAAAAATCCAAAACAAACGGGCCCTTTATTTATTTACTTAATCGATTTTGGATACTCTATTTATTCACTAAAGTCTAAACCACTTTTTTTATTAAAAAAAGTCAATTTTCAAATAGAATTTGAACATTTTCAGCAGTACCATAATTTAATTTGATAGTTTTTATCGTAAGCAAAATTCACCAAATCACTTCAATTAAAGGTATAATTAATTTCTTTAAAATATTGATATGAGTAAACTTTTGTATTCTAATTTATCTTTTATAAAAAAATAAAGCTTTTGTATTCTTAATCATAATAAGACATTAATTATTTTTGGTAAGCAAGGTAATTATGAGAGTTCTTTTTAACTAATAAAGAAAGACACAAAATTAGTATGACAATAATTGTGCCAACAACAACAAGTACCTGAGTGGCTGAGTCGATTATGCAATGAAATTTTGGTCTCAATCATCGAATCAGATAATTGGGCGAATTTTTTAGCCTAGGTGTCATGTATTGGCTTGAATGGAACCTTGATAATGAAGATATTGGAAATACACATTGGAGTTGGGTGATTTTTTTAGCGTCTCAGTCAGTCAATGCTTTGTGAAAGGATCGTAATGAATTAGTGTTTAATCAGTACTCCAACCTTCGCCAAAAGTGGCTTATTCATATAGCTAACTAAGTGTAAATGATAGTTAATAGTATTAATTATTAAACCCACAACTTATATGGAGAACTCTGGGACCACCATTCCTATTACTCCCTCTAGTCCTTAATATAAGAGCGACTCTACTTTATAGATTCATCGAGAATCCAATGTACATAGTCCATAATATAGTCTACATACATTAGATATGATTATCAATCGATCTAAAAAGTAAAGTCTCTCTTATATTAAAAACTAGAGGGAGTATATGGGAGCCACCTCCTATTGACACTCTTAAGTTTAATGTAGATGACACACATAGGAAAAAAATAGTTAATCAGCTTTGTGGTGGATGGCCGTCATGCTATGTGTATTGCTCGTCACCTTCATCTTGATCGTGTCATGTTTGAAACATACTCCGCCATTGTTGCAGTTGTTGTTCTCAATCGTTCTACCACCATATCTTATCTCAATTTTAATTAATTATGATTGTAATAGTTGTTGTTCCTTTTTCCCCAATTTTAATTAATTATGATTGTAATTTTTTGCATACATTTTTAATCTTAAATTGTAATTGTGTCACTATTCCTCATTTAGTTCGTTAATATAAGCCTTTTATTATAAATAAAAAATGTTATTTTGAAGTAATTAATGGTGACGCCACTATACATACAAAATTTTAAATTGTTTTTTTAGTAAAAGAAAAACTTTTTAGTAAGTATATTTGATATTTATTTTTGGTAAATAATAATTTTAATAATGAAAACTTTACTCATAAAAATTAAAACTATATTTCAACCATTAAGCATGAACCTGAACTTCTTTTTGGGAAGATCCAACTACAAGATGCAAGAGGTGAGAAAGTATATAATAATCAATAATGATAATAAGTTTTGGAGATCATTTGTCAAACAAACAAAAAATGTTTTAGATACATGCCTGCCCCCCTTTCAAATCAATAGAAAAAGATTTTAGATGATATAATGACAGCAGGACCATAATAATTGTACTAGAAAAGTTTATATATTTTAGATAATGCTTGTGTCAATAATACAATACACAATATCAACCAAAAGTGTGCGTTTGATTTACAAAATATTAGGTACTGGACAGGATATAACAGTACAGTACAGGACAGAACAAGATAATACAGCACAGGACAAAACTGCATTGGAGAGAGATAATATTTTTTATATTCGAAAATAAAATGGATATTTTCGTATTTTTTATAGTTGTACTGTGGACAAAAAGTTGTACTGTGGTTCAGTAGGGGACAAAAATTCTTGTTTTTGTCATGTCCCGTACTGCCTATTTGTCCAGTTCCATAAACAGTTTCTGAATCAAACAGGGTACAATAAAAGTTGTCATGTCCAATTCCCTGTTTTTTAGCAGATCAAACACATAAAATAATAAAATACACAATTTATTTAGACATGTAAATAGTTGATTTCAATTATTTAGAAGCCCAACTTAAATATTAAAAATGAGCTCTAATTAAGAAAATATAAATTTTCTAAAAAAGAATCATTATTTATTTTATTAAATTATAAATAACGACACAAAATAATTATTATCGTAAACAACAGAAAAAGAGAGATGTCCTAATCAAGGACGATTTTGATTTAATTTGAAATAAATAAAACTAAAATTACACAAAAGAAAATGACAAGGTTGAGATTTGAACCAAAAAACTTGCACACAAAATATCATAATTTAATACTAATATATCGATAAAAATCAAAAATTTAATAATGATTGACAATATATAACTATTAATATAGAGTCTTAAAATTTTGAGTCACTAAAACTCCCAAAATTTAGAGATTTGGCGTCATTGCAAATATGACACTTGATATTGGGTCGGGCTTGGATAGTGAAAAATTATCAATACTATTTGTGAATTTATCAAAATTATTCACTTAAACCGTGTATCAGCATATATTTAAATAAGATGTGTATCAAATAATTCACCAGATGAATAATAATTTTATGTTTTTCAATTTTTTTCAAAAACTTCAAAAAAATAATAATGTATATCTAATTGTCACATAGTTGCTATCAACACAACTGCACATAGTTGATATCTAATTCACACAACTGCATATTGAATGATTCTTTACTTCAAAATGGATCAAGGTTATTTAGCCAGCAATAACTAATAAGTTGACCAAACTAATTAATTAGAAAAAGTTTCCACATTTCAACCTCCTCTTATATTACACACGATATACCATAGTATGGAATGACAAAACTTTCATTTCCAACATATTTGAAAATACTCATCCTTATATTCAAATTATACAATTAAGTTGAAGTTCTAAATATATGAATAAATGGTGGGTTTGGAATCATCTTTTCCCAGTCCACCGTCCTCTCATGAAGTCATACCTAACATGATGTTGATTTGGAATAAATTTCTTATTATAGTCAAAAACCTTGAAGATGAGATATTGAAGTAGGTATGTTCCTTAATGCATAAGTTGGACCTACATAATCTTGTCCACACAAAAAAAGTTTGATTTAATAGATAATCATAAGATAATTAATCTAGTAAAAGATTTCATTATCCTCCACCTTTTGTTTTGAATGGATTCCCTCGTGTTAAATTTTGATCATATTGAATCTTAACCACCAATTCAATATGTTGATGAGAGAGTGTATTTAAAAATATAGATAGAGGAATTAAATAGTAGAGCTTAAAAACATGATCACCATTAGTTTCAACATGACTCCCCATTTCTGAAAACATATGTGATTTTTCTGAAACTGAGGGTGTGAAAAGCATCATCCTATTTTATATGTTTACCTTTCCAACCCAATATAGGCCCATCTTCTAATGGATGTATAGCCCACTTTATTAATCGTTGTAGAGATCTTCTTTTCGCACCCCTGAGGTTCACACGCGTCCCCTGAGTTGCCATTTTTACTCCCCTTAATGGTCAGGCCGTTAGTGTCGAATGATGCAAAATCTGAAAAATACAGTTCGCTACTTAATTAAGTTGCGAACTGAGTTCACGCTTTAATCAGCGAACCTTACAAAAATATTTTCATAGGGGGTGAAGGATAAGGAGAACAAAAATATTAGATTTTATAAGGTTCGCTACTTAAATAGTGAAGTAGCGAACTATTTTTTTTTTCTTTTAGATTTTATGTCTCCTAAGTTCGCTACTTAAGTAGTAAATTGTGGGTTTTTTTTTCCTTCACATTTTCACTCCATTTAGCACTCGCTACTTAAGCAAGGGGGTATTTTTAGAATTTTGGAGGCACGTGAGAAAAGTTAGGGGGCACAAAAAGAAGTACTCATTGTTGTATTTTTACTTCTTTTTTGTCTACTTATCTTACGTGATAAGTTAATTATACTCACTTTATAGGTAAAGTGCTAATGTGAAGTAGCATAATCAAAACATGGTTCACCCATGAAAATGTCTTTTGATCTAATATTAACGGAGCTTATTGTTTTGATATTTTGAAATTTTATTTTGCACCTTCATCCGTAATATTTCATCATTTCAGATTCTTCTCAGTTCTATGAAGCCCGGATACGTGACACGATACCGATACGATACCAATACGGCGATACGAGAAAATTTTCAAAATTCCCGATACGATACTGCCGCGATACGTTATTTAAAAATTAAATTTAAAATTAAATATATAAATGCACAATATATAAACATAACAAAAAACGAAAATGATAATAAATAAAATTCAAATTACTCAAACTGAGCAAACAATTGACGATTACATATTGAGCAAACAAGTGACGATTACATATCTTAAGTTAAGTAAGTACTAACAACAAATAACATAACTAGTACTATCCAAAAAAAACATCAAAAGTATCACACAAAAAACATCATCCCCTAACATTCACTATTTAAGATGAAACACAGATTGTATCAGTGTGATGTCCTATAATTCTATCATCATAGGACATTAGTTGTCTGATACTTCTCTGATACGTGTATCGAGAAGTATCCGACACGTATCGGTAATTTTTTCTTTAAAAAAATAATATTAATTGTCCAATACTCTCCGATACGAGTATCGAAGAGTATCTTGGCCGAGTATCGGTATCGAATACGTATCGGACGCGATACTTTGCCATTTTTGGAGTATGGGTATCTTACGTTCTCACCATGTGAATATTTGTGTAGGCCTATGCTACATAGTAACAATTAGAAATTTATGAATTCATTTCTTTGTTTTACTTTTCATTAAAGGAAATCCTTGTAGATTTTGCTGTACTATCAGTTTTTATTTTCTTTTACAGAAACTATGGTGTTTTCTCATGGTTTAGATTCGTGATATTAGTATAAGTTAAATTACTCAGGTACTCCCTCCGGTCACATTTATAAGCAAAAAAACACTTAAAATTTTCGTCACTATTATAAGCAAAAGTTAACTACTTTTAAACTAATTAATACTGCTATTCCTAATATACCCTTACTTTTCAAAAGGTGCATGTGATTTCCAAAAAAAAGAAGGGTTCTTTCTAGAAATTTATTCATGTTTTATATTAAATCAAGAAACTTAATTACACTTAACTAAATTCTTAAACACCGCGTAGGTAGTTTTTTTTTTGCTAATATATGTGACCGGGGGGGAGTACATTCAAAATCATGTTGGGACAGAGGATCCCTTCGATCTCCCATTCTTTTTTTTCTGTCTATTAATGTAGTTTTAGAATATAAACATGATACTGTGACACTAAGTAGGGGGGGCGTAGGGTACACATATCGTCTATACACCTCATAAAACCCCCGAAACTTTAGTCATAAATAGGAGAAATAGAGTGAATTTCCTTACATGATAGGCTTCATAACACATCCCAAATCCATTTTTACAGCTCTCATTAGCTTGCCAGTTACCAAGTACACAGATTAATATCTACCTTACCTAAAATGGTTCACATTTACATCTAAGACACGAGACGAAAAGTGCAAATGAAATGCACTAGTCGGCATTGCTTTTCCATATTGCTGCTAAGAATGTGCTTGTGCATGCTCAGGTTTGTGACTGAACTCATAATCAAGATGAACAAAAGCACGCTCAATCTCTGGCAAAAGTTCAAGCTTCTCTTGCAATGATTCCCCAATATCGTGAGCCTCTTGTAAAGGCATGTCAGCTGGAAGAACGATATCAACCTCGACAAAGTAGTGAGACCCAAATGTGTAAGCCCGGACGGTGTCAATGTGCCTTACAGCCTTGTGGTGGTTCCAGCAGAGGTATGTAAGTTTCTGAAGATACTCCGGTGCAGCTGATTTTCCAACCAGGGAATTCACGTTTTCCAACACAGTCATTGACCATGTGCGAATCGTGTACAAAGCCAGCTACAGAAGAGGAATTACACGTTACACGTGCATGTTATATATTAACAGCTTTAAGATGGTGGCATGTTAAATGTAGAAATAAGAAATGTTTCCAGCAAAGAAAATAGCATAAAAGAGATGTGTCAAATAATCATATGGTCGGTGTCGTCAAATGCAGCCCGCAGAAAATAACGGGTTGTTCAATAGCCACTTTTTGATAATACTATATGCTAAATCACATATAGCATATCACGGCAGAATAGCAGTTTGCCAACACTGCATATGATGCACAAAGTTTGAGATTACCGAAATTATGATAAGCTACTTAGATAGTTACAATCATCTAACACTGATCTCCTGCAGTGAGAGATTTCTTCTTAAAGATTTTAAAATATAGATTTTTCAAAATATAAGAGGATCCCAGAGGCTAAGAAATATGGCCGGCTACAATTGTTAATGGATGAGATTACTGGAAATACTATTTGCATACTTTGGTTCATTGCAATCAATCCCTAGGATGAATCACACTCGCCTATTGTTAATTAAAGACCAAATAGGTAGCAGCAGACAAATATACCCTTTTCAAGTAGGTATGACAAATGAACATAGTCCAAAAATGACACTAATATAGTTGTACCCTAATATACCGTGTTAGTATTGTTTGTATCCTTGCCACTGAATACCAGCATACCTCAGACCTCTCCTGGACCCATTACCCACAGTCTAGTTAACTTGAATATGGTCCCCCAGTAAATCCAAATACATTTTGATAAACTGGTAAAACATTAATGCCATTCTAAAATGCAATGCATAAGGAAATATTTATGCGCATGTGTCAAGTATGCGGCACGGTAGATACTATAATACCTGTGCATTCCCATGCCCATAGGTTTAAGCAAGTTCCTAATTAGTATAGTAAGTGAATACCCAACACAACATGTAACATGGATAAATTTTGCATATACCGATTAATGTTCCTATTTAATTGGGAGTATAAATTAGCATAAGGAAAGTATTTACTTACAATGATGGCACCAACAGGATCCATCCAATCATCAAAATAATTGGCCAAAAGTGCAGCAATGAGGCCAATGACATTAGTGATCACATCAAAAAAGTGATCCTGAGCATAAGCCTTAACAATCTCATTAGTAAAAGAGCGGCAATAAACCATCAGCATGAATTTCACCAAAGTCACTGAAAGCATAATACCCACAACCCAGCGCTCTTGTTCCTTGGTCAAGTTGAAGGTGTTATCCTGGAAATGCCGTTAAGACAAGCATTAGGGCCGGTTACCAAGAAATTAAGGAGGTCCAACAGACTACTTTTAACTGTTTATATGTCAACATTGCCTCAAGAAACGTAGCAAAATTAACTTACAGAGTATATTAATGTACGGAGAGACTCCAAAATTATTTGTAGTCCCAGAGTCGCCATGACAGAGGCGAAAACAAGAATTCCCTGCACGCAATTTTGAATTTAAATTTCAGCAAAAAGATGCATTTATAATTAATCTATTGAGCATATTGATACACAACGAATTTGAAAGCTAAGTAGTTTTTCTTCTTGATATTTGACTCCAAAGTAAATCAATGGCAAGAATACATGATTAAGAAAATTTCAAACAGAAAGTTAATAAGAGGACTGACCAAAGGTTGCATCCGCTTCTTTCCGATAGGGTACTGATATGGGTTTGGTGTTTGCATGGAAAATGCAGTGAACCATAAGATGAATCCAGAAAGGAGGTCCAAAAGAGAGTCTAAAGTTGATGCAATGATGGCTAGGGAACCACTTCTGACCGAAGCATAAACTTTGGCAGCAAAAAGAACCATGTTTGCTATGTTTGATATTCTGATAGCAAATGTCTCACTCTTAGCTAACTTGTCTCGCTCCTCCTACAAACAACAGTAGATATTCAGCCAAGGCATTCAACTATAGGATTTGATTTACATACACAGTGTAGATATTGTTTACACTGTCAGTCAATCATAATCATCAAATCGCTAAAAGCATTTAACTTCAATCGTAATTACTTCTGAAGTCAACAAATACAATTGGTTGTGATTTGATAAGTGTAAAACATTTTACACGAACAGTGTATCAAAATTAAATTCTATGACTACTTATCAGTCCTTACTTAGATCTAGAGAGCATAAATGAGAAAATTAAATAGAAACCTTTGACATTCCAGGAATAAAACCACGCTCTGCCAAGGCATCCATTTCAGTAAAGCCCTCAAGCACTTCAACCTGCTGCTGATAGTATTCGGCAATATTATCTTCTTGACCTAAAGAAATACAAAACAAAAAAGCAATTTAAAATTGTAGTCACAAAATTACCTTTCCCATCAAATAAATATATCAGCACTCAAAAAATACATTCAAAATAGATAGCTTGAAAAGGAAAACTAAACAAACATTTGTCGCATTATGCTTAGAACTTTCACAGTTTTTAATACCAGTTGATTACACATTTCTTAGATAATTGAACTTCATTCCACGAACCATAAATTTCACAAAAAGATTCACAAACACAACACAGTCAAGGTGATAAGCAAACATAGAATTAGAAAGCATATGATATAACAAGATCAAGGGCCAAACATGCAACAAACAAACGACTCCATTTCAAGAAAGGAAGCAAAAATCCAGATGCATCAAACAAAAATGAAAATTTAATTAACTAAATATTTTCAACTTCTTGCACTTAAATCACGGAATCTCAAATCGGAGAAAAATTGAACTAATCAACAATCAACAATCAACAAAAAATATATTAGTTCATAGTCCAAAAGTTTTGCCTCTAGTCACTAAAAGAGCGTGCAAAAGCCTTAACTTAAATACAGCTTCCGATACACCAAAAACAAACATTAAAACTAAGATACAAAATTATCAACCCCAAAAGCCCAACCTTTTCTACCTACCCAACTTCGAAATCAAATACTTACTAAACCCGGTAGAAAAAAGGGAACCACAGAACATATCATACTACTCACCATGAATTACATCCATAGATAGCATCTTTCAGAAAACTGAAATAACTTTTAGCTTGATTACAAAGGGAAACACAAAAAAGATGCTACATATATATAAATAACCAAAAAAAAATAAAATAATCAAGGAACTCAAAAACACACCAAAACAGAAAAATTCCAATAGCACATTCCTCATAATCAACCACAACCATTGATACAAAACAAATTGCATATTCCCATTCCAATAATCAAAGATTCTCAACTAAAAAACAAAGCAGATTCCAAATAAAAAAAGTAACAATTAATTAAACAAAAAAACAAAAAGAAGAATAATTTCCCGAGTAAATATCCGATTTGTCTTGAAAAGTATAGGAATAGATCAACTTAGTCTATGTCTGTACTCACAGGCGAGTTTGACAGAATCACAAAGCGCCAATGTGATTTTGCAAAAGCTACATTTTGAAGCTTCAACAAAATCACAGTGCGTCAGTACAACCATGATTTCGACAAACTCACCGTGATACAAAAAAAATGCACTTAGTCACTTAAGTTAACATTATTAACAATATTTCAAAACAATTCATAAAATTACAAAAACGTTAAGCAAATTTACAGTAAAACTCATAACAACATTAAGTTGATAATATAAAAAATGCATATGAAACAGAGTGAATAATATATCCTATGAAGCACGAACACTCCATGTGTCCGAGTGTCGAACATGTGTCGGTGTCAAACACTGACACGACACCAACACACATGATTTACATTGAATTACCATATTTTTAAAAAATTATTATCGGTGTCGATGTGTCAGAGTCCGTAACTCTGCGTTGTGTCCGGTGTTCATGTTTGTGTCCGTGCTTCATAGATCCAAAATCTACAAATCTAATAAATGATTTACAATTCTAAAAATAATGTAGAGACTAAGCTGATACTACACTTTCAAAGATTCTAACATAACTAATCAAACATTGCATAATAATATATTATCTAATATTATAATCATTTACCAATCTAGAGCTGAGACAAAATGCATACTTCAAAAAAAATATTTAAAAATGGTAAAAATACAAATAAATTACGAAATTGTGAAATTACCAAGAACACCGTAACAATCATGGAGACCAGGAGAGGGTTTTGGTGTCTTTTCCTTATGTTCGGAAGATAACTGAAAGGATTCAAAGTTCAACCGCCATGACCGGTCACCATTATCGGAAAGTGAAAGAAGAGAAAGCTCTTCTTCGTTCTGAAGCTCCATCGTTTCCGCCATTTTCCTAGTCATTTCAAAAACGTCGTCGTTTTGAGTTTGACTGAAAGAAAAAGAAGGAAAAAAATGGTGGTTATTTTTTTGGTTGGTGTAATGCAGGTGCGTGTGAGTGTTGTTGTTGTTATAGTAACGAGTTTCGTATCAGATTTTTTCTGGTTTTTTTTTGGGTTTTTTAATTGAACCGGAAAAGTTGGAGTGGATTTAGTTGTGGTGTGTGAATGTTCGTGGAAGAGTGAGATTTGAGAGTGTGTGGAGTGGACGTGAGGGTTTTATTGGTGGAGATTGGTGCGTGTTGTGATACGATGGGAAGAGCGCGTGAGGATGGGTGTGGTTTGGAGGATATTTTTGTGTGACGGAAAGAGTGTTTTGAAGATGTGGCTGTGTAGATAGGAGCCACATGAATCTGAACCGGTGGGGGACCTGAGTTGCATAAAACGAAAGAAAAAATAATACTACCGCAATTTCTTTTTAAGAGTCTTTTAATGTTAAACTCTCGAATCAAAATAGTGGATTATTGTATTCTTTTTTCAATTCTACTTTTATTTTAATCCACCGTTTAGTTTTTCTTTCCAAATAAATTCAACATATACACACACTCTCTCCCTCCATTAAGTTTTATAAAATTTGCTTTTCAAAAAAAAAAAAAAAAGTTTTATAAAAAATGCAAAGTGTATTTATTGAGAAAGGGTATAATCGACAAATAGTAACATTAAACTATCAAAATGAGTGACAACAATTAAAATGAAAATAAATTCTTCTAAAATGACATTTAAAAATGAATAGACGGAGTAAAACTAACCCGAGCAAGCATTTTGGTGGGATTTTTCGGACTAAACTACTAAATTGATCTTTGTTTTTAAACCTGATCTTAAATAGGTTTATGATTTTTCTAAGAGCATCTCCAATAGCGATACTATCTTAGGTATCATGCATTAATAACAAATGGTCCCTACAATGTCACGTAATATTTATGCAACTCATACATATTTTGCTTCAATGGTGATACCACGTTGAGTATCATACATTAATAACAAGTAGTCCCTTCTATTTTTTATTTTTTTAACTTTGTCTAAATAAAAATAAATATATAGAAGATTTGAAAAAATAAGTAGAAATTGCGCAAAATACATATATATATGAAATACTATTATCGTAAAAAAAAAAAGAGGATCAAGAGGTATTTATTGTCAAACGGTCATGTCTTTGATATATATAAAAGCTAATAATGTTGATTTATATACCAAAAAAATAAAATTAAGTAACATTAAATTGATGATACGGTACCTTATTTAAGGTACCGTATCATCAATCTTGATACCCTCCATGCCACATCATGGAACTCCAATGATAAAAAAAATTAAGGTACATATCATTAACTTATGAAACTCTCTTAGATACCCTTATTGGAGATGCTCTAATATCATAAGGGTAAATTGCTTTTATAGTTTCTTAATTTATTTGTTGGTTTTATTTTAGCTCTCTAACTAGTTTTTGTTCTATTTTAGTGCCTTAATTATATTTTCGTTAGTCGGTTCTTTCTGTTAATTTTGTGGTGAAAAATGTCAACATTCATTTTCTTCACATGAATTCTTCATTTTCTTCATTTATTTCTGAAAAAATAAGAAGAATATTACTAAATCATTCATCTTCTACATCGATTTATATCAACCAATATGTACACAAGTAAAATTACACTTTCACATTCCTCAACCTCCTTTTCCATTCCTTTCCATAGTAATATTACCTTGGGACACTATTGATTATGACATGAAAGCTAAAAACAAAATATGAACATGTTATATAAGGTGTTTGGTATTGCGACACGTAAAGCAAAATTGTGTCGACAAATAATTGTGCAGACATGAAAGCTGCAATGTATAGCTTCTCTACTTTCACGTCAATATTACCTTGGGACACGACAATGTAGCTCAAATTGCATATCCACACATACCAATAATATGATATTATATGTTCTACAAAATAGTGCTAAAGTATTTACGTTGGTAAAAAAATTCAAACAGATGTAATATTCAACAATATTATGATATTTGGACACTCTTAATTTTAACTATTCGGTCTACCTATTTATTTCCTTCTCATAGTGTTCATTAAACAATTTTCTTAATTAATTGCAATTATTTGCAACCCTTAAGCTTTCATCACAAAAGAAAGTGCATAAATAAAACAAAATACTAGTCAAATTGTTTACAAAATAATAATTAAAATAAAAGGGGTTGGACTAGAGAGGGTCTTCCAAGTCATGCTGGTGTTTTCAACCAAACTCCTACATGTCACAAACACAACCAACTGACCAAGCAGCCATAGTATTATTATAGTAACAAGTTGTTGTGTTGAAGCACATGATGTTCATTCAGCTACCTTCCAATATTCACTATATATAACCATCTCATCCCACAGATCTTTTCACCACAACACACTTCATCCTTTGCTTTTCTACAACAACTTCTGTAACAAACTATTATTTGAGTTCAAGTAACATAGAAACTACTAAAGATATATCAACATGGTTAGTGTGTCTGAAATTCGCAAGGCTCAAAGGGCTGAAGGCCCTGCAACCATTTTGGCTATTGGCACTGCTAATCCAGCAAACCGTGTTGATCAGAGCACATATCCTGATTTTTACTTTAAAATCACAAACAGTGAGCATAAGGTTGAGCTCAAAGAGAAATTTCAGCGCATGTGTAAGTATTATTTGTAGAACAAACTCATGATATGATATTAAATTTGCATACCAAATTTATACAACTTATTTGCATTGAATGACATATTATCATTATTATGTGCTTGACTTTGGTATTGCCCAAAAATAGTTGTACTGATGTAAATTTTTTTATATATAATTCAGGTGACAAATCCATGATCAAGAGCAGATACATGTATCTAACAGAAGAAATTTTGAAAGAAAATCCAAGTCTTTGTGAATATATGGCACCTTCATTGGATGCTAGGCAAGACATGGTGGTGGTAGAGGTACCTAGATTAGGGAAAGAAGCTGCAGTCAAGGCTATTAAAGAATGGGGCCAACCAAAATCTAAGATTACACATTTGATCTTTTGCACTACAAGTGGTGTAGACATGCCTGGTGCTGATTACCAACTCACAAAACTCTTAGGTCTTCGCCCGTATGTGAAGAGGTACATGATGTACCAGCAAGGTTGTTTTGCAGGAGGCACGGTGCTTCGTTTGGCTAAAGATTTAGCCGAGAACAACAAAGGTGCTCGTGTGCTTGTTGTATGTTCTGAAGTCACAGCAGTCACATTTCGCGGCCCTAGTGATACTCACTTGGACAGTCTTGTTGGACAAGCACTATTCGGAGATGGAGCTGCTGCTCTTATTGTTGGTTCTGATCCGGTGCCTGAAATTGAGAAACCGATATTTGAGATGGTTTGGACTGCACAAACAATTGCTCCAGACAGTGAAGGTGCCATTGATGGTCACCTTCGTGAAGCTGGACTAACATTTCATCTTCTTAAAGATGTTCCCGGGATTGTATCAAAGAACATTGATAAAGCATTGGTTGAGGCTTTTCAACCATTGGGAATTTCTGATTACAACTCAATCTTTTGGATTGCACACCCTGGTGGTCCTGCAATCCTAGATCAAGTAGAACAAAAGCTAGCCTTGAAGCCGGAAAAGATGAGGGCCACTAGGGAAGTTCTAAGTGAATATGGTAACATGTCAAGTGCATGTGTATTGTTCATCTTAGATGAGATGAGAAAGAAATCAGCTCAAAATGGACTTAAGACAACAGGAGAAGGACTTGATTGGGGTGTGTTGTTTGGCTTTGGACCAGGACTTACCATTGAGACTGTTGTTTTGCACAGTGTGGCTATTTGAGATGCTTAATTAATTAATTTATTTTCATGTATCACTTTTAATTTTGCTTGATTTTTATGTAAACATGAAAAACTCATCTAGAGTTCAAAATGTAAATCATATTTTGATTAACTTTATATTCTAAGATAGTTATTTATGTGATAAAGTATAATTTACAATTAATGAGAAATTTGTGTTAAGATACTAAAGACGACGAAGATGATTGTAACCAGTGAAATGAATTACTACATTTTAAAATGTAATAATGTAATGTGCTCTTATAACTTCTTTTTTTGTTAAAACATCCCTGCAAAGTGGTCTATATCGACGTGACAATGAAGTTGCATCCATGTAGAGATGCTGATCTCTCTGTTTGAAGATTCTGAGCATGATTGGATTCAAATTGCATGACCTAGACTCTATTGATTGGGGGATGCTTTTGCCAAACAAGTTCTTATTCCTTTTGAGACTGAGATAGAACTGGGATTGATATCTTCTGATTGGTGGGAGAAAACTCAGGTGCAAAAACATGGTTGTGAAGATGCTACAGGTTGCAATAAGAGCAATTGTTACTCGAACAGTAGCTGCGGAGATGCAACGATTTTGGTGGTGATTATCGGATGGACTATTATGCTCAAGATGGAGGGGGAATGAAATTCATCTTATCGTATATATACTAGTTTCAGTGGAAAGCACATTTTAATAACGCTATTTGGCATATTGGAGCTGTGTTTCTTTTCTTTGCTACTATGTATGAGTAATTTTATTGACAGAGAACATCCCGAATGCAAATACCAATTCCCACCTTATTTCAAGAGTGTGAGAATGAGGCGTCAATATTGCACATGTACCTTCATCCACACCATAGGTGAGGGATCCGATTGCACTATGTTGGTTAAGTTCCGAGCTTGTGGGCATGCTTCCAACTCGTGAGCAGAATTATAGCTCTATCACACACGGTCTGATTCGTCTCTCTGTAGTATTATCTCACACTTGGTTGTTTCTTCGTTTCCATATGCTCCACAACATGACACTAAAGAGGTATTGTTGGACTTTGTCAAGCCGCTGCATAATTGAGAACAAATTATCTGCTACTGTTTCAATTCCTTCAGCCACTTTTAACCATAAGCATGTATATGTTGCCAGCACTGCACGTTCTTTTGACAGATAATATTTTTTTTAACTTATAAGACAAGCAATATCTCCTTTGCAACCATTTTATGAGAAGAATCTAGAGGAATTGATGAAAACGTGTGGCAAAATGGATTTCTGCCAAACAGATCAGTGACATGCTACTTAGAAGAATTTTTTGTGCTTCATTGATTTGACCAGGATAAGCAAAACACTTCACTGCAGATAACCATTCATATTAGATAAGGAAAGAAGCAAAAACTTTATTCCATAAGGTTATGTTTGGATTGAATTGTTGGATTTTTTAAAACTACTACTGTTAAACTATTGAAAGTATAGATAAATAAAATGCAGAAAGACAAATGATACATTACAAATAAAAATGATAGTTTAGTTCAATTGATTATGTGTATTGATTTTTTTTGCAAATGGATATTAATAGACGTAAGTGACAAAAGTCACATATCCAATTGGCCAACAATCATGACCTATATGAGAGGAGATCCCTCATGTTAAATTTTCCTCCAATCCAATCAACGCCATTCAATTTTTTTTAATTGTGATCGATGTCATAAAATAATTAATTGATGGATGGATGATACACCCAACAGTCTCTAGTTATTTTTTCATGGGAGAGGATCTTCTCTCAAAATGACCTATAAAATCTAACTTTAACCGTCATTATTTGGCTACACTATAGTGAGCAATGTGTTTATTATTATTATTATTATTATTTGTTTTTATGAAGGTAAATTAGAGGTCAAACTTAGATACTCTTGATTGAGAATTTAATTTTTTAGTTTAGAAATTTAAATGTTAGGTACAAATTTTAATTAAAGAAATGACGAAAATACAAATAATGTACCAAGATGTTTAAAGTGAAAAAATAAAATAGAATATTCGAGAAAATAATACATTGTTTGCCTTTCTTTGTTCTTACGTGTTACATATGACTCTTATGCTTCGCCTGCTTCTTCTTATTTATTGTGGCTATGTTGGCGTGACGGCTCGGAATTGAACTAAAAAAAAGGGGACTTACTCTAACCATGCATATCTTTAAAAGTCATATATATATATATATATATCAGTCACTAAGAACATTACCAACCAATTACATGTATGATACCACCAATATATTATGATGTTTAAATTAAAATTTTAATAATAATTATACATAATTGATGGGCCTTCGGACCTCTTTTGTACCAAAAAGAAAAAATTATACACAATTAAGTTCCCTCATTCTCATGTATTAAACATGACTTTTAGAATCATACATATCAATCATAAAAAAAAAACTCAACTAATTACTACATGCATAACACTATCAATATACTAGAATTCATTTTTCTTAATTTTTTTATGCAATACTCCATAATCATTTTTTATCTCTTATTTCTTTTGATGTTTTCTTTTGCACTTTTATCTTTTATTTGATTTCATCTTCTTTACGTACATTTGTAAAAATAAAACACTTGAAAAGTCACATAGTACATTGCTACTCCAAAGACAAAAATAAGTATCTTTTAAGTATTTATAAACTATTAAAATAAATTTGTGTTCATCTAATATTTATATAAGTATGCGTAAAAAAATATTTATATATATTATATATACTAGTGGGTCAGACAAGCGCGTGTGTCTAACTTATGTCCAAAAATTGGCATTAAGAAAAGTCTACACCAAATTTTTGTGTATCCTTTATATATAGTATATATATAAGGAAGGGTAAAATTGGCATTAAGAAAATTCTACACCAAAAAATAGATGTATCATTTTTATATATATAGATCCTTTATATATAGTATAGATATATAAGAAAGGGTAAAATTGACATTAAGAAAAGTCTACACCAAAAAATAGATGTATTCTTTTTATATATATATAGATTACTAAAAATATTTGAGGCATCTTTAAATATGGGGCCCTGAGTCAGGGCAGTTTTAGAGCCCGGCCAGCCTGGGCACTTGCACGGGCTTGGCCCAATATAAATTTTTTTTAGTGAGGAAAAAAAGGGTAAAAGAAAAAAGACAAGGGCAAACCGCTTCACTTTCTCATCCTGCGTGCGTCCTCTCCTCGTTCATCTAAAAGGGAACTGCGAATTGGTACGCTCGAACCGATTCACGATTCTTTCACGAATTGGTACGCAAAAATTCGTACTTGAATTCGTGGAAAACACAGAACCAGACGAACCCTGTTAAAATCGGTAGATTGCGCCCCTGAAAACTTTTGCATTTTTTATTATGTAAGATTTGAGTTTTTGAGTTATGGAAGTTTTTGAGTTTTTGGTTATGGAGGATTTTGAGTGTTTTACTCGGTAGAGAAAATAGAGAAAAAAGAGAAGATGTACGGATAGCATGTGTGACTTTGACACAATAACCAAGTCTTTTTACGACCGTTGGATTGGTACATAGTATGAAGACATGATTGGCTGAGATTGCTTGAATATTTATGTTTGCTTGTTGGTTCCTAGAGTAGTAGGCGTGACTTTTCATAAGGTTTTGAAGGAAAAAGTATTAAAATGTGACTACTTTATTTTTACATTTTAGAATTCTTAATAAAGTAATCCTCTAATTTTATTGATGATATTAATTTCCTCTAATTTTATTGATGATATTAATTTTTTCTCACCGTAAATTCAAACGACGTATTGACTCAGTATAGCCTCTCGCGTACTTAACTCTTGCGAACCGCGTACCCGAATTCGTACCGCGTACCAAAGTGAATTGCGATGGGCAGGGTTATTTGAACATTCACCACAAAGAAGTATTGGAAAGGACATTTGACTCGTGATTTTATTTAGCACACTATTGTTATGTTATATTTCATCTCTCTTATTTCAAATTATACTTTTGTTGACAAAATGACGAACATCTTTTATTTCCAATATTTATTATGTAACATGTTAATTTGCAGTTAAAATTTTGCCCAAACTCTTTAACATTCCTGGCTTCGCCACTGCCCTGAGTAACTATCCATTCACATGTATCCATTAACCTATATGTCTCGTTCATTAGATGAATTTTAGTCACAACCACAAATATTGTGCATATGGAATTTTGTTATCCATAAATTATTTATTTTAATCAATTTCATATATGTATAATGAAATGATTGATATGCTTATATTATATGTACTCATTTTATTCTACTTTATGCATATTTAATAAATTATTTATGAAATATTTTTTTTATAAGGCAAAGAGCATCTAGATATAGGCCACAAAGCAGACTTCATCCCCATCCTTTGTCTATATCTATTTATTACTCCCTCCGTCCCATATTATAAGGGAAAAATGACCATTTTTTTTGTCCCAAATTATAAGGGAAAAAACAACTTTCAAGAATGTTTTTTACTTATTCTTATAAAATTAAATGCAAATTGCATTTAATTTTTCCTCTCTCACATTTTCTCAATAAACAACAACCAATCAAATTTGTTTTTACATCTTCCCATGCAACTTATTTCAAGAAAAACCCACAAAACCATATTTCAAATTCTCAAGTTTTGGTTTTCTTAATAAGTGTGTTTTTTTTCCCCCTTATAATATGGGACGGAGGGAGTATATTATACCGAACAATTTGGAGAGAAAAATTGGTCTTTTTTATAAAAAAAATTGACCAATTTTTAAATGTTTTATAAATGTTTAATTTCACTTATGTCCTTATTTATTATGAGAGAGAATATTAAAAATAAGTAAGTCAGTTGAATTGAGAGTAATTAAATAAGGATATACATGGAATAAATTTAAAATTAGAAGAGTATTAAAAGAAAATAACTATGTATAATGTGATTCCTTAGTATGTGTATTTTTTCAAATTGTTCCTTATAAAAAGGACCAGGGAGTAATAAAAAAGAGAAAACATATTTACATAATATTACTGAAATAAAGTTCCTCTTTTTACTCCACTAAATGGAAAAAAATCTTATATTATTTTAACATTCTCCTTTTTAGCATAGAAACAGCCATTCAAAGAAAATAGAAACTATTAGACATATATAATTCAAATTTTACAGGTAAAAGTTTATAGCAAAATAACCTTAATGATGATCTATATTTTTCCTTCTCTTCCTCTCCATCAGGTTCACTCAGAATCTAAAATAATTTATTTTAAATTAACGATCTTTTCCATTATCAAAAAATTATTATTATTATTATATGTTCATACTATACAAAAATAATCTTATGAAGAGTTTTTAGTTTGTTCAGTATGATCTGACAATGGAGAAAGGTCCGACATTGGAGAGCTCTTGTTTGGCGATGTTATCGTACTTTTTCTGTAAACAAAGTAACACAACAAGATAGTGGATAATTGTTTTCCAGACGACATTCCAAAAATAAAAATTTGTTAAAGCAAAATTAGCAATATTCCTTTAGGCGGCTTAGCAAATATGTTTTTACTATCATTAACATTATGTAGGTATGATTCCAAAATTCATAGCCACTTGAGAATACTTGTATCAAGAATTTTATCAATTTGACCAAGTGAATTGAAAAAAGAAAACTGTAATGAATTAGCAATTCATACTAATATATCCGTGGTTATGGTTAACAATTGCACTTCATTTTCTTTGAGCCATATTTTCCATGTAATGTAACTTACTTGAATTTTTCCTATTCCACTTATAAAGAGGTTGTTGTTTTTTTTGTAATAAGATGCTTATATTTATATATTATTACGCCGCCTATATTTTCCGTATTAAATTGAATACTAACAAGTAACAAGTTCACATTATCTATATATGAACAATTTATCACTGGTAAATATTACAATTATAACTATCATTTATCAGACAATAATTTTGCAACGAGACTAATTTTATACTATATAATATCCGCTCTACAATAAAAGGTTGCGACCCATGCACAATCACGAATGTTATACTAGTTAGAATCCAGTGAAACCCATGTATCCTAACAATCTGAATCCTTTAAATTGATCCAATTTCATTTTATTTTGTTTAAACAAATTTAACTTTTTCTTTCCTTCAAAAGAAACTATTTTCCAAAGGCTCTAAAAACAAACTTCAAATATAATATACCATACCAACTATATATACAGTATATCTAGCTACCAAACCACAAGTAAAACTTCAAATATTTTAATTTTTAGGATCACTAAAAAAACCACGCGTAAAAAAAGTCTTTTAAAATAACACCGAATAAAATCTCACAAAATATTTTAAAATCTTCAAGATTTTTATTACCAAAAATATCTTTTAAAATCTCAATTGAATACACCTCTTTATTATATTTTAAACTAAATACAAATTAATTAATTTGTTTTATATAAATTCAAATCATTCAATTCCAAATATATTCCATAAAATCATCATTTTCTATTGCCAAAATTACCTTTTTAACCCTTCCAAAACAATCCCCAACTATTACCAAAAAAATCTTCCTATTTTCTCCTCTTCTCTTCCTTATCTCTCTCTCACACTGACACACACACATAACTGAACACAAACAAAAAACACAGTACCATGATTATGTTTCAATCCAAACCCAGAATCCTATTTTCACCAATTTTCTCAGTTTTTTTCTTATTCTTCTTCTTATTAATTTCCTTTGCTTCCAAAATCAAACATCATGATAATAATCTTCAGCATCATGAAGAATCCCTCACATATCTATGGCCACTCCCTTCACAATTCACTTCAGGAAATTACTCTCTCTCCGTTGACCCTTCACTCACTGTTTCAGTCATAGGAAATGGTGGTGTTGGCGACTTTTCAACTCTTACTTCTGCTTTTGATAGATATAAAGAGATCATTTTTAAGCACACTGGTTATGGATTTGGTAAAGGGTTGGTTAGAAAGTTAAGAGAAAGGATTGGTGTTATTCATTCTTATGATATTGTTCGTTTGAATATCATTGTACATTCAAATATTGAAGAGGTGATTTTCATTTGACTTTGTTTTGATCAATTTTGGTTCTTTTTGGTTTTTCATTTCTGGGTTTTTGATGGGTGGGATTTTAGTTGAGTTGGGTTTTTGATGGTTTTTTGTTTTTGGATTTTAAGTTGTTAATGCAGATTAAGTGTATGTTAAAATGCCTTCAGTTGATGGTTAATGGATTCAGCAAGATTTTGGAACTCTTTAACTATCTGATGAACACAATTACCGACGATTTTCACTTGTATATTTGAACATGAATTGTGGTTAATAGATATTATGTATATTTGAACATTTGAAAATCGTGGTTAATTAGGTTTAGTGGATTTGTTATTGAGTTGCAATAGCTTGTTATATTCATTGACCATCTATTGAACTAGATTAACAACATATTTTGAACTACATTAATCATCTAATTTGTTGTAGAAATTGTGTGTCGAAATTTCATTGCCGATTTTGTTTTCGAGAATGTGCTTTTCTTCTTCTTTGCAGCTTAAACTTGGTGTGGATGAAAGTTATACCTTAAAAATTTCTACAGCCAATGAGTCTTCTGCTGCTTGGGATGCTACCATTGAGGTGTGTTATGTCTCACTCATTACAGTTTGTGGACCTTTTTTTTATGTAGATGAGTGCCCTAGTGGCCACACACTCACACGGGGAGGGGGAAGGGTGTAAAATCTGGGTTCGAACCCAGACACCTACGTAGAACGTCCTCACAACCAACCACTAGTTTGTAACATCAGGGACACAATTTATTTAATTTTTTTTTATTTGCACACATCTACTTGTATTGGATATTCAGTGATGCCTTTTACTTTGTGCCTTTTCCGTGTTTGGAACAATAACTTGATCCGGCAATTTCCTTATGTTTCTAAGTTAACATGTATCTTATATATACCGGCATTGCCGATTTAATTAAGTACTCATTCAT
Organism: Trifolium subterraneum; assembly: GCA_951799995.1. Taxonomy (NCBI): domain Eukaryota; kingdom Viridiplantae; phylum Streptophyta; class Magnoliopsida; order Fabales; family Fabaceae; genus Trifolium; species Trifolium subterraneum. Next base: position 54,992,054 of record OX637464.1, on the reverse strand, counting down.
ACCCAAAAAGAAGACTAAACTGAATCAAGAAGAAAAAGAAGAATGAGATAGAGTTATGCTTTGTTTATTATTTTTGGACTGAACAAATTTAAGTAAAATTGAAATGGAATGTTTAGTTTTCTCATTCTAGATAGTTGTTATTTATCTTATTTTGTGACTTTACTTATTGTAGGCAAATACAGTTTTTGGTGCATTGCGTGGATTAGAGGTATGTATAGAATTTGCAACTCAATCACAGAAAGCAGTTAGTTATTGCTTAACACTTAAAATTGTCATGCTTGATGGCTTTATTTCTTGTCCGATTACCGGAACTTTAGATACCAAATATATATTTCTGGATTAACTAAGATAATTTTTAACCTTTATCTGCATTTTCCATTTTCATATTTTAGGTCTGTTTTTCTCTATAGGAGTGATTAGTTATTCTATAATCTGCTCTGTGATTGCATAATAGCGAAGATGTTAGAAATTCATTGAAGCCTTGTTTGGATAAACAACTTAATTAAATGTTTATCATATACGTGCTTATGTATTAGTATTAGCTATTTCTATAACAAAAGATAAAATAAAGAATTTGTTTTCTTATAAACTATAGTTGTTTTCATAAGCTATCCTGGAGAGCTCATGGAATAAGCTGAAAATAGCCTATGGACATATCATAACTTGTTGTCATTTATTTTTTGGTCTTAACCCTCTGATTCCCGCGGAACCCCTTGGTAATCCAAAGTTCAACCACGGGGTAAGTAAAACCTTGCCAAGGTTATTTCAGCCAGGATTCAAACTCAGGTTCTCCAGAACAACTCGTTCTTAACTGAAGTTCATTAACCACTTGAGCCCAACCATTTGGTTCATAAGTTATTTCAATAAGCTTTTCCAAACAGTCCCACAAGTGTGTATACCATAAGCTCAAATAATTCAATCCAAACAAGCCCTGAAGTGTATTTCCTTCTTATTCTTATACTTTTACATTGCTAACTTGATGTTGTAGAAGTATGCAACCTAACATGTACATGCATTGGCTTATATGTTGTAAGTTTAAGTTATACTTAAAGTTATTTTATCTTTTTTACTTTGAAAATTGTAAACTCAAGTATTGTTTTCTTTGCATGGTGCACCAGACATTCAGCCAGCTTTGTTCTTTTGATTATACAACTAAAACAGTAAAAATATGCAAGGCACCATGGTCCATCCAAGATAAACCTAGATTTGCATATCGCGGTCTTATGTTAGGTGAGACAGAATATTTACAATGAGAAAAATTTAATATTCAGTGAATGATATTACACTATGGTCAAAGGATATTGATACATATGATTTTTTTATTTATCTATTTTTTCAGATACATCAAGGCACTACTTACCAATCAATGTAATTAAGCAAGTTATTGAATCTATGTCCTATGCCAAACTTGTAAGATAAATGTCATAAGTTTCTTTCTTATTCCTTCCATGTATTTTTTTTTTTTTGACACTTGGAAACCAAAGATGCATCACCTAACTTAGCATGTCTTGCTGTTTTGTTTCACGCAATGCTCAACATAAAAAAAAAATTATACTTCACAGAATGTTCTACATTGGCACATTATAGACGAACAGTCCTTTCCTCTCGAGATACCTACATATCCAAATTTATGGAAAGGTTCATATACAAAGTGGGAGCGTTACACAGTAGAGGATGCATATGAAATTGTGAAGTAAGATTCTCCGTATCCAAATCATCTTTGCTTCAAATTCTCCAGCTTAAATAATACCGAACATGGTTCTAAATTGTGGTCTGCAACAGCAATTGTGGGCGCAACATAATTGTTTTAGAGGTCCTTCCAACGGCATTGCAAGTGCAGCCACATCGGCCACATTTGCCCTCATTTTACCGCAATGAAAAGGTTCACAGCATAACCACAACTGCAACCGCAATTTAGAACCATTATCCTAATATTGTAAATGCATTGTTAACTTTTCTATGTTAACCAATTTTGAACTGGAAATTGTTATCTGTAAAATTGTATTAACAACGGAAGATATGGGGAAACAAGTATTATCTGGAAAATATGTTGTTACAATCCTAAATGATATTGTAATGGTCAAATGGTTCATGATGGTCTTTTTCTTTTATTATGCGTTACTTTCTATTTACCAACTTATTATCTTTAAATTCGCCTTATTTATCTATCACTGACAAATATTGTAATTTCTTTTCATGTTTCACCATGTGGTGATCTAAAGGTTTGCCGAAATGAGAGGTGAGGTATTTTGAAGTTTCTACCACATAATATCCTCAGCATTTTGCTTCAGATTTTTTGTTATCCTTTGCCGTTTATCTCTTTCATCTTTTTGATATCATGCGAAATAGGTTTATTATATTATAAGAATAAAAGTAAATGCGATTTTTCATAAGGCTGTTTCTGATAGCAATTAAAAGATCAACAGTCATATATTTAATGACTATTTGCATATTTTATCACAGGCATAAATGTGATGGCAGAAATAGACGTCCCTGGGCATGGAGAATCATGGTAAACACACGCCTTGGTCATTCTTTTTCCCATAATTATAGTCTGATAATATGATAATCATTGGCTTTATTACTGTGACACATAAAGGCCGAATTGTTATAAAGATTTATTTTGAGAAAGGTCGTATTTTCATATAAAAAGTTGTAATCTGTAATAACATTAAATGCTTCCTTTGAATTCACAATTTTGTTTATAATCAATTTAGCACCGACACTCCAGTCTAAAGGTGTGTCTGGTGCGAGGTGTCTGACACACGTGGTTACATTCAATCGCTTCTATTTTTTCAAATTATTACCAGTGCTGACATATCTGTTCCATTGTCTTGTCGAGTGCCGGTGCTTCATAGTTTATAATAGCAATTGAGTTGGTCTGTTTATTACATTGAATTCAAGTACTATATTGAAAAGATTTTATTCAAGCATTAATCAATTAGTTCTATTAATTTAGACTTCAACTTGTTGCACTAGAAATTTAAACTTCTACTGACAAGTACCATTCATCACAAGCATTTTAAGTTTTTGTTTTTGTTTTCTGTGCAGGGGTGCTGGGTATCCTGACCTTTGGTCATCACCTTCCTGCCGGGAGCCACTAGATGTTTCAAAGAACTATACTTTTGATGTCGTTTCCGGTATTCTGTCAGGTGAATTTCTTATACTTTTGATGTCTTCTCTAATGAACATTATTGATGATTTCTTGAATTAATGGTAAAGGTCTTAGGAAGATTATGTTGAAAACGTTGAATATTGTCAGTAACTTGAGATTCTTACAGTCTGGTAGAGAGTAGAGATGGCATTGGACTGAAAATCCTAAGTATATAACAATTATTAAATATCCAAGCCACAAGTTAACTATATTTTTTTCTTTCTCTTCTAAATTTTGCAGATATGAGAAAGATTTTCCCGTTTGAGCTATTTCACCTGGGTGGCGATGAAGTTAATACAGGTCAGTATGAGTGGTTCCTTCTTGCAACTTGCCAAAGAGTAATTTGATTTTAAAGCTTAAGCTGTTACTTAAGAACTTAAAAATGATTTTATAACTGTAGCCATGTGTGCGACTGCATAACGTTCGCAATATAATAATTATAATGAAAAGTACACTTTAACTGATTATTGTAATTTTGAAGCCCTTTATATTGATACTAATTAATGAGAACTTATGTTTTGTTTTGACAGATTGCTGGAGAAATACTCCTCATGTAAAGGAATGGTACTGATTTTAACCCGTTATACTAATATATATTACCTTCTATGATTACTATTTTTATTGCTAAAGCTATTAACTTACCTTCAATTTTGAATATTCAAGTAAAATCTGTATGCTTAATGAGTAATGACTTGGCAACAATTTTGACTATTTATTGCAGGCTTCAGAAACAGAACATGACCACTAAAGATGCCTATGAATACTTTGTACTGAAGGCTCAAGACATAGCCCTTTCAAAAAATTGGAGTCCAGTGAACTGGTATGATCAGTACATATACATATCTGACTAAAGAAACTATTTTATGCCCTTATTTTGTCCTTGATGGTCATTTCACCTGAGTAACCTCCCTGCTCTTCCTGTTGAAAACTGGCTATCTATCAAATGCCACTTATAGTTTTAATATACATCAGACAATATGTAGCACCGACACTTCAGATTGAATGTGTATCTCCCAGTGCCGACACAGATATGATAGAAACACTTGTGATTACATACAATCACTTCTATTTTCTCAAATTATTATTAGTGTCATGTCCGTGTCTATATCAGTGCTTCATAGGGTGACGTTCTTAAAATACATATACATATTTTCAGTTTATCAAAAAAATAAATAAAGTTCATATACATATTTTCCATTTGACATTTTTTTGTAACTTCTCAGGGAAGAAACCTTCAACACATTTCCATCAAAGCTTCATCCTGAAACAGTAGTGCATAACTGGTGAGTTTTCATTTATACAAGTAGTTTTATCACGGTATGAAACTCAAATGTCCGAGTTGCAGAATATAATATTTAACCTAAATACTGTAGGTTGGGCCCTGGTGTTTGTCCAAAGGCTGTTGCAAAGGGTTTCAGATGCATTTTCAGTAACCAAGGTGTCTGGTATCTTGACCATCTAGATGTACCTTGGGATGAGGTCTATACTGCTGAGCCACTAGAAGGTATAGAGAAAGATGAAGAAAAAAAGCTTGTACTTGGAGGAGAAGTTTGTATGTGGGGTGAGACAGCTGATGCATCTGATGTTCAGCAAACAATTTGGCCTCGAGCTGCCGCAGCTGCAGGTAAGCATGTCTTGCTGGTTCTTTTGTATTTTACCATCTCCGTCTAGATTTGATTATGCAAAATTAACTGCATGTTGTTTCTGACAGAACGCTTGTGGAGTCCGAGAGATTCCACTTCTGGACGAAATGTTACCTTAACGGCATTGCCACGGCTGCAACACTTCAGATGTCTATTAAATGGACGAGGGGTTGCGGCTGCTCCTGTGACAAACTATTATGCTAGAAGGGCACCGGATGGTCCAGGCTCATGCTATGACCAATAATCTGTATCATTATCATGTTTTATCTGTCTTTGTGTAGCTTGTTGTGAAAGTAACTAGTATATGTCTACTTTGCTTCGTTGATGAGCTAGAATTTTCATTTGGTGCTCAACTGCTTGGCAACAGTCATATTGTAATGCTTATTGTAATATTAATATCTTGAGAAATGAATTCAAAGGCTACAAGGTCACAAAGTTAGAAACATATTGCACATCATGATAATAACATAAACCATAACCACATAATGATCATTGATATCGATTCAGTTGCGCAAATTTAGGACACCACAAACAATAATAAGAGGGGTGAGAATATTTAAGTTGTCCTCTTTAAAATGTGATATGATGATCTTTGAATGTCTCTCTTCAGAGAAAAAACGCTGCAGTCAAATATGACAATGATTGGTCAAAATACAAATCTATAAATTTGTGTTTATTCAAAAGAAGAAAAAATAATAGAACGTCAACAGCAGGGTTCGAACCTGCGCGGGCGAAGCCCAACAGATTTCAAGTCTGTCTCCTTATCCACTCGGACATATTGACTCATGTTATAATTTCTTAGTTATAGTTTAGTTAACATGGGTTATTATTGTTGTCAAAAAAGAAAACATGGGTTATTATTATAATCACTATATAAAATAGAAAAATTGCTAACTAATACCCTCGAAAACTAAAAATAAAAAAATTGTTTTGAAATTAATTAGCCAATATTTTTAAAATAAAAATAATGTTATTTTTAATATAAAATATATCTTTTTGTTTTTTTAACCAGTATTTCGGAGACACCAGTTAGTATCACCCGATAAAATATATCTTTCGCCGATTGTAAATTGGTACTTAAATATTCTCATTATTTCAATTTCAAATAATCAAATATAGTTCTCAAAGTACTAATGTTTTTCATTGTGACTACGCAGACATAAAAAACTGAGCTATAATAATATATTTCTCATTAAAACTTTGATAAATTTGGTAATTCCATTGGAATATCAACAATGGATGATCCAAAATGTTTGGGATTGATGTTGTGAAAGTGGTCAATGGAGCATATCATATGACTATGCTTTCTAAATCTCAAGAACCTTGTTCGTCCCTTCTTGAGATTGCTGAAAAAACGATTAAATGGATTCTATGCATATTTATTATGTGATGTCCAATATCTATTGATAAAAATATATTGATATTCAGAGTCTATCAAAATATGAGTCGTCCAACTTGTATAAATCTATTGAGGGGACTCGACCTACAATGTCGAGTTCAAATCTTTCGATCCTAGCTAGTCATTCCGACGGTCCACCAATGAATCAAACTGTAGGTATGTTTGAGTGAATGTTTGTTAAATGTAACGTGATTTTAACTTAAGTGTTGATTATACACTTATTTGATTTTGTGTTGAATATGTAAAATACCATGTTCTAATACTATTTTCACCGCAATTTCAAGAAGCTAGACGACATATTCAAACTTCTATCTCACCGTGCGGCCATGTTCAAACCGAGTTGGAATCCTCTCCATTTCTCAAAAGAAATGGCAAATGCAAGTACTATAGTTTAAATGCATAAATATTCAAATAATATCAATTATTCTCAAAAGACGTGCATTTATATTCTTGATTTACATGAAAATTATAGTAATTGCATTTGCCATTTCTTTGAAGAAATGGAGAGGATTCCAACTCGTTCAAACCACCGTTGTAACAAACATGCACTACATAAATTTGATTAAAATTGAAGTGAAATAATTCAAGCTTGTATATTTTTACTTAAAAGGTGAATTTGATTTTTTAGAGTTATTTTAAATATCATGTAAGAGTTACTCCACATGCATTATCACTCAAAAATCACAACATGTATAATAAATTATTGACAAAAATTTTGGTTGCTTTACATTGCTCTACTTCCTTTAACCTTATACTACATATTAATTATAGTTCAACCCTTTGGATGAAAATTAAATCTTTTGATTTATTTATACGACATTGCTAGATTTTTAAAGATCTAGAGACTAGGAATCTTGTTATTATTGCAACATATTAATTAAAAACCATCCACAACCCGTGAATAGATAAGAGGACCTACAATATATCTGAGAGTGGATCAAATATTTAAGGAGTGTTCCAACTATAGTTGCCTCAGCTTCAAGACACACAAGGGAAGTAATATTTAGTGCAATTTCTGACTCATTAGGTATGTCACATAGACCACATGTTATACATATTCATACCCTTTGTATTCTTACAAATTTGTACTACATTTGCTTTGCTTTGTAGGTGAAAAACATCACTTACATAAATTTTTTAGGTCAACAACCGAAGTTGGGTCGACTAGCCGAATAAGACTCTTACTAGTTACGGTATAATAATTCATGTTTAAATTTCGGTTGAAGATGTGTTTATATTTAGTGTCCGATAATGTTTTAAATAAAATTGCTTTTGGTCGAGTGAATTTATAGAGAAAAAAATAACACATTATTTTTTTATGCCATATTTTATTCATCAGCTTGTACACCTAGCATAATTAAGTTTACAAAGTTGGTTGGATCCTTCCTGCTTGAAGCTAATGTTATTATTTCTGGGGCATTCTTTAAGCACCTAATTTTTGTAAAAAAATTATGAAAATGTGTGAAATCAACACATGAGAAATTAAAATGTTTAACTTTTCAAATAAATTATTTCTTTAAATAGAGTGCTTAAAGAGTATCCCGGATGCACTCGTTAATTAACAAGACATCATTGTTGAGTTGGTTGATCATAGTTTTATATATTTTCATTATCAACAAAGATTGGTTCATTGATAAGCAATTGATATATTCTCCGTAAAATTGTGAGTTCAACTTTTATTGTTGGCGTGAGAGCCACTAATCTCATCAAAATTTACCTTAATTTTGGTGAACTCCTGAATCGTGAGATCGAACTCGATCACCTAAACTTTTTCATATAAAAAATGTATTTTTTTTATTAGTAGCTACGGTCAAACCTTAATATTGTTGGGTTATTCACTTTAACCCTTTGAACAAAGAATGAAGGAGATGAAATTTGAGAGAGATGGAAAAAACTATGAAAAGTATAGAAATTGATTAAATGGAAAGTAAAATCTTATTCTTCCACAAAGGGCCTAATTTGTTTACATACAATAGGTTGTTGCTTCAACTGCAAGCAACTGCATAACTACCTAAGACAAAACAAAATACTAACTGAAATGACAATTGTACATAACAACTAGTAACTACCAACTAACTAATTGGTAATTGCCTATACAGTACAATGTTATAACATTGTATAGAACATCTGGTAGAGCATCTGATAGGACAGATGTTGAAGCATCTGGCTCAGCATTGCAGAGTTTGAATTATAAAATCAATACTCCTCCTTAATTCAAACTGTCAAAGCTGACAATTCACATCTCCCTTCTTAACTTCAGTAACTGATCTCTCTTCACAACTTTAGTCAGTATATCAGCTTGTTGATCATCAGTTGAGCAATACTCCAGGCTGAGTTTGCCTTTTTTAACTTGGTCCCTAAGAAAGTGAAACCTTGTCTCAATGTGCTTACTCTTACCATTGCTGACAGGGTTCTTTGTCAAGTTAATTGCTGATTTGTTGTCATCTTTAGCATTACTGTAATGTTATCAATGATCTTCATTTCACTTAGAAGTGATTGCAGCCAGTTTGCTTGACAAGCAGCCAAGGACCCTACAACATATTCTGCTTCACAGCTAGACAAAGCAATCGCAGATTGCTTCTTAGAACACCATGAGATTGGTGCATTTTGAAATTTAAACACATAGCCACTTGTACTCCTCCTGTCTACCTTGTCTCCACACCAGTCAGCATCAGAAAACCCATTTAATTCAAGTTTGGATTTATCCTTTGAATATGGAAATAGCACACGATAGTGTATTCAGCGGCGGAGCCAGAAAATAAAAATTGGGTGGGCATGTGAAAAATTATAACATATAAATTAAATACAAAAATTATATTACATATAATAATTGAAGTTGTAATAAGTATAAAGTTGATCACTCAAGATGAAATAACATAAGTTTATTTGGGTAAAAAAAATACGGTCATTAAAAAATTAAACTTCATACCTTAATATAATATTTACACACACATGCATACATGCTCACCCACATACACAATACACACACATCACAAAAGACTACATTAGCGTGGGGAGAGACACCATCATAGCATTGTATTCATGGTGGTGTACTGTAAAAAGTCAACTATATATCACAAAATTAAGTTCCATAGCAGTATCATTATAATATTTATAAATCAAAAATCCTTTGGTATACATATCAGATTTGCTTTCTCCATACCTATCACACCTCTTCCTCTAGCTTGTTAGTTAGGTGGATTCTAGACTAACAAAACACACTCATCGTTATTATAGATGCAATACAAACGTGGGTTCAGCTTACTGTTGATTGTAAAGACAAGCATGATGATTTTGGATGTCAAGTCATACATTTTAAAGAAAGTTACATCTTCATTGTTTATCCTACATTCTTAATACCAAATAAATTATACTTTTGTAGTTTTTCATGGATTAATGGAGCTAAATATTACATAGACGTGATAAATCATCTGCACCATCTCTTTGTTTCCTTCTTCTTCTTCTTCGTCTTCTCCTTCTCCTGTATCACTACCTGCATGTCCAACCACCATTTCTAAAATCGGCAATGAAGTAAGTATTTTGAATTTATTGCAGAAGATTTTTTTTTTCACAACCACATTTCCCTTCTTAATATAATATTTACTTTTAACATGCGCATGCACGCATGCATGCATGCATGCATACATGCTCACTCACATACACAATACACACACATCACAAAAGACTACATTAGGATGGGGAGAGACACGATCATAACATTGGATTTGTGGTGGTGTACTGTAAAAAGTCAACTATATATCACAAAATTAAGTTCCATAGCGGTACCATTATAATATTTATAAATAAAAAATCTTTTGGTATACATATCAGATATGTTGTCTCCATACCTATCACACCTCTTCCTCTGGCTTGTTAGTTAGGTGGATTCTAGACTAACAAAGCACACTCATCGTTATTATGGATGCAACACAAACGTGTGTTCAGCTTACTGTTGATTGTAAAGACAAACATGATGATTTTGGATATCAAGTCATACATTTTAAAGAAAGTTACATCTCCACTATTCATCCTACATTCTTAATACCAAATAAATTATACCTTTGTAGTTTTTCATGGATTAATGAAGCTAAATATTACATAGACGTGATGAGAAATAACTCACCGTAAGTCCAACGCATATTGCATTAAGTTCGTTTGGTGGACCACTTTCAACGCAAATTAAAGACGAGTTAAATTGACCAAGTGAAAGTGATAAATTATAAATACTTATCACTGTGAATCCTCCATATATACAATCTTTGGTTGTATCGAGAGAAACGGTCTAGAGAATATAAACACATTTGATAGTTAAAAGAGAAATATAATTATAACACATGGTGTAGATTCTCTACGGGCACTTGAGAAAGAATCAAATATATTATTTAAAATTATCCACTTATATGATATTGATAGCCACTAGGCAAATCTCCCGATTGTAATTTTGAAGACGAAATAGTATCAACTTGATGTTTTATCGTCCTCTTGTAAATATGTGTTTTTCCTACCGGACATTCACCATCATTAGATGGTCTACTCTGAACAACATTCTTTGCGAATGTTGGGTAAAGCTATGGTACAATAAAAAGCGAACAAAACAAGGTTCAATATAGTAAATTTATTGCAGTTTTTTTTTTTTGTAAAAGCAAAAATATATTAATAAGTGAAGTATGCATAAGGTATGCAAATCCCCTAAACCGGTACACAGATACAAAGATTCAAGCACGAAGTCCTTCCTATTACACAGGCCACAAGGCTATCCAAAGGATTTAAATAGCAAACCACTCCCAAAAATACAAAGCAGCAAGCACAAAGGTAAATCCACACAACATAGATGAAAAACAAAACTAAATCCTAGTCAACTAAAAATTCCTCTGATTTCATTTTCAAAGATCATTTCTTCCACTCTACTTATAAGCTCATCAATGTCTCAACCTACTCCTCACTCTATCTTCATCTCTACCACGGAGTCTCCACCGTCGTCTTCTTCTAGGGTGGTAGAGTTTCTTGGCAGATGTTATCTATTTGCTTTATGGATGGTAGAGTTTCTCAGCAGATGTTATCCATTTGCTTTATGGATTTTTGGGTTTTTTCGTATACCGCTCTTTGAACAGAGACGGGAAGATGTGAGAGTTCGGATGAGTTTTTTGATTTGGAGTCTTTATCACATTCTTCTGAAGATTTCTTTGAATCTTTGTCTCAGTTATCAGAAGAAGAGTTTCTTTCGATGTTTTCTACCCGGTCGGAAGATCATATTGCTCCGTCGGAAGCCGTTGTTGCTCTACCAGAAAAGATTCCCCCGGTAGAAATCAAATATTTTCCTTGGTTGACTATCATCATTGTGGCGGCATATATCGTCATAAGAACTAGAAAATGAAACGTCATAAAATTATAATGTTACTTTGTTTCTTTTTTGGAGTTAATCAGTTGTTACAGCGGCGGAGCCAGAAAATAAAAATTGGGTGGGCCGGTGAAAAAATTATAACATATAAATTAAATACAAAAATTATATTACATATAATAATTGAAGTTGTAATAAGTGTAAAGTTGATCACTCAAGATGAAATAACATAAGGTTTATTTGTGTAAAAAAAAATATGGTCATTAAAAAATTAAACAGCATACCTTAATATAATATTTACTTTTAACATGTGCATGCACACATGCATGCATGCATGCATGCATACATGCTCACCCACATACACAATACACACACATCACAAAAGACTGCATTAGGGTTGGGAGAGACACGATCATAGCATTGGATTTGTGGTGGTGTACTGTAAAAAGTCAACTATATATCACAAAATTAAGTTTCATAGCAGTACCATTATAATATTTATAAATCAAAAATCCTTTGGTATACATATCAGATTGGTTTTCTCCATACCTATCACACCTCTTCCTCTGGCTTGTTAGTTAGGTGGATTCTAGACTAACAAAGCACACTCATCGTTATTATGGATGCAACACAAACGTGGGTTCAACGTACTGTTGATTGTAAAGACAAGCATGATGATTTTAGATGTCGAGTCATATATACATTTTAAAGAAAGTTACATCTTTACTGTTCATCCTACATTCTTAATACCAAATAAATTATACTTTTGTACGTAGTTTTTCATGGATTAATGGAGCTAAATATTTTGACATTTAAGTTCACAAACGAGATGAGGATGATTGCGACAAAGAATATCGTTGGCAAATAAATGCATACGGACCATGTAATTAAGGTGAAGACTGGATCTATACAATGTTTTAAATAGAATCCTAATGTTGTTGAAGGACATAGGCTAACTGCTGAAGAGAATAATAATCACAATGTGTAACTTGATTAATATATTTATTTTTGAAACAGATTGAAGAATAAAACTAATGAATAATATAATGTGAGTTTTACTATTGTCAATCATATAATATTTGAACCTCAAAGTTTGTGGAATGAGACTTTAGTCTCATGAAAAATTAAACCGCATACCTTAATATAATATTTACGCATACAAGTGACTCGAAATAACAAATAATTAACTTTGGATTAATACTTGCACAAAATTATTATTTAAAAAAATTATTATTTTTATTATATATATATATATATATATATATATATATATATATTAAAAAGAAAATGATATAATCCAAATTAAATAATACTAATATATGTAGCATACCTCGTAATTTTATATACCTGTAGAGGTACCCAAGTAATTTTCAATTTTTTGGGGTGGGCCGCGGCCTGTCCGGGCCACCCCTAGCTCCGCCTCTGAGTGTATTGTGTCATTGATGTATCTGAGTATCCTCTTTGTTGCTAAGAGGTGAGGTTTCAGTGGCTTGCTCATAAATCTACTAACATAGCCAACTGCATAGCTAATGTCAGACCTAGTTTGACACAAGTACCTTAAGGAACCTATCAATTGTCTGAACATAGTAGAGTCCACAGTATCACTGCTTTCTTCTACTTCAAGTTTCAGTCTTGTGTCTGCTGTGTAACTAATGAATTGCAATCAAGCATTTCAAACTTCTTCAAAATCTCAGTAGCATATTTTGCTTGATGCAATATCATTCCTTTTGGAGTAGCCAATAGTTCTATTCCTAGAAAGTATGTAAGTTTTCCCAAGTCAGTCATTTCAAACTCACTCTCCATATGTGATTTGAAATTCTCAATCTCTGTTAGTGAGCTACCAGTCACTAGCAAGTTATCAACATACAAACATATGATTAACATATGCTTGTCATCAGTGTGTTTCACATAAACACCATATTCAACACTACATTTATGAAATCCTTGCATAACAAAGAATTGTCAATTCTCCTGTTCCATGCTCTTTGAGCTTGCTTCAAGCCATACAAGGCTTTGTTAAGTTTCAACACCCTATCTTCCTTGTCTTTCAACTCAAATCTAGGTTGTTTCACATAAACATCTTCCTCCAGTGGACCATTTAGAAATGTTGACTTCACATCTAAGTGGAACATAGACCATCTTCTGCTACAAGCTAGTGTTATCACTAACCTTATAGTCTCATGTCTAGCAACAGGAGAGAAAACTTCATCATAGTCTAATCCTTGCTTTTGCAGAAACCCTTTGGCCACAAGCCTTTCCTTATGCTTGATCACTTGTTCTTCAGGATTTTGCTTTAGCTTATACACCCATTTCACATCAATTGCTCTTTTATCTGACGGTATCTTGCACATGTCCCATGTCTTGTTCATCTCAATTGACTTTAACTCATCAATCATTGCTTCTAACCACATTTTACTCTTTAGTGCACTCTTGACATCTAAACATTAAGTGTCTACTAGCATAGCATAATGCACAATGTTCCCCTCATTGCCTACAACATTATCTGGAACCATATCACAGTCTGCTAACCTTCTTGGGATCTGAGTAACTCTGTTGGGATCTGAGTAACTCTGTGAGTCCTTAATGGCAGGTGCCTATTATCATCATCACTTGAGGCATCTTCCTCATTGTGATTCTCCTGATGTTGATGTTGATCAACAAATGTAACTAGAGCATTTGCATTGGATGTTCCAACATCTAGGTCCACTTCACAAGTTTTCTTAGATGTGGATTTCTGTTTCCAATCCCAACTTTCATTTTCCAAGACCTTCACATCTCTACTAATCTCTATCTTGTCTGATGTGGGATTATACAGTCTATATGCACCAGTTCTATGATATCCAACAAAATCATAGGTTCACTCTTGTCATCGAACTTCTTCCTTCTAGCATCAGGTACATGCTTGTAACTCAAGGAACCAAACACCTTGGAGTGAGTCACACTTGGTTTGCACTTAGACCACACCTCTTCAGGTACTTTGTCTTTTAACTTCTTTGGTGGACTTCTATTTAGGATATACACAGCTATAACAACTGCTTCACCCCAAAATCTATGTGGCAAACCCTTATGCTTAACCATACTTCTTGTCATATCCAGGATACTCTTATTTCTTCTCTCAGCAAGATCATTGTGTTGAGGAGTGTATGGTGTTGTAACCTCATGAATTATGCCTTGGTCTTTGCAGTAATTCTCAAACTCCTTTGATGTGTATTCTCCTCCACCATCTGTTCTCAACACCTTAATTTGCTTATCACTTTGTTTTTCAACTAGTGTTTTAAATCTCTTAAACACTTCAAAAGCTTCACTCTTAGATTTTATGTGATATAGCCATATCATCCTTGAATACTCATCAACAAAAGTGATAAAATATTTGTTTCCACCAGTTGATAACACATTAATTGGTCCACAAATATCTGAATGCACAACATTTAGCACTTCACTAGATCTCATAGGCAAGTTACTTTTGAATGATGATCTAGGATGTTTCTCTAACAAACATATAGTGCAAGTATCTACTGGAGCTATAACACTAGGTAATCCTAACACCATGTCTTTTGAATTAAACATTGACAAGCTTTTGAAATTCACATGACCATACCTCTTGTGCCATAAGTCACTGTCTTTATCTTCAGTAGATGCAACCAAGCATTCAGCTTCAATTGTCTTAACTTGTGTCTTGAAGGTTTTGTTCTAACTTTGTGCTGTTTTCAAGATCAATCTCTTCTGAGAATCAAAGAGCTTCAGTGTCTCACCCTCAAACACTGCTTTGAACCCTTTTTCAAGTAATTTACCTACACTCATCAGATTACACTTCATTCATGGCACATATAGGACCTTTTCAATCACTGCCTTATTTCCATTGCTTCTCTGAATCACCACATTACCCATGCCTTCAGCTGCAATGAAATTACCATTGGCCAGTTTGATTCTTGTGTTGAGACACTTGTTAAAATAAGTCAAAATACTCTTATTCCCTATCATATGATTTGAGCATCTAGTATCAAAATACCAAACCATAGACTCAGTTGTTTCATCAGTAATTGTCACCATGAAACTCACATCATCTTCTGATGTTGAAGCATCTTGTGCAACATTTGCCTCTTCTTCAGTGTTTTAACCTTTCTTCTTCTTTCGAGCTTTGCACTCACTAGCATAATGACCATACTTGTCACAATTGTAACACTGAATGGTGTTCTTATCTTTCTTTGTCTTTTGCCCTCCTCCTTCTTTCTTTGAAGATTCAGGCTTGTCTTCAACACTTTCTTTCCCTTTCTTGGAACTTTTCTTGTTCTGCCACTTCTTCTTTTCATCTTGATATTTCTTGAACTTTACAAACAGAGCTTGCTCATCTTCTTTGCCATGATTTCTCTCACCATGCTTCAATTCATGAGCTTCCAGAGTGCTGTGCAAATCCTCCATCTTTATTTCACTCAGATCTTTTGTTTGTTCAATTGTCACCACTATGTGATCAAATTTATGAGTTAAAGTTCTTAGTACATTTTCCACCATCTCTTCTTCATTGAGTGTGCTTCCACAATTCTTCATCTGATTAGTGAGAGTGACCACCCTTGTGAAGTAATCTGCAATTGCTTCATCGCTCTTCATCTCCAACAATTCGAATTGTCTTTTCAAGGCTTGCAATTTCACTTTCTTGACTTTTGCATCACCTCCATAACTCTTCTGTAAAATGTCCCAAGCATCCTTTGAGGTTGTAGCATCTGCAATTTTCTCAAACACCTTTGCATCCACACACTAATGAATGAGAAACAGAGCTTTGCTATCCTTCTTTTGTGCCTCTCTGAATGTTGTTCTTTGTTGCTCTATTGCATTGGCTGGCAATGGATCAAGAACCGTATTCACGTGTTCATCAGCTTCTTGAACAATGAATATCACCTTCATCTGTTTGACCCATGTATCTTAGTTTTTTCCATCAAGAATTGGCAGGTTTGCATGGAAGTTACTCTTTCTAGCCATGATTGATTCACAATCACTGATTCTATCCTCAAGATTGAATCAAATATCTCTTGGATCGTGCTTGCTCTTAGATACCACTTTGTTGGGTTATTCACTTTAACCCTTTGAACAAAGAATAAAGGAGATGACATTTGAGAGAGATGGAAAAAACTATGAAAAGTGTAGAAATTGATTAAAGGGAAAGTAAAATCTTATTCTTCCACAAAGGGCCTCATTTGTTTATAAACAATAGGTTGTTGCTTCAACTACAAGCAACTGCATAACTTCCTAAGACAAAACAAAATACTAACTGAAATGACAATTATACATAACAACTAGTAACTACCAACTAACTAACGGTGACGTCTAAGGTGAGGGAGCTATTAAGTCCCTCACCGGTGAACCATTAAAATTTTACCGTCAGATGTAATCGACGGTTTAGATCTTGTCAAATTAAAAAAGAGAATATCTATGAATATCCACACACAATCCTGCCATACTTCTTCTTCATCACTGTGTAATGCTTCAACATTTCTTTTGGACAGACCCTGCACCATCGACGGCGACCACCACCACCACCGCCCTTGCTCAAGCATTTGAAATAGTGTTAGTCATAAATTCTACTAATTCTACTCTTAAGTGGCTTGAAAATTGTGAAGCCAAAAAATCAAGCTCACCAATGAATATAGATCAACCTATTTTTATTCTCTTTGAAGAACAAAACGCCATATCCAGGGAGAGAAATGAACAACTATAATTTTGAAAACAATAAACCTTGTTTAGAGAAATTACAGATATAGATAATATAAGGCTGTTTACTAAAATGAAAACAAAATGTTAGTTTAGTGTTTCAATTTGATTCAATGTAAATGCTGGAAAAGAAAAGGGAATCTCATAGATTTTCAAAACTAATTGTGTTAACAGCAGTGATGTGGATTGCGGCGTCGGTGGTGCGGTTGTTCGCCGGGGTTTGCGGTTGTGGTGTAGTTTCCGTTGAACAGAGAGATTGAAGCATGTTAGAGAGTAGCGGTGAAGAAGAGGGGTGTAGATTGTTTGTAGACAAACCTACATGTTCTGTTTTTTAATTTTAAAAGATCTAAACCGTTGATCACATCGAATGGTAAAATTTTAATGGTCCACCGGTGAGGGACTTAATAGCTCCCTCACTTTAGATTTCACCCTAACTAACTAACTAACTAACTGCTAACTGCCTATATAGTACAATGTTACAACATTGTATAGAACATCTGGTAGAGCATCTGATAGGACAGATGTTGAAGCATATGGCTCAGCATTGCAGAGTTTGAATTATAAAACCAATAAATATAAGATGGTTGTGAGCTCGCTTCCCCTCTAAAAAACAACAATTAATTAACTATTAACATTGATCATTGTAAATAAAAAAAATTATCATTTAAAAACATAAATAAGCAGTAGTGTCAATATCCATGTAATCTAAATTTAGAACAAGGATTTTTTTTAATAGTCTAATAGCTAGAAATTCTACTCTTAGAATTTGCTTGGTTTTATGAAAAGAAAATGAAAGAAAATTACATAAACCAATTAATGAACTTGGACTAATCCGATCTAGCAAGAAATGTTATACCGATAAAGTCAAGCGAGAGACCTCATTAAGAAAGAAATGTTATACTGTAAAGGCGAGGCTAGTACGAGTCTACGAGACTCCAAACCAGCATCTTAGTCCAAGTTTATTCATTGGTTTCTATAATTTTATTTTCTTCAATTTTTTTTTCATCATACCAAACAGACCATTAGAGTGAATAAATGAAATGATAGAGTTCAAAATATATAAGAAATAATTAATAAGTTGAAAATTATGTCTTAGAAAATGTATTGTCCCTTTTGTTCAAAAATGAAAGAGACAAGGGTATAATGACCCATCATCCCCAGAGTGGATTCTCTCATGTGCATTTTGCACTGCAGAGGGAGCAGTGTACATCAAGTCAAGATCCTCTCTATTTTCAATTCTTTCAATTTTTTTCATAAATAGTTTTGAAAATATAAATGCAAAAGTGTGACATTAAATGAGTCAAAATCTCTTTTATACCCCCCAAAATAGTTAAAAACTTTGATAATGGAAAAAATGAAAATCATAGGAAATGGAGAGGATTCTTGCTCGTGTACATCACAGCCCTTAAAATTTTGTTTTTCAATTTTTTTAATTTTTGAATTTTCAATCTAAAAGCTAATGTTGGACAAGAATGTTATGTCACGGGAGAGAATCCAAACTCCATCATCCTATCCTTTCTTAATCATGGGTTTCATGTGAATAAAGAATTTTTAGTTCGTGATGACAAGATGTCATGAAAGTCAAAACTCAATCAATATTGTATTTGGAAGTACTAACTCCCAGTACACACTCCTAGTATACAGTAGTTGTAAACTTGATGATTAGTACGTTTAATTGTCATTTTATGACTTTTATAAATAAAATATTTAATTAATTTTATTACTTAATTTTTGTAACTAATTATATTTTCTTATAGTAACTATAATTATTTATTATTTTATTTATTTCTCTATCTATAATAAATAATTAAAAATAATATTGACAAACAATAACTAAAATATAAATAAAAAAATCATAAAAATATTAAACAACTGAGTCCAAAATATCATAATTTCTTCGGTCTTAAATATAATAAAAAATTAAAACATATTCAACTTAAATTTATATTAGATAAATTTTAATTTTTGCATATCATTATGGACTGGCCTAAGGCCCAATAATCAAAGAGATCGTCCTCCTGTGCGCCGAACTTGGTCCAGTGGAACAAGGGCTTCCGCCCAACAGTCACATAAATCTATCTTATGTAGCCACCGATATCGGAATAATTGGTATTTATTGTCAATTATAAATTTTCAGCAGTTATTTTAACAATCCAGTGTCTATAGATACAATATCTTTTCATAACAACCGGAGACCACCACCGACTACGTCGACTATGATTAGATAACATCATGTTTACTTAAGATCGAAGTAATAAGTTGAATTTCTTGCTTCAAATCGTAGACTTCGAGTTGGAATTTTTGGTTGCACTTGCTGACTATGGTCATCATGTGGACCTCTCTATCTCATTGACACATAACTATGAAATAAGATTTCTTTTGGATAACACCTCAATGGCTAATAAGAGTTTAGATACACTTGACAATTGGTACAAAAAATTTATGTATTGATCGAATCAGTCTCAATCATTTTTCATTGTCCACTATTTGTCTTATTTATAATGTTTGATATAATGGAAGACTTTTGAAGCCATAATGTGAAAACGTTGTATAAATAATTAATGCAGTGGGTCCCTAATATAAACATATACTATAGTTTTAAATTGATATGGTAAGTAAAATTTAACTAAAAATTGTTTTTATTAAGAATTGGATTTGACTTCTCTCAGACAAATTGTTTTATGAAAAGCTCATTAACCACATGAGTTCAATTATGCTGACTATTTTAAGACCATGTACAATGGTAGAATTTTTTGGTGTTGAATGATAGTTTAAACTGTTGAAACCATTGTAGAGGAAGTGTTGAATGCGATGTGGATGAAAGAGAAGATGAATTCATTCAACTCCGTTGAAGACTGGCAGAGGGGGACATGTGGCGCTATTTTATTCACGCAGCCTGGCGCGTGTGCCACACGTGCAGACAGGACGCGTGAGTGGCAGGTGCAGCGGAGAGAGAAACGCGTTTTTGGATAGAAAGCAGCCACGTGGCTGCTGCTGATTGGGCCGATAGATTTTTATCCTTTGAACTCAATTATCTCATTGCAAATTAATTTTTTATTTTTATATTTTTTTACCAAAATTCATGATTTTTTTTCTCTATAAATAGAGATTTGGTTCATTTCATTTGGACACAGAGAAAAAAAAACCAAGTTTTTCACTATCTTAATCTATTATTATCTTTCTAATTAGTCTTTCTTTTGAAGTTTTAATCTTTTTTTAGTGAAATGGATCCCAATAATTCTTCCAATTATCCCAACAATTATCAAAATCCCAACAATTATCAAAACCCCAACAATTTTCAAAATTCAAATCTATTTTTCAACCAACTTCCTCAAAACATACCTAATTTTGGTCTTGCACCAAATTTCAACCAATCATCCTCTGTTCCAAACTACCATCCATATTATGGATCTATGATGAGAAATTCATCTGAAACAATCTGAGGAAAGTGGATCTAGTGCACCGCAACCATATTCAACCGAGGTATTACCCGCTTTTACAAATCATGTGCGTGCTAGATCCGAGTTCCATGATCAAAAAGCTTATCACGAATTGCAAGCAGATCTAGTGAAGCACATATGGACAAAGTTTGGAATGTTTCAGGATTGAAGATGATTTGTTTCGTACTATATTTGTGTGCTGTTTCGTATTTTAAGTTAATTTGTATCGTATTAATTACGTTACTTGTGTGTTGTATTGCATTTTAAGTTAGTTTGTATCGTACTAATTACGTTATTTGTATGATGTATTGCATTTTAAATTAAGAAAATAAAAAAAA
Organism: Trifolium subterraneum; assembly: GCA_951799995.1. Lineage (NCBI taxonomy): Eukaryota > Viridiplantae > Streptophyta > Magnoliopsida > Fabales > Fabaceae > Trifolium > Trifolium subterraneum. Next base: position 54,971,039 of record OX637464.1, on the reverse strand, counting down.
TTATTTAAATAAATTTTGTTAAGTGTATTATTTTAATTTAATTTTAATCGATAATTATAATTTTATTTAATCATAAAAACAAAAATTTAAATTTAAATAAGAATATGAAATAGAAAGGGGTGGGGTATGATGTTGAATAAAAAAACTATTAGAGAGGGTAAAAGTTGAATGGGTGTTGAATGATTAGGTGGAAGAAAGAGAAAATGATGTGGAGTGAAAAATTGGGTGTTAAAAATGTTGAATGTATAAAACCATTGTAGATGGTCTAATAACACTAACGTTTGGACTTATGAATCTACAATGGAGGAGCTCTTATACTTGAAGATTTAAGTGAATTTGCACAAACATATCACTCCATTATAATTTTTTATTAATAAAAAGGTTCAAATATGTAAAAATAAATAATTCATAACTATCAATGAACAATGTTTAATGCTTACATCAAAATAAATTGACTGGTATCAAAATAAATTGATTGGGGTGTGTATTATGGTAAATATTTACATGTATAAATGAGTAAATTATGATAAAACTTACATGTGGAGATGACATATTGTAGAGTATTAAGGTTGGATGGTTAATGTCCTCCATTTTATTTAATAGTATCCTTTTACTAACTCTTCAATATATCATTTATTGGTTAAATTATTTTTCTTGACTTTTAAGATCACCAACGTTTTACAATCTAAAAACGTCATTTAGACCATGTGCAATGGAAAGAAAAAAGGGTGTTGAATGAGTGATTCAACTATTGAAACCATTGGAGAGAGTGTTGAAAAAATGATGTGGAGGAGTTGGGTGATGAAATGCTTCAACTGGTGTTGAATCTGACGCAGGGGACCACGCGGCGGGTTCTGTTTGGTTGCAGCAGGGCACATGTGATACACGCGCGCGTGAGGAGATTGGGCGAGAGTGAAACGCGGAGAGAGAAAGAGATAAGGACACATGGCTTCGTCTGATTGGCTCTCCGGATTCTTATCACATTAATACTTTGAACTCAATTATTTCGTTGCAAATTATTTTTTTATTTTTTTACCAAAATTCATAATTTTTTCTCTCTATAAATAGAGACTTGATTCATTTGATTTGGACATAGAAAAAAATCAAGTATTTCACTATCTTAATCCTATTATTATCTTTCAATTAGTCTTTATTTTGAAGTTTTAATCTTTTTTTAGTGAAATGGATCTCAATAATCAAGCATTTTAAATTAAGAAAATAAAAAAATTATTTAAATAAATTTTGTTAAGTATATTATTTTAATTTAATTTTAATCGATAATTATAATTTTATTTAATCATAAAAACAAAAATTTAAATTTAAATAAGAATATGAAATAGAAAGTTGTGGGGTAGAGAAAGTGGTGGGGTAGGGTGTTGAATAGAAAAACCACTAGAGAGAGTAAAAGTTGAATGTGTGTCGAATGATTAGATGGAAGAAAAAGAAAATGATGTGGAGTGAAAAAGTGAGTGTTGAATGGTGTTGAATGTGAATAACCATTGTACATGGTCTTATAATATATGTCATGTGCTTATCCAAATATATGTTTGAGTGACTTACTACAAATTTACCTAATCATGTTTCATCATGTCTTGTACTTGAACAAATAAATAATAATTTCTAAAGAAGTTTATTTAGATTGCACTTTGTTACTTCAAGATTCACAAGACATAACATGGTAATGATAGTATTGATGTTTTTGTTGATCAACCATTTTTGAAAGAAAGACAAATATCATTGTAAGACATATTTGGAAAAGTTTTTTTCTCACCACCAGTATCTGGTCCATTCGACCGTCTAATTTAATTCGGGGGTTAGTTCTGACATCAAGTTGTTTCAGCCCTCTTCCCACTACAAGAAAACAACAATTTACTGGCCACAAAGTGGAAAAAACGGCCACAAAGTGAAAAAAAAGTGGCGAATTTAATGGCCACCGTGATTGGCCGCAAATTCACTTGCCGCAAAATTTACCGGCTGCCCGGGCCGTCGCAAAATGGGGACGCAGACGACACAAAGTCAATTGCTGCAATGAATTTACCATTGACATGGGTCGTCGCAAAGTTTTTTTTAATTTTTTTGTGCTGCAGATTTAGCGGCGGCCATGACCGTCGCAAAGTTAGCTTTTTATTTTTTTCAAATTTATTTTTAAAAAAATCTTTTAATTATTTAGTTTATTAATATTAATTATTAATATTTTTAAAAACTTATTTTATTTATAAATGAAGTATTAAAATAACCAAATAAAATATTATACCCAAAAAGTCCAAAACAATGAAACAATCCAACTCAATCAACAAAAATATCATACATATACATCTATTTCCCAAGTTTAATTTTTTTCTTCTAAATTTCACATAAAAAACTAGAATTTACATACACCCATTTCCCAAGTTTCATTTTTTCTTCTAAATTTCACTAAAAAACTTTAATTTATCAAACACCCATTTCCCAAGTTCAATTTTTTCTTCTTCTAAGAAATTGAAACCCCACATTCCAGTAAAAAAATCACACTTTTCTTTTAAATTTCACTAAAAAACTTTAATTTATCAAAAACCCATTTCCCAAGTTTAATTTTTTCTTCTTCTAAGAAATTGAAACCCCAAATTCCAGTAAAAAAATCACACATTGACATTACAAATTCAACCTCAAAATAGAAACAAATTCAAAGAATTAGAACAAGAATTGAAAAGAAGAATCAAACCTAATTAAAAGAAGAAGAAGAAATGAAGAATAATGATATAATAAAATAAGATGAGAGATATTTATAATAGAATTTTTTTGGTGTTGGAGAATGCTTAAGAGAGAAAGAAAAGAAGAAGACTCGAACGGTGGTTAAAAAAAATATTTTTTTATTTAGCGGCCGTTTTTCCTTATTTTGCTGCCGTTTAGGCTGCCACAAAGTTAATAGGGGCTAAAGTGCCCAGTAAGTTCAAAATGAATCCCCCACTAAACAAAGATATTCTTGTAGTGTCTGATGGCAGTTGCGGGGATTGAACCGTAATCCTCCCTACCAAATCCAGCATTAATCACTACTGAACCAACTAACGACCGATCGAAAAATATTTTTGGTTCAACTATTTTTAGGTCAAAATTGAGTTGTTTTTTCTTTAAATGTTTCTTTTATTAGAGATAGAGATAGAGATGATTTTATTTGAAAGATGTCGGATATTAAATATACGGGTATCTTTCTTAGTTAAACAAGTAGAATACATGCCTAGATTTGTACCAAAAAAAGAAAAAAAAGAATGCATGCATGCCTAGGATGAAAAAGAACGGTGTCAACTATATAAAGATAATTCAACCTAACCAAAGGTGACAAGACAACAACATCACCAACTAAACATATCCAATACAAACTTTAAGGATTAATAGTTCACTACGATATTTTCCAATCTAATAATTTATTTTTTCCAACACTAATCAATTAGTAAGAAAATTATTCCTAAGAAATACTATCACCATAGGCATATGATATGAATTTTTTCACCCAACCAAATTTTCCCCATATATAACTAATTGATGGAAGAATCTAATTTTCTTACCGGTTAGACAAATCTATTGTTAGTTTATAGTCTTTATATTTATCTTGAAAAACTATTGATTTTAGAATATGAAGTTTTGTGTAGTTTAGTTGACTATGTAAAATTTTGTTGGTATTTCAATTGTGAATTGAGTTTTACATTGAATAGAAAAGTGGATGTTGAACACTTTATAAATGAGAGGATTCATGAACCTAATGTCTTAAGATTTTAGGTTAAAGTGTGGTGTCCAACTCACTTGTATAGTTATTTTGTGCCCAATGTTGATGATTATTTGGTTGTCCCCTCGTGACCCAACAGTGGTATCAGAGCCGATGGTTGAACTGACTCCTTTGTATTGAAAATATTCCTAGCTAGTGTGTTCAGGCGGCATGTCCCTTTGATGGATTCCCAACGGCACCTATCCCACATTGGATATAAAAATTGATGTTTAACACTTTATCTATGAACTTAATACTTTAATGTTTTAGGTTAAAATGTGGTGTTCAACTCACTTATGTAGTTGTTCTGAGCCCAATATGAACGATCCCTGACTGTCCTCTCGTGACCAACAAATTTTAGAATATAAAAGATATATATATATATATATATATATATATATATATAGGGTAATGCTAATGTAATGCACACCCACTCACTTTTGTGAAGGTGTGCATTAGCAACATACACCTCATAATAAGACAAAAGAATCTTTATTTTTAATTTAATAAAAAATAGAATTTATGGATATAAATGTAATTTTAGTGTTGTTTTCTCTCACTTCTCCATTTTTCTTCTAAGTCATTTTGTCACAAACTCATTATGTCATTGGTAAAAAAAAAACTAACTCATGCATACTTGATCTTGATTGAGTTTTTTTTTTTAAGCATGATCTTGATTGAGTTTGTTTTCCCTGTTATTATTTTTTCTTATATGAAATTTTCGTAGTATTTCTTTTTGCCTGTTGCATGTTATAAATGTATAAAAAAAATTTTGTTTTCAAATTAATCTTTTTTTACTAACATTAATATTATCTTTTTTAACAGTATTTTTTGTTATGTGCTCTATTATTTTTCGTTTAAAATATTTGGTTTATAGGTTTGTTTTTTAAGAAGGTATTATTTTTAATGAAGTTTACGGCCGGTATGCATGCGTTAGTTTTTTTTTTGTGTTATGTTTTTTTTTGTGTTGAGTTTTTTTTTTACCCATGACATAATGGGTTTGTCACAAAATGACTTTAAAAAGAAAAATGGAAAAGTGAGAGAAAACAACATTAAAATTATATATCTATCCCTAAATTCTATTTTTTATTAAATTAAAACTATAGATTTTTTTGTCTTATTATGAGGTGTATGTTGTTAATGCACACCTTCACAAAAGTGAGTGGGTGTGCATTAACATTACATATATATTAAAACTATTAGTAATTTATAAAGACAACTAATAATTAACGGAATATTTTTATTTTGAGCTCTTTATAATATGTATCCTTAGGATATAATTTTTCATTTCTTTATATTTTTTAACATGTATCTTTAAGACATAGTTCGTAATTCTTTTTATAATTAAAGTATGTACTAGGTACCAAGACCGCAACTTAAAAAAATAATGCAAAAGAAAATTAAACTATTTTTCTTTCCAGTTGCTAGGGATCATAACTCGGTCCTAGAGACACTAGTTAAGAAAACAAAAATATTTAAAAATATCTTAAAATTTGTGTAGTCAAATTCTTAAAAATATATATATAAGAAATGTTATTTTCAAGGTTTAATTACACTTTTGGTCCCTTATCTTTATTTTAGGTTTCAAGTTGGTCCCTTATCTTTTAAAAGTTTCAAGTTGGTCCCTTATCTTTTTTTTAGGTTTCAAGTTCGTCCATTCCGTCAATTTTTTTACTGTTACCGTTAATTTTGGACACGTGTCACATGTTTAAGTGTGCCACATGTTCAAGTGTGCCACGTGTCCAAATCAGTTTGCAATGTGTCCAAATTTAACGGAAATAGTTAAAAAATTGACGGAAGGGACCAACTTGAAACCTAAAATAAAGATAAGGGACCAACTTGAAACTTTTAAAAGATAAGGGACCAACTTGAAACCTAAAATAAAGATAAGGGACCAAAAGTGTAATTAAGCCTATTTTCAATATAAAACTTACTTCTTTTAGTTTCTTAACTAGTGCCCCAAAAATATTAGTTGGGGATCACAATTCTCGTCCGATCGTAGTTGTTGGGGATCGAATTGTGATCCTCTCTACCGCTGAACCACCTAACGATGAGCGAAATTTTTATCTTTTAGACTCGACTAAAAATTATCTCTTCCCCACCTGTTTTTAATTAATGTATTTTTTGGAAGAGGTTTTAATTAATGTTTTAAATTTTACTAACTAAAGAAAAATTGATATATATATACACGAGAGAATTCAATCCTTTCAAAACATTAGTGCGAAAAAATACACTTGAAAACATTAAAAAAAACTTATTATTTTTCCGTAGAAAACCTGTATATAAAGAGAATTTTTTATCATGTGCAGATTTGCACATGTTAAATAGTTAAAAAATATAAAGTTTGTATTGGAAATTGTGCGGTTAAAAAGTTAAAAAATATAGCAAATTTATATTGAAAGTTATGTATTTTATATTATTTAAATGTAAATAAATGCTGTTTTTCAATAAAAAATTATTACGTAAGTAAGATTCATGTTTGACTATATAAAAAAATTATATTTGACTATGACTTCTTATATATATAATTGTGTAGTTAAAAAAATAACAAATTTATATTGAAAATTGTGTATTTTATATTATTTAAATGTAAATAACTGTTGTTTTTCAATAAGAAATTATTACATAAGTAAGATTCATGTTTGACTATATAAAAGAAATCATATTTGACTACGACTTCTTATATATATAATTGTGCAGTTAAAAAATAACAAATTTATATTGAAAGTTGTGTATTTTATATTATTTAAATGTAAATAACCGTTGTTTTCAATAAAAAATTATTATGTAAGTAATATTCATGTTTGACTATATAAAAAAATCATATTTGACTATATAAAAAAATCATATTTGACTATGACTTCTTATACATATAATTATTCTTATATTCCATATAGGATTTAATTTTTTTAGGCCATTAGGACCGACTAATATGAGGAGACTAATCCTACCGTCCACTTGCGCAGGCACCATTTAAAGCCCTTTTTTTTTTTGCTCTGTATGGACTAACTCACTGAAATTGACGCGAGAGATAATCGAACATGAGACTTTGAGGAGCATACTACGAGGACCCGGCCAACATCACTAGGCCAACACAAGTGGGTTCATATATGATTTAATTAATATCAGTATATAATTTTTTTTTTTTTGGTGAATTATAATTATTATACATTTACCTCCAACAATGTGCTGTCACATCAATTAATGAATAATGAAAACAGATGAATTGTCATATTCATTAATTGATGCGACAACATATCATTAGATGTATGTGTATAATTATATAGTATATACAGAAACAACATACTAATTAAACTTTTCAATACTCTCTCCGATCACTATTATAATCAAATTTGACTTTTTTGATACATTGAAAAAATGATGTATGTGGTCCATATTATGAACTAAATACAACACTTTTTCATTATACCAAAAAAGTCAAATTTATAAGTTAAAGTCAAATTTTGGATTTGCATTGCAAGATTGTTTTTTTTTTCATTACAACCCAAAAGAAATTAGAAAAAAAAACCTCCAAACACAAAAGGAATAAAATTTAATTACTTTTGACCAAAAAAATAACATAATAATAAGAATAATAACACTCTCTCACACAATACAACTGCAGTATTTAATTAGTAGTATGACTCAACCTTTCTCTTCCCTCCTATAAACCACTTCCTCTTCCTTGCTCATTCAACAACTCAACACCCCTTCCTTTCCCAATTCCAAATTCCTATTCCATTCCCTTAAAAAAAAATTATCAAAAAACCCATCTTCAAATTTATTTTCAAAAAATAAAATAAAAAATCTATCTTTTTTTTTAATAGTCTTCCTTTTCATTTTTATATTGATATTGATTGATTTTATTTTCCTTGATCATTTTATTTTATTTTTTCACTTCAAGATTCCCAAATCCTATTTTCATCACTAAAATTCTCTATCAATTTATCTATTTTCTTTCTCTTTCAAATGCTTCATCCTTAGATTGCTTCAATTTCACAAAATTCTCCTCAATGCGCACCGTTTTGTTCTATCGATGAAAACCTAGTTTCTAGGGTTAGAATCTAGTGTTAGGGTTCACAAAATCTCCTCAAATTCTCTCTTCTCTTTCAACAAGTTTCCATCTTTGTTCAAAACCCATAAATTTGTTGTTATTACGAACTGATTTGGCATGGTGGGTAACGACGATGCTCGAGCTCCATGCCACCTTTCAAATTCCCGGAAAATGTTTTGGCGTTCTGCTTCGTGGTCTTCCGCTCGTTCCTCCGCCGCAAACCCTTCCGGAGAATCGGAATCGAATTTCTCAGATCCCAATTCCGGTGTTGAGAATACCAATCGGAGATTCCCTCCACCGCCGTTGACGCCTAGGTCGCAGCAAAATTGTAAGGCACGGTCGTCGTGTTTGCCGCCTCTTCAGCCGCTTTCGATTGCTCGCCGGAGTTTGGATGAGTGGCCGAAAGCGAGTTCCGACGATATTGGGGAGTGGCCACAACCACCTATTACTCCTGGTGGCAGAGGTAATGGTAGTAGCAATAGTAGTAATAGTAATAACAATGGTGAAAGATTGAAACTTGATTTATCTACAATTCAGCAGAATAATAATCCTGATAGTAGGAATAATGGTGGACTTGTGAAGAGAGATAAGATTGCTTTTTTTGATAAGGAATGTTCTAAAGTTGCTGAACATGTTTATCTTGGTGGTGATGCTGTTGCTAAAGATAGGGAAATTTTGAAAAGAAATGGGATTACTCATGTTTTGAATTGTGTAGGTTTTGTGTGTCCTGAGTATTTCAAAGCTGATTTTGTGTATAGGACTTTGTGGCTACAAGATAGTCCTAGTGAGGATATTACTAGTATTTTGTATGATGTGTTTGATTATTTTGAGGATGTTAGGGAAAAGAATGGGAGGGTGTTTGTTCATTGTTGTCAAGGGGTGTCTAGGTCGACGTCTCTTGTTATTGCTTACCTTATGTGGAGAGAAGGGCAGAGTTTCGATGATGCTTTTCAGTTTGTGAAGGCGGCAAGAGGTATTGCTGATCCGAATATGGGTTTTGCTTGTCAGTTATTGCAGTGTCAGAAAAGGGTTCATGCATTTCCTCTTAGTCCTAGCTCTTTGTTGAGAATGTATAGGATTGCTCCTCACTCGCCGTATGATCCTTTGCATCTTGTTCCGAAGATGTTGACGGATCCATCTTCGTCTGCTTTGGACTCTAGGGGTGCTTTTATTGTGCATATTCCTTCGGCGATATATGTTTGGATTGGTAAGAAATGTGAAGCTATCATGGAAAGGGATGCTAGAGGGGCTGCGGGTCAGATTGTCCGGTATGAGAGAGTGCAAGGATCGGTTATCATGATTAAGGAAGGTGACGAACCATCTTCTTTTTGGGATGCTTTTTCGAAGTTTTTGCCTTTGATGGAAATGAGTGGTGGCAGTAAAGTAGAAAGTAGCAAATCAAGTGTTAAATATTTTCCTGGTGATAGGAAAGTTGATGCATATGATGTGGATTTTGAAGTTTTTGGAAAAGCCATTGTGGGAGGTTTTGTGCCTCCATTTGCATCATCGGAGAATGAACATGAAACCCATCTTCCTGCAAGAGTGAGTAGTTGGAGTGTTTTAAGGCGGAAAGGTTCCTCTCCTAATGTGAAGGAATTTGTCTCAGCCCCTAAGTTATCCCTCCCGCGGGTTTATTCAGATTCCATGTTGTGTATTCATACATCACAAATTCAACAATTTCCATCACCCTCAATGTCGTCAACATCATCAACTTTATCATCATCATCCTCTTCACCCCCTTTTGTCTCTCCAGATTCCGTTTCTTCTGATTCTAGCACTCACTCAAAGTTTTTGTTAGATTTGTCCCCAGATTCCTCCTCTCTAGTTTCTCCAGTATCTTCATCTTTGTCTAGCTTCTCTAATTTGTCCCTCTCGTCAAATTCTACTTCTCAACCAGCGTCCAAGTGTACAGATATCGATGGTGTCAAGTTATCACATCCATGTTCTCAGTCTGCCTCCTTACCATTGAAAAAACCATCAACTTCCATTGCTGAACGCAGAGGTAATTTATCCAAGTCTTTGAAGTTGCCACCTCTAACGAATAATAACACAAAAGTAATAGATAAACCATCAACTATTCGTTCCAGTCGGGAACATGGTGTTCTTGCTAACAACATCTTTAGCTGTGTGCAAGATTCAGACAGTATTGATTATTTGTTTGATTCTACCAACCATGTCAAAGGTACAAATTCAGTTCAACAGTGTGAGGTGGCATCACGTCCAGGCATTGTTGATAGTGCAGGCTGCAAGGAATCATCATTTCTCAGGAACTGTGTTGAGCCTTCGGGAGATAGTTTGTCAAGAGTAGATTTGAACTCTACCTCATCAAAGGGAGCTAATGAGAGTGGCTCGTTGCAATGTAGTAAGACACAAACTTTAGTATATCGCTGGCCCAGTTTAGAAAAGATCGAGATTTTCGGTGCAAATCATTTGGGCTCGGAGGCTGCTTTTGTCATATTCTCTCCAAGCATACATATGCATACAGGAAACATTTTTTATATTTGGGTAGGGAGTTCTTTCAAACTGGATGCTTCACAGGCTCAGTTAGATAGTGATAGACAGTCTGATTTTCTTGGAGCAGTTGACTGGAACCGAATTGGTTGTGATCTCCTTGCTCAGTTTGATTTACCGAAGAATACAGTCACTAAGGTATATTATCTGATCTCCCTTTTATCACATCACACTATAATCAAGTTGCATCAATCATGACATGCATATCATATATAATATGACTGCTCCGAAGTTGTTGTATAAATGTCCGGCAGTTCAAATTATATGATATGGATTTGATTTCACGCTTTTTTGGTAAAAAGTTGTAGTATTTTCTTCGGCTCCCAAAATAGGAAGTCTCTCTTTCCTTCTTTCAGAGTAGGATTGACAAGTTAATGTAAGAGGCAGAATATTTTTTATTGGCCTGCTTTTGGAATGTATTTATCTACAAACCACATCCATTTTCTTACTTTTTGAAGAAAAACTCAAAAAAAGGGTGAAATTGATGATCAGCTTTAATGATTTTAAAGGCGATAATTGTAGTTCACAATCAGTCTTATTTATTGCGGTAAAGATGTGGAAAACGAAAACCCTTCAGCATCCTTCCCTTGTGTTAGCCTGTGTTGATTTATGTTATACTCTTCCATTCATTTTTTTCTCTCTATTTTCACTGAAGATTGAATTATGCTTCATGCACTGGATTGTTGCAATATTTTCAATTCTCATATTGATTATTATTCTCTTCTGGAATAGATTGTTAAAGAGAATGAAGAACCGCAAGAGTTCCTTGCTTTGCTGAGTTCATTGTAGCACAAGTAGTACTAGGAGAAACCTGGGTTCAAGTAAATTGCGTAACCTTTCCTTCATCTGCAGCTGTCTCTATGTATGTCAATTTTGAAGGCTCTAATATGATTTCCCCTGGGAAAAGAAATCCAGCGAGGTAACAAATGGCTTCCTCCTAGCAGTTATTATTACTTCCGAGCATTTAGTTTACTTATATTGCTTTATGTTGACTAATTTATCATGATAAAAGTTGGTTATTTATATATTCCTACTGTTTGTATCAACTGTTAATAACCTTTTTACACATTTTTTCTCTATTGAATAAATGTCATGTTTAACAATTTGCTCTGATTCCGTTTCGTGTTTTTCTTTAGTATCCACACATTTGATTTGATGAGTGTTGCATTACATTAATTGTGTGATTATGTCTCTTCTTGATACCATGAAAATCATCAGAGTCTTAGGAGCAAAATTTTGCACATTGTACTTGTAAAAAACCCTTGTTGGATATTACTCTTAGAAGGAACAGTTGCATTAATCTTAGTTTTTTGTTTTAGATACTTAAATTGGTTTATAAGTTTTAAAAATAATACATTAAATCTCTTATGGAAAAGGAAAACCTTTTAAAATGTTACTTATTGTTATAGTATACTTACTTCATCTCATATTTGTCCCATCAAAATATCGGTAGAGAATAAACTGCATTTTTCTGATTATGTCTTCATTTATTTATATTTTCAACTACCCACTTTAATTGGTCATTCCACCTAACTCATATTGCAATAAAGACAATTTTGGTTAAGAGTTATTTTGCCTTGTAAATGAAGTAATTGATGATTTTCTTTAGACATCTATATCTATATAAACATTCTGAGTGTTATTGGATAGAGGAATGTTTTGAGGTAAAGTAATTTTAGATTTGACCCAAAACTTTTCAAATTTATAAAAGTGGCCCAAAATGTTCACTCAAAATTTAGTCATAATTATTTATCTTGCAGAAAATTATTGTATGTGAGTTATCTTCATCCAAACACACTCTAAAGATAAATAATATTGTTTCAAGCATCAAAAGATTGCTGCCTTTTAGAAAATGTGCATGAATGGAAATTCTTTTGACTAACCATTTATGACTAACCATATGCATGCATTTATGACTAACCATTTTGTATGTTACTTGCAGGAGGTTGCCATTCAATGGGTCCATTGTAGCTTGGCTGATTCTACAATGCTTTAACATTTTCAACCTAGACATTTATTTGCAACATACTGATTTTTATTTAAATATTCTCATGTTATTTAAGGAGGAAAAAAAAATCTCAAATCCTTCATTAGATGTATCCCTTGTTGAGAATTTATAAATTGATAGAACAGTTCAATGTTGTATAAGTCCTTCATTATAACAAAATCACATAGTTTTAGTTGCACATTGTATATTACTGAAACATTCTTGTATGATAGATATCTATGGTAATTATTATTTTAGAAGTACTTTGCTATGTCATTTATGTGCAGATGTTTATGCTTGGTTTGGTGCTCCATATGAACACACTGAAAATTATTGATAGTGAAATGGATAAGGTGGTGTATGATATCTGTAATTTATAAATGGCAAGTTATTCCATAGATTTGGGATAGAAAGAGGATTTTGAGAATTTGGGAAAGGAAGACTACCATTATTTTGCATAAAATTGGATCAGGAGTTATGATGATTGGGTTTCATTGACAAATGAAAAATATGTAGAAGGAAAAAATAAAAAAGAGATACTGATTTACAAATTTTAATTGATACCCGTTTTGCATACATACTAATGTGACAGCAAATTACATTTCATATGCCTAAAGTGATAGTTTGTCCATAAGTTGGCAAAGCGGTCTACTCTGTTTAGGCCCGCCTTGTTTAATTTCGTCTAAAAATGGTGTAGGGTGGGCCGAGCCAACTTAGGGGTTTGAGCTTAAAAGTTAAGGACTTCCGCTAACTTACGAGTTGGTGGATTGGTGAGCGGCTACCAAAATTCTCTACCTATAGATTTGCTACATAATTTACGATGAATATTTTTTTAAAGAAAGAAATATTTTTCAACAATGCATAATATAAAATAACTTCAAGGATTAAGAAAACTCAAATCATGTAGTAAACAGTAATAATTAAGAATTCAACATTGAACTATATTTAATTGAATTTTTAAGCGAGTTAGGCAGAACAGACGACCTTAAGGTATCGAGCCGAAAACTTCAGCTCGACCTACAAAAAAAGGTGAATTAAACAGGCTGGCTTGACGGACAGAACCCATCTTACCACTAGTTGTCCATGATATATATATATATATATATATATATTTGACCAAAGATCATTGTTTTATTATTTTATATGGAAATGTTTTGTGCACACAAATTTATGAACATAGACCGGATAATTATACTATGCCAGTACCTTTTTCAGTTTTTAAATAACATAATCCGATTTATCTATTTCTTTAAACACTCTACTTACTCATGTATACGGTCTTAAATACTTGTCTGCCGATATTGTATTCAAATATCATGCCTCTATTTTATATGAAATTACGTTTGATTCATTGAATTAGGATCATTTCTATTTCCTATTATTTCTATTTCTTCTATTATCAAAGTTTTTAAATGTTTTGTGATGTATAAAATAGATTTGAGCTCACTTAATGCCACACTTTTGCATTTATATTTTTAAAAACTATATAATAATAATTTTGCATTTATATTTTATTTTGTTGACAAATTCACATTTATATTTTTAAAAACTATATAATAATAACGAAGGAAATGAAAAAGATCCTAATCTGATTCATTTGATGCAGTTTAAAGTTTGAACTCAAACATGAAACAAAAGAAGAGATGCTGTCCATTTAGTCCTGTACCTTTAACAGATGTTATCCACGTGGCAAATGAAGATTTCAGTGGCCAAGATTACAACTTTGAAAATAAGCTTTCAAATGAAGTTCCATAGCACTCAGCACCTCCTTGATACCTCCTTTCTCCATCGTTCTCAGCCGCATCGCCACCTTCTCGTCTCTACCGATTCGTCCAATCCGAAACCCTACTTTCTGTCGCTGCACATTTCTTTCATTGTCAAGGTTTATCAATTTCTTCCAATTTTCCTTTCTTTTTAATCAATTTCTAGTTACATAATCGAATTCATTGTTGAATCATAATTCCAATGCTTGTTACTGCATGAGCTTGTGGTTTGGTTGGTAATATGTTAGATTCTAGTGGTGCACTTTTTTTGGTACTAAAATGTTGTTTTTTTCATGCCAATGTTGTATATTTGGATAAACAGCTTATTTGCAGCTTATAGCACAAACACTTATCATGATAAGCACTTATTTATAAGCTTACATAAGTTACTTTTATAGAAAAACATATAAAGTTAAATTGTTTTTTTTTAATAATATATATATGCTATAATGAGAACAAGCCACATAAGTAGAATGGTAGGCGGTACTCATAACTAACTTTTAACCAACTTTTATTTCATATGCATATAACTTATTCTTATTGGTTGTTTGTTAAATGCTACCAAATTATCAAGGGTAGTGTAGAAAAAACCTTCCTTAACATGTTTTGTGTTGTGATTATGTAGTAAAAGAATTTTGGCTATGGTAACAAGTAACAACGTTTAGCATCATTGTCGTCAATGAATAGAATCAGAGTTTCAAAGCTTCATGGATTTTTCAGAAACATGTTTGTTCCTTCTCCTTCCACAAAAACCAGTCACTCCCTTTGTGAACGCCGTCAATGCACACAATCAAGTTCAAACAAACCCATCACTCCATTTCGCAGCAACACTTCCAGGAAACCACCTGGGAAATCAACGAAGAAGAAGAAGAAGAAAGATGGTTCCCTTTATTCTCCTGTTCCCACAGAGTACATGAGGCACGTAATTGGGAATATTTACCGAATCCTAAAGTATTCATCTTGGGATTCTGCTGAGCAAGAGCTCCAAAATCTCCCTTTGAAATGGGACTCTTATACAGTGAATCAGGTTCTCAAGTCACACCCTCCAATGGAGAAAGCGTGGTTGTTCTTCAATTGGGCTTCTCGGATCAAAGGGTTCAAGCACGATCAATTCACTTACACAACCATGCTCAATATTTTTGGTGAAGCTGGGAGGATTTCCTCCATGAAACACGTTTTCAATCATATGCAGGAGAAAGGGATTAGGGTTGATTCTGTTACTTACACTTCCATGATGCATTGGCTTTCGAGTTCTGGGAATGTCGATGAGGCAATTGCGTTGTGGGATGAAATGAAATCAAAGGGTTGCTTCCCAACTGTTGTATCTTACACTGCTTTTATCAAGATTCTGTTTGATAATCACAAAGTGAAGGAAGCTACTGCTGTTTACAAGGAGATGATTCACTCTGGTTCGGTTCCAAATTGCTATACTTATACAGTTCTTATGGACCATCTTATTGGCTCTGGTTAGTGTTGCCTTCAACTTGTTTGTTATATTGTCTACGAGGATACAAGTGTCATTTTTTGTTGGTTCTTTTTGACAAGTTGAATTGAAAAACGTCTAATTGCTATACTTTATGATCTGTCTTTTGTTTTTTGTAAAGCTCAATCTTGCTTTTGTGCATTTTAGGAAAATGCAAAGACGCTCTTGAGATTTTTGAAAAGATGCAAGAGGCTGGAGTTCAACCTGATAAAGCTGCATGTAATATTCTGGTTGAGAAGTGTTCTAAAGTTGGTGGTACTGTGTTCATGAACCACATACTTAAGTATATGAAAGAAAACAGTTTTGTTCTTCGTTACAATGTTTTTGTGGTAGCAATGGAAGCTTTGAAAATTGCTGGTGAGAGCAATACCCTTCTAAGGCAAGTCAATCCACACTTTTATTTGGATTGTAGCTTTAGGAAGAAGGCAAATGACAGTAACACAGTCATTGCTGATAATTCTGCTAGTATCGATAAAGAGCTTTTATACGTTCTCTTGAAAAATAACAACCTTGTTGCTATTGACCACCTACTTCAAGGGATGATGGATAAGAAAATATCCTTAGATAATAAGTTTATATCAACCATTATAGAGGTAAATTGCAATTGTTGTCGACCTGATGGTGCTTTGTTAGCTTTCAAGTACAGTGTAACAATGGGAATAAGTATTGAGAGAACAGGATATCTTTCCTTAGTGGGCTTGTTAACCAGATCAAATAAGTTTCCCAAACTGGTAGAAATTGTTGTGGAAATGACTAGAGCAGGGCATTCTCTCGGAATCTATCTGGCTTCACTTTTAATTTATAGGCTTGGTTGTGCTAGGCAGCCAACTATTGCCAAGAAGATTTTCAATTTATTACCTGATAATCATAAGTGTACTGCTACATACACTGCTTTAATTAGCATTTACTTCTCTGCTAGGAGAGTTAATAAGGCACTTGAAATTTATAAAATCATGTGTCAAAAAGAAATTTGTCCAACGTCAGGCACATATAATATATTAGTAGCTGGTTTAGAAAGAAATGGTAGATATTCTGAAGCAGAACTTCATAGGAAAGCAAAGAAGAGCCTACATTCTAATATTGGTTTTCAGGGAAATCTTTCCACAGAGGGAAAGATATGTGACCTTCTCTTTGCTGGGGATGTAATACTTTGATTTTGATGCACCGAGAATCCTCATTGTTGATTCAAACTTGAGGGAATGGTGAGTAGTTTCTACTGGAGAGTGACATATGCCTGCATGGCACCTGCTGTTTTCTTTTCTCAAGAAATCATGGATGTTTTGATTCAAGATCATGTTCACGAGATATCGATGCCAACACGGTCTAATTGTACATGTCTATCTTCATTTGCAACATCTTGCAGTAAATGCTTTGGAACAGATGAACTTGAGCTTCATGTTCTTTAGGAGGACAGTCATATGATGCATAAAATAAGAACTCTATAAAGGATGTTCCCATGCAGATGCTCATAACTTTGATGTCCCAGTTAGAGACAGGGTGTGAGTATCAGTATCTGTGGGAGGACAGCTATACACACATCCGAAAAGCCACCGACTTAAGCATGATTGCTTTCGAAGTATCTCCTCTCCTTCATGGGCACCCATGGTATTCTTGGAAACAGGTCTAATTCAATGGTAAATTTTCTTATGTATTGTCCTATGGGGTCAATCCCGTTCTCATCGCATACCGCTTCCCAGAACTTCGTTCCTATTTGGTTTCCACACTGTCCTCCTTGAATATGAAGAATCTCACGCATTATCGGCACTAACTTAGCAGAGGCAAAATGGAAACCAAATGCTTTTTCAACTGTCAACTACTCTCCCTCTGGCTTGGACTTGGAAGAAGCAAAGGTTGGTTTGATTGCATATTTACAGTGGAGGATGAGATCACACGATGGAGGATTTCTGCAAGATGGAAGGAAGCAAAGGTTGAGTTGAATGAATGAATGACTGCCACCTGTAAGTATCTGTTTGCAACACCGCCGGCCTTTCTACACTGCTAAAAAACACTAATTCTCGTCATTTTATTTTATAGTATAGCATGTGCAAACATCACTGACTTCAAAGCCACTTGATCAGTTTGATTTGAGTGTTTGCTGAGACATTGGCTAAACTAAAATGTTTGCTTTTTGTGAATTCTACAGAATTGAATTGGATTGCATAAGTACTGCATTTTGCGTATTATGTTATACGCTTTCAAGAGTATTGTCACCTTTTAATCACTCATTTATAAGTCATGTGCTGTATTTCTTAACCAATTTTGGATAAAAATGTATCACCCCATTTCTGCTAGTTTGATGTTTTGGTCTCTAATTATATAAATTTGATAGATATAAATTATAATTGCAGAAGCTTATGCCCCGTTTATTTTCAAACAACAATTTCAATTTTCATTTTCGTATCTTACTTTGTATGTGTGGCTGTGATGACATTTGGATGTGTATTTTTTCTTTTTAAACAAAGCCCTTAGATGACAACATTGGGTTCACGGAAATGATTGATTATTTTTATCATTACTGTGCAGTGAAATCAGGTGGGCCAGTGATTAAGAAGAAAGCAAAGAAGATCAGAACAACAGTCACATTTCACCGACCAAAGACATCGTCAAAGGAAAGGAACTCTAAGTATCCCCACATTAGTGCAACACCAAGTAACAAGTTGGACCATTATCAAATTCTTAAATTTCCTTTGACTACAGAGTCTGCAATGTAGAAAATCGAAGATAACAATACACTGTTCTTTATTGTCAATCTCCGTGCTGATAAAAAGAAAATTAAAGATGCCGAGAAGAAAATGTATGACATTCAGGCTTAGAAAGTGAACACTTTGATCAGGTAATGGACATGGCAATGTGTCTAGTTTTCAAAATGTAAATTTTAATTATTGAACTTGTTCCCCGGTCGTTAACCAACTGAATGTAATTGTAGTGCAATGCAACTAGTTGCTATATCTGTTGGTTATGTCCAGTAGTTAGAAAATCTATTTACTTGTATCGTTAGACATGGAATATGCTAAAACTATGAAAAGAACCTAAAAAATGTGTCTATTACTTTTGAATTTGGAGTGCTTCAGTATATCAGTATTGTACAGTGTACACAATATAATACTTAGCAGTTTACCTTTGATATACTAACCACATTTCTTCTTTTTTTTTTGCAGGTCTGATGATACTAAGAGAGCCTATGTCCAGTTGACTCCAGATTATGATGCATCGGATATTGCCAACAAAATTGGTATCATCTAAGTTGAATTTGCTTATTTGAGCAGAACTTATCCTTCGATTCTAAGATAGTTGATATACATATCCTGTTTTAGGGCACCTTTCTCATCCTTATACATTACTACTCTGGTGTATTCAATTTTGACAACATTTTCATGACATCAGTTAATATTTTGAAGTTACTCGTTGCATTTGCTCTATAATTTAATTACTGTTTTGGTATGCATGTTGTTAATCACCAGAAATTTATTTGCACTGTATTGTTCTTAGTTCTCATTTTCTGGATGCCACATCACAAATCCTGTCTGCAGTTAGGATTTATGAATGTTTTCTTATTATGCATACAAACAATATGTAAATTATTGCAGGTTCGTCCAATGGTGGCTAAATATTATGCCCTCACGTGTTTCTTAATGTAATAGCAGTATATTTTTGCTAGGTTTTTTTAGAGGTCTATTTAGGACCTCCATTTGGTGGTGTATGAATGAGTTAACAAACCTTAATTAGATTCTATGACAGAGATCACATATTGAACTTTAGGCAGACTTTTCTCAACTCATGGATTCAGTAGAATTTTAGCATGAAATATTTTACTTCTGGTTTAGGTGGTTATGTTCACATCACAGTAATATTATTTTAGCATGAAATATTTTACTTCTGGTTTAGGTGGTTATTCTCACAGTAATATTATTTTAAACCTGCCATGCATTTGGCATTATATTATTGTGATTGGCTTTTCTATACCTATGAACTTCATTATGGAAAATGACTAAATTGCCCTTGAATTTAGTAACTTAGTAGATAACATGAAAAACAGCATGACCACCCTTTGAATTAGTCACATTAGTTGCATGTTATTTTCTTAGTTGTTTAGAATCAGAAATTAGCTACCAAAGAGGGAGAGACAGCTCAATCCCATATTTGAGCATTCATTGTATTTCTTTCTTGTAATAATAATAATAATAATAATTAAAAGTTGTAGTTCTACTCTATGAAAACTTTATATTTGTCCAAACTATGTTGTAACTTTTTTCTTAAATAAAAGGGTTGAAATTATATTATAAAAAAGAAAGGGGTTGAAATTAACCATTTTAATTACACCGGTCATAATTTTAAAGTTTAGTTTTCTTTTGGTAGAATTACTTTTGCTGGCTTTGAACTTATTTTAATTTTAAACTATTGTAATACTCTTTTTTCTTTTTGGTAAAAGTCTTTTATCATTTTTTCCCCCTCGTGTTAGATATTTTATTTTCAGAACATTAGCATCATCGGCAATTTTTGAGATTTATGATACTTATTTGACAAGTTGAAGAGCTTCTAGATCCCTATATTTGGGTGGGTATCTGATAGGATCGGATCATGTAAGTTCAACTAATTAATTAACTATATCAATATTATTAATAATTTATATCAACTTCCATGATCTATAAGTTTTGTGTGTGTTATTCTCTATTTCGGATTCTAATAATTTAGAGTTCCGTTCAAAAATATGTATAGTTTGATCAAAAAATTGTTTCATCGAGAGATTAAATTTAAATTTTTTTAACAATTCGTCTTTTAGCAAAAATCATTAACCGCTTAAGTTTAATGTTATAATTTAATACGTAAGTTTATCGATTTCATAAAAACTTTATATGTTTTATTAACGATTAACAATAATTTATTAACTCAATATATGACGAGAGAGATAGTTTTATATATTATTGTCTCTCATCTACCAATAGGATATTGGACTTTTATTGGGTTAAACAATCATCATTGGACTTTCAACCAAAAGTTATTGGGTTAAACAACCTATCCAAAATGGTTTTCAACTTGTTATATGTTCAAATGTATCCAAATATACTACTAAAAATGTGAATCAGATTCCTTCGAACAAGAGACTACAGTAATACATATCAACCGTTCGATTATAATTTAACGGCTGATATTGTTTTAACAAAAAAATATAGTTTTCAATCTAAACCAGTTGATCTAAGATTGATGATTGAGATTTAAAACTATATGTTACTGAATTATTAATTACATCAGCAAATCTTGGTCGCAAAAACATGCTTATGCTAAATTCCACTTTCAGAAATTTTCTAGTCCAATATTATTAGAGTACCCACACTAGCTTCATCATAGAACTTACTCAAAAGATAAGGATGTAGTTAGAATATGTGTGCAACACTATATTAATATCTTGTAACTGACCAACAGAATTGGGATTGGAATTGGTTTCGGTTAGTTATTTATGGCTAGTCTAAATCTCCATGTTGTAGTCAAATACAATTTTTTTATCAATAAAAAATTTCTAGCTTTGCATGATAAAGAATTTGTTAGAATAACGAAAACAAGAGTTCATTTCTTCAAGGATATTTTTTTTAGTGGATGATGGTCCAGCCAGGCCACGTTAGCTCCGCCACTGAGACGAGACTGAGTGTTACAAGGATTTTTTTGTTTTGAAAAATTAACAATTTATTAACATGTCTTTTTTAGAAAGAATTATGCTAGCAACACACCTTCTAACACACTCTTTTGAACACACTTTCTAATTGGTTAGATTTTAAATGGATCCCACTAAATTTATATGGGGCCAACATGATTTAGTGTGATACATTTGAATTTTAACCGATCAGAGCGTATGTGTTGGAAATAGTGTGTTAGAATGTGTGTTATTAACATTACTCGTTACTCACAAAGAAAAGAGAGGAAAATAATGGTTTGGTTTACGTTACTCGGTACAACTTCCATAGATAGAACAATCAAACATAAACGTTATTTGATTAATTTACGACACTTGGAAGCCACTTGGAAGCATAAAAAAGAAGATAAAACTAATATAATACATTGAAGTAAGTAAAAGAACAAGAAAAGTGATTATATCTTTCATTTTTATCTTCTGGAAAAGTTGTATTTAGTATGCCGTGATTTATTCAATCATAACATGATGAATGGAATCTATGTCGTTAAGATTGATCAGAATTGCTAATTAGATGTAATTAAGGATTGTTTAGTCTAATTATTTTTCTTTCTAAATTGCAATTCTGAAGTAACAATCATAATCACAAAGACTCCATTGATGAATGAATAACTATAGAAAAATTACAAACATATAAAAGCTCAAAAATAAACATTCTTGCCGATTGAAGAGTTTATTATCTCTAGTAGTACAATAATTTATTTGCATCAAAGGTTGAATAGTTTGAAGGATTCTACTATGGTCTGCAATCTGTCTTTCATCTTCCCCCATCTTCTCTCATTTGCTCCTGTTGTTAAGGTGTAAAACCTACCTGTAATCAATAATTAATTTTTCGTTTAATGACTTCATGCACTTGAAACATTCAAAATGAGAATCCAAAACCATACCATTGCCAACGGAGACTGCGCTGAGAGCGTGACGAGTGTAGTTTGGTGCTTGAGCAACGAACTCGAATCGATAATATATTTTTCCGTCAACTTCATGCTGGTGTGTTACACAAATAGAACAAGCTATGATCAGTGTTTGTTATAATCATATATATTATATACACAATGCACATATTTCTTTTGGGTCTTAACCCTTCGACTTTTTGGAGAAAGGGACCCTGATAATGCAGAGTTTAGCAAATTATATATCTCATTTTTAGAATATTTCCTGATTTTTTTTTATCATTTTCATGTCATCATCTATCTTAGTCGGCACATATATATCTCGCTCGCCAGATTATAAAAAATCAGTCCAAAATGCATAGGTGGGGAAATGTCGGACATTTTCCAAACTAACCAATAATAATTAATGACTACAAAAACATTAGAAGAGATGTAATACATCATACCTCAGTTGCTTGAATAATCTTTGTTTTCTGGTTAGGAGGTGCCAAAACCTTTTTTATTAGAGTTGCAGCAACCTGCAAACAAATTAAGAATACGATTGAAAACAAATTTTCTTTTCTTTCTAGAATCAATGAAACTCATACTGATATAAGCCTCTAACCTGTTCAGGAGACCCAAATTCTTTAATATCTTGTTTTCCAGTTGGGATCATAGTTACGCTGACGTTTTCCAGTGGTTCAATAACATCTTTGAACACCTTATCTTGACCTGCAATCACTACTTCCTGCCAACTCCCCATAATAAAAGAAAAAAAAGGAGCTAACCTTAACTTCCATTTTAGCCTTTTATCGATAGATGATTTAATTATTCATTTAGTCCCTGCAAATATGGCAAACTTTGATTTTCGTTCCTGTGGTGAACACTCTGGTACACGTCTTATTTGATATGTACCGGTACATCGCTAAGGTCCAAAAATTAATAAATACTATTTGTGAACCTATTAGAATTATCCACCTCAGTGGTGTACCAGTACATATCCAAATAAGATGTGTACCGAAGAATTCACATTTTAATATTGCAGGGTTAAACACAATTGGAGGAACTAAAATCAAAGTTAGCTATATTTGTAGAGGAAACTGTTCAACAAACTATAGATATAAATTCATACTGAAGCAGATGGTAATATAACAATGCTCACCTGCCACCCGAAAGGGTAGACGAACGAATATCCATCTTTCCTATCCACAACTGGCTGAAATCCTTTCGTACTGTCTGCGACAACTGGCTGAAATCCTGGCTTACTTTCTACGGCAACTGAGCCATATCAAAGGCATATTCTCAGGATGTCAGGAATCAGTATTTAGGAAAGTCAGCAGGTGGTAAATTAACTGCTTAAATTGCAATCTTACAAGAAATTGAGGGTTGGTTGAACAGAAAAACTAATGGGGCAGCAGTCCCGATGGCAATCACTTGGCGTCTTCCCGGTATATCTGTCAAAGTATCACAATGGATTAAAAACAAAATAGATGATTCTCTAATTAAGTTGCTTACAACATGTATGACAATGATAAGAAATATTGTTTACAATTCACAGTACTTGCGCTGCACCTGACGCACTAACCGAACTGTTGCTCAGTGTTCTCGTTCTCAAAATGTTTTTCTATTACTGTTTCTTTGATAACACAAACAGGTATTAGCCAATATCGTTTACATGTGGTTATATGATACTCCCTCCGTGACAAAAATAAGCAAAATTCACCTTTTTAGGTTCATTGCATAACTAATGTATCTGGTCTGTTAGGGTCAATATTTGATTTAGAGAGCATTTGGAAGAGTTTAGTACAAGCCTATTTGCGTGTATGTCATGACAAAAATACTTGTATTATATAGGTGTTTAGAAGAACTTATATTGGATGCAAGATCTATATTTCACAATGCATCTTCACCAAGAGTTACTTTGCCTACTTTAATGACCATGGATGCAAGCAGGTTCAATGAGCTTCCGGCAAATACTTATCCTTTGAAAACCAAAGAATCAAAGAGCAACAAAGTACTAAATTTCTACCATAGCACAAGTAAAGTCCCTATAGAGAGAGCAATGACACTCACAGAAACATAGACACCAGATACGGTACCAACCTATGAAGCACGAATACTCCTTGGATTAGGCATGTCCTGGTGTCGGACACGTGTCGGTGTCGGACCAACATGATACCAACACTTACAATTACATTAAATTATGTCATTTTCTTAAACTATTAACGGTGTCCACGTGTGAGTATTTCTGTCATGTCCGGTGTCAGCGTCTATGTCCATGCTTCATAGATACCGACACAAATAGATTCTAGTTCACACAGAAAATGTAATAACACAACTTAATGGTCGACATTGACACATGTCAAACACCAGACATGCGTTCAATCTAAAGTGTCAGTGTTATATAAGCATGTATAACTATCAATTCATGCTCAATAAACAAAAGAAAAGACAAAAAAAAAAACCTTGAGAAAGCAACTCTGTTGAAGAAGGTGAAGGTTCTTGTTCAGCTTTGACAATAAAGGAAATGCTATCTCTTCTAGATGAACGAAAAGTACTACTACTACTCCCATGCTTCTGGAAACACAAACTTTTTGTCAGAAACATAAAAGAATGAATGAAAAAAACTACCAACTTAAAACATGAGAGAGTAGAGTACCTGAGGGAAAGAGTTGTGAAAGAGTGTCCGGTGAAGTGTTGGTGAATTCTGCAGAGATGCCATTGTTGGCTTGGATTTTGCTAAGAAAATTAAACTTGTTTCTTATTGTGTTGTTTTGTTCTATCTATGTGGTTGGAGGACATTCCTCTGAATTTGACTTATCCATTATGCTAAAAGTGTAACCACAATCTATCATCTACTTAATATTTGTTGTCACAATAATAATGGTAGTGAGGTAATTTAGAAGGTTGGTCTGGTCATAAAAATTACTACTAAAATATAAGTTATGTTGATTGGATTTTATAAATTAAAAAAAGTAATTAATGTGGTATAGAAAAGAGAAATTATGATAGTTTACAAAATTGTCAAAGCGGCTTAATACAAATAGTTTACAAAATTGTCAAATAGAGTATACTTTGATACAAATATTTTTCTCAAAGCGATTTATATTTTAGTACGAAAGAAGTATATTTTGATGATCTTTAAGAGTATGAAGAGATCTACTAAATATGCACAAAAATAGAAGAAATGGATTACATGCCATTGAAAATATGGTATCAAGAGTTTCTAGCCGTTCGATTATAAGATAAAAGATAAAATTAATTTTACAAAATTAACTTTTTACATTTTTAAAATATTGAACGTATAAATTTTTAAATAAATTCTTTTCATTAATATACTATTAACTAATATCGTCGAAGGACTG
Organism: Trifolium subterraneum; assembly: GCA_951799995.1. Lineage (NCBI taxonomy): Eukaryota > Viridiplantae > Streptophyta > Magnoliopsida > Fabales > Fabaceae > Trifolium > Trifolium subterraneum. The sequence goes on along the minus strand of OX637464.1, from coordinate 54,945,585 downwards.
TTTAGTATTTTTTAAAATTAATATGTAATCAATTACAAAGGTTGTTTTATCTCCATTGATGTGCTTGCAATTTGCAAATGCTTCAAGAATTTGCTTAGTAGTTTTCATTTGTTTTCTTTTCCAAACAACTAAAATTAGTAACTGGTTATTAATATTTGAATCCTTATCTTTAACTACTTTAGCTCTTAAATCTTTTTCTTCTGTTACAACAAAAATATATTAGTTAATTATAATCAAGGTGATCTTAATTATCAAAACATATAAGACATGTGTCATCTTTACAACTATAATCAAGGTCATCTAATCTTATCAAAAAAATAATCAAGGTCATCGAAGACATTTCATAGTGATACATACAACCATCATTATTGACCATGACTTTACCAAAAACACCTTTTTTTTTTCTTTCAAGCTTTGCATCCATGGTATGATATTGTTGTCACAACGCACTCTCACTGTATTATTTGACTTGTCCTTCTAAAACCATAAAGCCATAATATAATAAACAAATAAAAATATATTCTTTTTTTAAAAATTTAAATATGATTTTTGTTTCTAAGATTATAATATATTTTGATTTTAATTTCAATAAGATTTTTCATTTTAAGTTTTTTATTTGAATATAATCTCAACAAATTTAAAAATTATTAATTGGTCGTATATCACTAGATAATGTGATTATATTTGAGTATATATGAACGCAAACACAAACAATATTTATAGAGACTATAAAAAATTGTTTAATTTCATATTAAAGTCGGACTAAAAATAAAAAATGTACCAAAAAAATATAGTGCTGACAAAAATAAAATTTAAATTAATATGTCAATTATTTTATTTTAATTTTGGTAATTAATATCTAGAATTTCATTTTTAAGGTGAATAAATTACATATTTGAATTTAAATTTTGGCTCCTACATATAATATAAGATGTTCCTACTAGCTAAACTATGCTCACAGAAATAATGTCCATTATTTTTTTTTACTTGGCACAAATAATATATTTATTATTTTATTTCTATATAAAAATGACAATGATTTAATTGAATTCAAATTTTTTCAAGTGTCAAAGTAGGGCGTAAATTAATTATGAGGACCAAATTGTATATATATATTTGACAAATTTGGTCAAACTCTTGAAAAATATATATTTTATAACCTTAAAACAAAATCCAAATATTTTCTTCCTGTAAAAAAACACCTAACTATTTTGTTTAACTAATAAAAAAAAGACAGCTTAAAGTATGTAAACGCCGGCGTTTGACCGTTAAACCTAACAAACATATCAAAAACCCAAACCCGATTCGAAGTGGAACGGTTCATTCACAATTTCCGTGTGCTACACCGTTAACTCTTTAATCTCTCTTTCTCTCTCTCTCATTTTCCTCTTTTCTAAATTCTAACCGTTTTTTCACCTTTGAGATTCTGCATAGCGAAACGGCGACGGCGCTGCCGGCGAAGGCCAGTACTACGTCGTTCGCTCGTTCGCCCGTTCGCCGGAAAACCTAAAAAATAAACGTAACAAAACAACAACAACAATTATTAATCAATTATTTATTTATTACCAATTAGCTTGAAGAATTTTAACAATTTTCATTGGATCTGTTGAATTGAGAATTTTCTAATCAGAGAAAGAAGAAAAGAAGATGATGATTTCGAGAGGTTTGTTCGGGTGGTCCCCACCGCACGTACAACCGCTCACACCGGTTTCGGAGGTATCGGAGCCACCGGAATCTCCGTCACCGTATATAGACCCCGGAGCTGAAACCTCCGCGCCACAACCGGCGGAAGTTGAAGAGGAAATTGAGGAACAAGATGAAATGGAACCGGCACCAGCTGCGGTACCTTTCTCGAAGCTTTTTGCGTGTGCTGATCGGTTTGATTGGTTTCTCATGGCGGTTGGTTCTGTTGCTGCTGCGGCTCATGGAACCGCTCTTGTAGTTTACTTGCATTACTTTGCTAAGATTATTCATCTCATGCGGATGGATGATCAGCCGTTTTCGTCGCAGGAGCGGTTTGATAGGTTCACTGAGGTTAGATTGTGAAATTTCTATGCATAAAACCCTAGTTGTTGCTTTGATTTTGGTTTTGCATAATGCTTTGCTGTTAAGATTTAATTGTTACTTGAATTTTGAAATTCAGTTAAAATCATGGAATAGCTTTGTTGTTAGGTTTTGTGATGATATTGATACTTGTAGATGTAGGTTATTGTCGTTTAGGATAGTTGATTTCGCTCATGTGATTTTAAATAGTAGACGCAGGTTGTGGTTTATGATAGTTTGATTTCTCTCGAGTGATTTTAAATTGTGGACGTAGGTTGTCGTTTATGATAGTTTGATTTTGCTCGAGTGATTTTAAATTGTAGATGTAGGTTGTCTTGTCATTTATGATAGTTTGATTTCACTCACATGATTTTAAATTGTACACGTAGGTTTGTCGTTTATGATAGTTTGATTTTGCTCACGTGGTGCAAACGTGATTTTAAATTGTAGTTGCGGACCTCGAGGTTACGCTTCAAACCTTTATAATGTGGTAAAATGCGGGTAAATATCATAGTCCTAATCAACCCAAGACCATGAGACAAATATCAAAATCCAATTGAATAGCAATCACGAAGTATTTAACTAGATTTTATTTCCTGGCAGGTAGTTTGAATTGCCTGCTTGTAATATGTCAAATGAATGGGTTCCTGATTTTTTTCATTTTGGTTTTTGTAAGGGATAGTTATTATTTATTACGGTGCTACTGCTTACAATTCCGTTTCTCCTTGTCAAGCGTATAAAGAGTGAAACACAAGGAGATGTTATTATGTAAGGTAGAGGATATGTATTAAATTGAAGGTTTAGACTATACTGATTGTACTCCTATTTGTATCAATGATATGGTTATTTGTTTCACGACGAGTCGATGCAACAACTATCATAAACCATAACACTTGTGAATTGCCAAACTGTATGGAGACTTGATTGATATACAGTTTGCGTGGCTAATAATTGCCTCTTTTATCATCAGATACCTTCTCTTTACAGAAGCTGATACATTCCTTTTAAGGAATTTCAATACTATCATATTTTTCTAGATTTCACATTCTTTTCTACTTCTTGAAATTGTAATATTCTTACCGGGTCTGTCTGCTTTGAGATAATCATATGATTATGGGAGCTACTTGCCTACATTTAGCTAGTTTTTGTGAGAGATTAGCATGGAAGCTTCATACTTGTGTTAACTATATCTAGGATTATTGCATTGTAACTGTGTCAAGTTTTGAATAACATTCTGTTTTTATTTGGCCTTTTGAGTTTCTGATGGAGAGAATAGAAATCGTGGAGGCTCTTTTCTACGTATTTGATTTGATTTATCTACTACTTGGGGACCTTTGAAATAGTAGAGTATAAAATGCTTGAATTCAGGGGAACACTCTTATATAACTTTTGAAATTTTAGAAGAGGACATTATCAGATGAGAAATGATTCAAGTGTTCTGTAAAGCATTCAATTTGTGAATCAGTGGACTTATGCTAACTTCCCTCTTTTTATTCTTTTGCAGCTTGCTTTAACCATTGTTTACATTGCAGCGGGAGTTTTTGCTGCTGGTTGGATTGGTATAATTAACTATGCATTGAAATTAATCATGAGAGATGTGTTTAATTAGATATTTCATTTAGTTCTCTTGCCATACTAATGCTGTATTTTCCCTGTTCAATAGAGGTTTCATGTTGGATTTTGACTGGAGAACGACAAACTGCTGTCATCAGGTCCAAATATGTCCAAGTATTACTAAATCAGGATATGAGTTTTTTCGATACTTACGGGAATAATGGAGACATTGTGAGTCAAGTATTGAGTGATGTGCTGCTTATCCAGTCTGCTCTCAGCGAAAAAGTATGTCTTGGTTCAACCGTGTATAAATTTCTCCAGTATGTGAAAATGTTAACTTCTGTACATATCTCTAGTCCGTATATCGCATATAACTTGTTCATTTTCTTTTGATGATACAGGTTGGAAATTACATTCATAATATGGCTACATTCTTCAGTGGTCTTGTCATTGGCATTATCAATTGTTGGCAGATTGCTTTGATAACATTAGCAACAGGTCCTTTCATTGTTGCCGCAGGAGGAATATCAAATATATTCCTCCATAGACTTGCAGAGAATATCCAAGATGCATATGCTGAAGCAGCTAGCATTGCTGAACAGGTGATTTGTTGTTTGAATTTCAAATCTATTTTTTACACGGATCCAAGTATTTTCCTTTTTTAATTTGATTGTTTTTACCCAAGAAATTAGCCATATTCTTGGGTTAAATATGTCTGATTAACTCTCAGTGAAGGTTATATGTTCCTTAAGAGTCTTATTGCTTCAGCCTTTCTGGCTAGGATAAAAGTGTCTCACTTTGGTAACTCAATGGAATCGTTCGGGAGAACCCGAGTTCGATTCCTGGTGGAAACAATTTTTGGCCAGACTTTACTTACCTCGCGATCGAACTCTGGATTACTAGGGCCCCTTCCCCTGGGAACCAGAGGGTTAACACAAAAAAATAATATTATTTTTTGAATTTAAAAACGAAAAATTGACCGGGTCAAACTAGTTCCCACCTCTATATTTTGACCGGTTTTCCACCGAGCATGAGATCTGTCAATTTCAAGTTAAATGGATGAAATAGCTCGGTTATGACACACACACAACTTGAAAAGTATAAACAATTGAATATGTTTCAAGTTTACTTCGTTAGGAATGAAGTGAATATGATTCCTCTAAATGTTAGTAAGATAACACTTTAATTTGATCTTAATTTTTCCTTTAATATTTTGAATTTACAAAGTGGAAAGAATGGTGAAGTTCTCTTTATTTGCTGAAATATTTTAGCACTGCTGATTCTCAGTGTACTTCATATCTTGTGATGCAGGCAATTTCCTATGTAAGGACATTGTATGGATTTACAAATGAAACGTTGGCCAAGTACTCATATGCAACATCACTGCAAGCTACTCTTAGATATGGCATATTAATAAGTCTTGTTCAAGGGCTAGGTCTTGGATTCACGTATGGACTTGCAATATGTTCTTGTGCATTACAACTCTGGGTTGGAAGATTCTTGGTTATTCACGGAAAAGCTCATGGCGGTGAAATAGTAACGGCTCTTTTTGCTGTAATTCTAAGTGGCCTGTAAGCATCTTTCCCAACTTATATATTTTCATTATTTATTCATTATTTTACTGTTTTAATCTTTGTTACTTTGATTCAGGGGATTGAATCAAGCAGCAACAAATTTCTACTCCTTTGAACAAGGGCGGATAGCTGCTTATAGATTATATGAGATGATAAGCCGGTCATCCTCATCTGTTAATGATGATGGCACCTCCCTTGACTCTGTGCAAGGAAATATAGTGTTTCGGAATGTTTATTTCAGTTATCTGTCTCGTCCCGAAATTCCTATCTTGAGTGGATTTTATCTCACTGTACCTTCTAAGAAAGCTGTAGCACTTGTTGGCAGAAATGGCTCTGGAAAAAGTAGTATTATTCCACTCATGGAGCGTTTTTATGATCCTACACTAGGTAATTACTTGCCTTTTGACACTGTAGTTAATTTTAAATTGCATTCAAAGCAGCACTCTAATGATCATATGCAAATTTTACTTGATTTGCCAATCGTTGATTCAGGAGAAGTTCTTTTAGATGGTGAAAACATCAAGAATTTGAATTTGGAATGGCTGAGGAGCCAGATAGGACTAGTTACCCAGGAGCCTGCTTTGCTCAGTTTGAGTATAAGAGATAACATTGCTTATGGGAGGGATGTCACCATGGATCAAATTGAAGAGGCTGCTAAAATAGCTCATGCACATACATTTATCAGCTCATTGAAGAAAGGTTATGACACACAGGTGAAGCTTGGTTGACATGATCATTTGTTTGCTTTTTTTTTTTGTGTGTGGAGGGAGGGATATATTTTCAGTTTACATTCAAGTGCTTTCATATTTTAATATCCAAAACTGGTGTTCCTGTCTTTCAGGTTGGCAGGGCAGGTTTAGCTTTGACTGAAGAGCAGAAAATAAAACTTTCTATTGCAAGAGCTGTGCTTCTAAATCCATCAATTCTTCTGCTCGATGAAGTAACTGGTGGACTTGATTTTGAGGCTGAGAGGGCTGTTCATGAGGCTCTGGATATGCTTATGTTGGGACGCTCAACAATAATAATTGCTCGAAGGCTTAGTCTCATAAGAAATGCTGATTATATAGCTGTTATGGAGGAGGGCCAACTCGTTGAAATGGGTACTCATGATGAATTGTTGAACCTGAATGGCTTATATGCAGAGCTTCTACGTGGTGAAGAGGCAGCAAAACTTCCCAAGCGGTACTTGAACAAATCATACTCCTTTCTTTGCCATGCATTTTTGTTTGTATTTTGATAAAAAACAAATATAAGGATGGAGAAAGTGGCAAGACATAGAATAATAAACTAATAATATTTACATATTCTTTAGTGTTAAGTATCCACAGTAGTGGACTACACCATTTAATGTTGTGTTTTTAATAATGTGAAAGACTTCCTCCCTTGCATAATGATCACTTACATTTTTCTTTTTAATGATCACCCAGGATGCCTACTCGAAACTACAAGGAAACTGCAGTATTTCAAATTGAGAATGATTCTTCAGCGAGCCATAGCTTGAATGAACCATCATCCCCCAAAATGAAGAAGTCACCCTCTCTTCAAAGAATTTCTAATGTATCACATTCACAACCTTCAGATGTCATCTATAACTTTCAAGAACCGCCTAAAGTCCTGAGTCCATCATCCGAGAAGGTGCTGGAAAATGGTCAAGCTCCGGATGCAGATAATAAGGAGCCATCCATAAGAAGGCAGGATAGTTTTGAAATGAGACTGCCGGAGTTACCCAAGATTGATATACAGTCTGTGCCTCGGCAAAAATCAAATGGTTCTGACCCAGAATCCCCCATATCACCATTTTTAACATCTGATCCTAAGAAAGAACGTTCCCATTCACAATCTTTTAGTAGACCACATAGTCATTCTGATGATGCTTCAGTTACAATGAGAGAAGAAAGGGAAGCACGGAAGCGGAAACCACCATCACTAAAGAAGTTGATCGAGCTTAGTTATGCCGAGTGGCTTTATGCTTTGTTAGGAAGCATTGGTGCTGCTGCATTTGGTTCATTCAATCCCCTTCTAGCTTATGTTGTTGGTCTTGTGGTGGCAGCTTACTATAGAATTGATGATCAACATCACTTAGCACAGGAGGTAGATAAGTGGTGCTTGATCATTGGCTGTATGGGTATTGTAACAGTTATTGCCAACTTTTTGCAGCATTTCTATTTTGGTATTATGGGAGAGAAAATGACAGAAAGAGTTAGGAGAATGATGTTCTCAGGTGCATAAATCATCCTTTTTCTATTTTTTATTTTAAAAAATGGGACTTATGAACATTTTCATCTGTTTCAATAACATGGCAGCCATGCTAAGGAATGAAGTTGGATGGTTTGATGATGAGGAAAACAGTGCTGACAATTTATCCATGAGATTGGCCAATGATGCTACTTTTGTAAGAGCTGCTTTTAGCAATCGACTTTCCATATTTATACAGGACAGTGCTGCAGTTATTGTTGGCCTTCTCATTGGTGCTGTGCTGCACTGGCGGTTAGCACTGTTGGCTTTTGCAACCCTTCCAATTCTCTGTATTTCTGCAGCTGCCCAGGTTTGCATCTGCTCTTTTGGTTTACCATATATAACTATTTTCCCTTGCTATGAACCAAATATTCTAGAAGCTTAAGTTGTTGGGTGAAAACATGCTGTGACATACCTTTTGATTGGACTGAACTATTTTTTTTTACCAATGGCGTTTGTGGAAATTTATGCCTCTAGTAAAATCCAGTGATTTTAAAATTTAATAATTTATATAAAATTTCAGTTTGTGAATGAAACATGAATGCTGATCCAAAATTGTGTGATTTTATTCCGCTGATATCGTGTTAATGGCAAGTACTCGTTTTATTGTCTTCTTTCATTCAATTCATCCATCATTGTAATAAATAGGTGTAAATTTGGAATTGGTGTCTGCTTTACAGCAAGATTATTGTGACTTTTGGAAGATACAGGAAATACTTAAAAATTCAGGATAAAACCAGTGATTTTCCTTTGAATATTGCAGAAGGATAAATTCAGGATAATATATTATATGAATGACTTGCTAAAGATCGCTACGACTAATATGAGAGTTTAGTTGATTTACTTTAATCTTTTGCATAAAATATATATATTAAATACAACATGTTTGAATATTGCAGAACTTGTGGCTAGCTGGATTTTCAAGGGGCATACAGGAAATGCACAGAAAAGCATCTTTGGTTCTTGAAGACGCAGTTAGAAATATATACACTGTTGTGGCATTTTGTGCTGGCAATAAGGTAATGGAGCTCTATAGGATGCAATTAAAAAAAATATTTAAGAAGAGCTTTCTTCATGGGATGGCGATCGGTTTTGCATTCGGCTTTTCACAGTTTCTACTTTTTGCCTGTAATGCCCTTCTACTTTGGTACACCGCAGTATGTATTAAAAATGGTTACATAAATCCATCCACTGCACTGAGGGAGTACATGGTTTTCTCATTTGCCACATTTGCCCTAGTGGAGCCTTTTGGATTGGCTCCTTACATACTTAAACGGCGAAAATCCCTAATATCAGTGTTTGACATTATAGACCGTGAGCCTAAAATTGATCCTGATGACAATACAGCGTTGAAACCACCCAATGTATATGGAAGCATTGAGTTAAAACATGTTGACTTTTGTTACCCGTCTCGTCCTGAAGTGTTGGTATTGAGCAATTTTAGTCTCAAAGTGAATGGGGGCCAAACAGTTGCTGTTGTTGGAGTTTCGGGGTCAGGAAAGAGCACTATAATATCTTTGATAGAGAGATTTTATGATCCAGTTGCAGGGCAAATTTTACTCGATGGGAGGGATTTAAAGAGCTATAACTTGAGATGGTTAAGGAGCCACCTCGGTTTGATTCAACAGGAACCTATTATCTTCTCATCAACCATAAGGGAAAACATTATATATGCAAGGCATAATGCTAGTGAAGCTGAGATGAAAGAGGCAGCGAGAATAGCAAATGCTCATCATTTTATTAGCAGCTTGCCTCATGGTTATGACACTCATATTGGGATGAGAGGTGTTGACTTAACCCCAGGACAGAAACAGAGAATTGCAATTGCAAGGGTAGTGCTGAAAAACGCACCTATCTTGTTGTTGGATGAAGCAAGTTCATCAGTTGAATCCGAGTCAAGCCGAGTGATACAAGAAGCTCTAGACACACTAATAATGGGAAACAAGACCACTGTTTTAATAGCGCATAGAGCTGCAATGATGAGACACGTGGACAATATTGTAGTGCTTAATGGAGGACGAATAGTGGAAGAGGGAAGTCACGATTCGTTGGTGGCAAAGAATGGTCTGTATGTCCGATTGATGCAACCTCATTTTGGTAAGGCTATACGTCAGCATCGGCTTGTTTAGTATGGGAGTATGTGATGAGTGATTGTTAATATGCTACAAATGTTCATAAGCATAGTTTGATTTTCTGATTGAGATGAACCACTGTCGGCTTCTGCACCTGAAGGATTTTTCCAAGAATATCTGGTGGAAATTATGACTGGGCTTGAATTAGCACTCGGCATTGATAGAGGCATAGGAGAGATACTGTAGAGGAATAGATATGTAGGGTTTAAGTGTACAGGATTTTGAGTTTGGTCGGTTTGCGATATTCAGGCGATATTTGAACTGGATTCTTTTGGAGGCAACTGAGGGTTTTTTCTACCAACATAATTGATTTACTTCTCAATAGAGGGTGGAATCAATACCAATTCTGATGAGGTGACTGCTTCTCTGGACTTCTTTTTCACTCTCCCTAACCCATGCATCGAAAATAAACTTATTCACCACTGTAACTTCTTTTCTTCAACTTGTGATAATTGTAGAAAATTCTAATCAAAGAGCTGTAACATTTGTATATATATAGCAATAGTTCAGAAGGCATTGTTTTTTCTGCTTGAATCCTGAGTGTTTCTTCGTATATAATGGCTGCAAATTCTCAAGTGTATTCTTCCAAAAATGTTGACTGCATTTTATAACCTTTAATTTTGTTCAAACTATATTTACTTGTATAAATATAAATAGTCAAAAAGCAGTGCACATCATGTCCCATATAAGCGTACAGCTTATATTTTGTTTTACTGTAGTCGAATTTCGTGAAGAACAACTCTGCACTGTTTAGAAAATATGGGGTTTGCTAACTTAGACACACCTAAAAACATGAAGGTCTAAATTAGCAAGGTGCACATTTTCATCGTTCTGAGTTAATGTAGGAAAACTCAAATGTTAGTTTAAATCGGGTAGGGAGAACGGGTAACCGGATTGCCCGTGGGCTAATATTACCAGGATTAGGCTTCTCATTTTCCCTAAACTATTGTATATTTGTATCACATATCCAAAAAGATATGCCTGTTGTATAGTTTTTCTAATAATAATTTTCTTGTTTCAAAAAACAAAAAAAACTCTTGTGCAATTGTTTTTTGCCAAAACATGAAAATTGATACATAAAAAATTCTGATTAAAAGTTCAAGGGGGTAAGAAAACTGACTAATAAAAGAAAACCATCTTAACCAATTCATATCCTAAGCCATGGCATCACCACTATATTATTATTATGAAACTAAAAGCATTAAAAAAAAAAAATCAAACTTGGTCATTTCTGTTTGTCCTCAAATGTAAGGCTACCCTTAACTTTCGCTGAAAATATTACACAATCATAATCAACAAATGTCTTTTATATAATCTCTAATTTCAGATTCAGCTATATCACATCATAGCCACATACATGCATGTCAAAACTATGACCAAGTTGCTCACTAATCACTTCACTATAGCTGCATGCATTCTTTGCATTCTCATACACTGACCGTTTCCTTGGCCGTTTATTTTGGTATTTAAAGACCAAAAAATAAACTGTTATAGTTTTCCTTCACTTAATGTCAACCAAATTGTTATAGTAAAGAAATAAAATCTGATCTTATTTGTTTCTTTAGGTTCTGATTCTTGTGAGATAATTAATTAATAATACTAATATAATGCCAGTTTATAGAATTGCAATTGGATCTCCTGGAGAGGCTGGTCAACCTGATGCAATTAGAGCTGCATTTGCTGAATTCTTTTCCATGCTTATTTTTGTTTTTGCTGGTCAAGGCTCTGGCATGGCTTACAGTGAGCATCACTCTCACTAAATTTATATTTATTTTCTTTCGATGTTTATCTATATAACACTGACACTTCGTATCGTAGGTGTTTTGAGTGTCCGGCACATGTGCTTTTATATACAATTGCTTTCATTTACTCAAATTACTATTGCGTCTATGTGTCGGTGTCCATGTTGTGTCTCATGTAGTGTCAAAAAATTTCAAACTGGTTGTTGGTTATTTTTGTCAGGCAAGATTACAAATAATGGACCTGCAACACCTGCTGGTCTCATAGCTGCATCACTATCTCATGCATTTGGATTATTTGTTGCTGTTTCTGTGGGAGCAAACATCTCTGGTGGTCATGTGAACCCTGCAGTCACATTTGGTGCTTTCATTGGAGGAAACATTACACTTTTGAGAAGTATTTTATATTGGATTGCACAGTTACTTGGTTCAGTTGTTGCCTGTATTCTTCTCAAGTCTGCTACTGGTGGAATGGTAACCATTAATCTTCAGCTTTAAACATTATGGTTTCCTATGAAGCATCGACACACATACGGAGATTAGACACAACACTGACACAGGAGATTGATAATAATTTAAAAAAGTATAAGTAATTGAACGGTCATTAATGGATGCGATTTGCTTAACCGACTTAAATATGCGGCTGAATGTTGTAAGCGGTAGAGTAGCCTTGCTACCACAATCCATTGAGATTCAACCATTGTTGCTTTAGTTCGTCCCTCTAATGGTCTTTCCTGTCTTAGGCTGAGACACAATCCCCTCACCCTAATTTTCTTGTACAGACTTTACTTACCTCCCGATCGAACCCCGAATTATCAGATCCTTCTCTTGAGAACTGCAGGATTAACACACCAACAAAAAAAAGCTAATGTGCCGGTATTGTGTTGGTTTTGGGCACTATCATTGATTCGAGGTATCAACTTTGGCTCGATCCAATGGCCGACTCCAATTGGCCCATATTTTAGGTTAGATTGGACTTTTTATGGATTGTTTTAGAAAAGTAAAATAGTTAATCGGTTAAAATTTAGGCTGCTTGGTCTATCCTGGTCCGATATCTTTTAGACTGGGTTGGGCCACCCTTTGACCAAATGAAATTACGGGCAGGCCCGTTCCAACCCAATTTTTCAATTTGACCGGCTGGACTAGGGCAACACGTCGGCCTAATTATGTGATAGTTATACGTGTCTTACACTCAATACATCATTGTTATGAAGTGTTCGTGGCTTCGTGCTATATAGATTTATAATAACCTTGTCCATTTTGTTCCATGATTGAATTTTTATTTATAATTTTTGCATATTACAGGAGACATCAGCTTTTGGTTTATCTTCAAATGTATCAGTATGGAATGCACTAGTTTTTGAAATTGTGATGACATTTGGATTAGTATACACAGTTTATGCAACAGCAGTAGATCCAAAAAAAGGGAATATAGGAATTATTGCTCCACTTGCAATTGGAATTATTGTTGGTGCAAATATCTTAGCTGGTGGAGCATTTGATGGTGCATCAATGAATCCAGCTGTGTCTTTTGGGCCTGCTGTTGTTAGTTGGACATGGACTCATCATTGGGTCTATTGGGTTGGCCCATTTATTGGTGCAGCAATTGCAGCAATAATTTATGATAATATCTTCATTGGTGAGGATGGTCATGAATCTCTCAGTGATTTCTAGAAGGAAAAGACTAGGGTTTATGAGAATACCGTTAACGAAAGAATGCGAATAAATCCGATATGTCAAGTATCAGCCACAACGTGCGCTTTTTCTGCTGAATGCGAAGTTATTGTGGTTTTGCCCTTCCAGACAATTACACGTAATGTTTCGCTTGTTTCTATATTACATCTATTGTACCAAATAGCATTTGCTCTTTCTACTATATATAATATATTTTTTTTAATCAAATCATGGTTTTGTTTTTTCTCCATATTGAGGAGGGAATAAGCTGTTGAAGATTTTCAACTCCCTTTTTAGAGATTGTTAAGAATTAATTTTTTTTTAGTACTCAATTTTTTATTTTTGTACAAATTAAGATTTCTCTTTCTTTAAGATGTAATAGGGATGAACAAGGAAATTTTTAGATGAATATTCTTAACTTATTAAAAACAAATGAATGTGCACTTCATTTTATTTTATGAGCAATATTTTTTTGTCACGTAGTTTAATGGGTAAAAAGTCAGCCATTGAGATGAATAATACGTGAGATTCTCATATTCGACTCATGCGATATTCCTACCAACTGAATTATCGTCATGGGGAGGCAATTATTTCTTTTAACTTCTCACCTTATTTCATTTATACAACATATGTCACTAGTAGCTAGCTACATACATTGATCACCTCACACATTCTAAAGACATGAGCAACAATTCAGCCACTAAAACCGTAAAAATATGAATTGCATTCTATCTATAAGAAACCAATTCCAAAAGGAGTACTAAAGCCTCAAAGTTTTTTTCTTCTTCCATCAACAGAGTTTTTCTAAGGAACAAGGCACAAATAAGCTTTTCTCTAAGGAATGAAACTTTTTTTATTTATTCAAAAACCTATGAGGAATGAGTCAATCATCAATAGCTACAAGTTTTACCTCAATTAAAATTGAATAGAAAGCAAGCGATTGAATTTAGATCATTAATGAGTTTAATTAAAGACAAATTATTCAAAATAATTTGAATTTACATTCTACTTAAAATATTGACCAAAATTTATTTAGTTTTTTTAAAGGCAATATCATGACTCAGTTTTTTTTTTTCTTTGACGAAATATCATGACTCGATATTTTTTTTTGGTGTTAACCCTCTTGTTCATAGGCAAAGAGGTTCCTGTAATTTAAAATTCGACTGCGGATTAAGTAAAGCCTGAACAAAAATTCTTCTTATCAAAGATCGAACTCAGTTTCTTCGAAACGATTCGTCATTAGAAATATTTGCAAATGTAAAATAATTACATGTGCTACAAGAGTCACCATAGCTTACTATTATTAACATTGAAAAATTTGCCAATATCACAAAGCTACTTACTTATTTGAAAGTCACTGAAATAAAAGAGTGACTTATGGTTAGTAGTTATTTGAAGCCACAATGAATGCATGAGTAGTACTTATTAATAGCCTCCAAAACGGATTTGAATTATAGGCTGTTAGATTGTTTTTTACTTGATCTCCACCGTTAGATAAATATAAGAAATCTTGTATTTTTTGTTAAATTTTCAAATCTATTATAAAAATAAAAGACATAAAACCAACATTGAAACAGCAGGTTCCATGGAAAATGACAATACATCAAATGATTTATTTAGCAATTTACCAAAAGAAATTATTGGTCACATAGTTTCTTTTCTACCAAATGAATCATCAATGGAAACAATCCTCATTTCTACAAGATGGAGAGACTTATGGAATGAAACTATTATTAGATATGGAACAAAACAAGACATCACTAGTGTTGTTGCAAAATTTCTTACAAGTTTTGATGATTTTGATCCATTAAAGCATCCAAGAAAGCTTCAATTCCACTATGATGAAGATAATGTATTATTAGCTACTGTTGCAAATAATAGTAAGCTTCAACTAGATTTCTCTCCTTTGAAGAAAGAGTTAAGTGAAAATATTCAAATGCATTATGCACTTCAATTTAAGCTCAACAAGCAACAAAAGATAAGCTACAAATATTTTACTTCCAATATTTTCTCATTAAAAACTCTTTATTTGAAGTCAATAAGCTATTTGACTAGTGATGTAGCTTCATCTATTATTTCAAGTTTGGATCATCTTGAGAATTTGGTGATTATTTCATGCAATGGATTGAAAATTTTGAGCATAGACTCTAATTTTGAGCTTAAGCAGTTAACTATCTTGGATTGCTTGCAATTGAAGTCTCTTCACCTTAAAACTTCTAAACTCAAATCATTTCATTATAGAGGACCTCTTCCTTGGATTTTGCCTGAATTTCATTTCAACCTTAGTTATGCCATGCTTGATTTTAGACTAGGACCAAGCTGTGGTAACATCACAACTAAGGATTTTGATGCAACTTTATTAACAATAAAGAATTCTCAAGTTCTTACACTTTGCAGATGGACTTTTGAGGTATGCCCTTTATAGCAAAATTTTATTTTTATATTGATAAATTGTGACATGATTAATTTGAGTCTAGTAGGACTTTTTTATTAAAAAGTTTTTCTCACCTAGCTTATATTGATGAGTCAAAATCACGAACCGAGGTTATGTGCGGTCAACGAATCTCACATTCCCGCGCGCCGTTAGTCATTTTGCCGCCATTGAATTTGTTTCTCTCACATTCTCTTATCCAAATTCTTTCTTGTAAAAATATCACGCAACTATACATGGTAATAATCAATTCTAGTCAGTAATTTGAGATCTGACGATCAAGATCTATTAGTGCATGACGTTGTTGCCAGAGAAAATCTATTTCCCACACTCTCAATCCTTGATTTTCTTTGTCCAAAAAATAAGAATTTTTTTAAATAGAGAGATAGAGATGGATGAGCTCAAAATATATATCAACTTCCAAAAGCATGTGTTAGATGTCACATATTTTCAATGTTGGGTAACTTGGGTTTTAATAATATTTTAGTTTAACCCTGCAAGCTTTTACTTTGCAGGAATTAATATGGCCTTCAATTTCTCCTCCATATGGATGCTTTAATTTCTATGAATTAAGAGAGTTATGGTGGATTGATAGCTATTATAAAGATGAGTATTTCATGGATGCATTAATCACCTTCTTGAAATTATGTCCTTCCTTGGAGCAACTTTTTGTGACCGTATGTTTCCTTTCTTGGGGAGTAATTCTAGCTCCTGTTCCATTTCTTTTAGTTTTCTTGGTACCCTAGAGTTTTGTTGGATACCGATATTTTCTAGTCATAATTAATTTAAAATTAAAATCCACTTAAAAATAATTAAATATTAAAAATGACATGAAATTGTCCGGTGATCTTAGCTCAGTGGACATTGCATTATATATGCAGAAGGCTGGGGTTCGAACCCCGGTCATCCCACTTATCCCCTTAAGCGTGAAATTGAATGATTGAATGTAATGTTAAGTACCCTACCCAACAAAAACAAAATTAGGTAGGTATAGTGAGTGTTCATTTTTTTTTATAGCTAGATTTCTTAATTACATTTTTTTCTTTCTTTGTTTCATTAATTGAGGTGCAGATTGATGTTGAAAGTTATTCAGCTGGAAGGTCCAATTCATGCTCAATGCAAGCAACTAAATGCACAAAGCTAGAGCATTTAAAATTGATAAAGTTTATGGGGTTTACAAGAAGAAAAGATGAAATTTTATTGGCAAATTGTTTGATTCAACTAATCAAGGGAAAACTTCCAAAGATAAACACTTCAGATGGAAGTTGCTTGGACTTAGAGTTTATTCAGTGAACTCTTGCATCTACCAAAGCTTCAAGTACAAAAGAAAGGAGAATAATAAATTTATTAATTGTGAAAGGTAAGGTACAAATAAATTGATTTGATCAATTATGAGGAGAAACAGAGCAAGTGATGTATTAATCTAAACAATTTTCTTGTAATATAGTCTTATTGTTTGATTCAAAAGTCTAACTTAATTTATTTTCAATATCTAAAGGAAAGACTTCTTCAAAAAATATCTAAAGGAAAGAATTGGGATGTAATAGAGGATGAATATATATTAAATAAATAATTTAAGAATTAAAGTTAATTTAGAATTTATATTAGTTGATTTTTTATTCGAATTATTGGACTTTTTAATCATTTTGGCCTTGTAGGTAATTATTTATTATAAACATTACATGTAGTGTCTTTGTGACTCTTTGTAAAGAATAAAGATACCCAAAATTAATGAAAATGTTTATTTTATTTACTTTAGTTTGTCTTTTCCTTAGTTTTCTTTTATGCTTTGATCAGATTAGTTTTTTTTTTTTTTTTTTTTTTGAGTAACTTATAGTAGTTAAAATTTCACCCTCAAAGATGAATAAGTTGAATGTCCGAATTTCAAACTTCGACTTTGTATATAAAATACGATGTCCCTATCAATTAAGTTAATCTCATAGGAGCATTAAATTAGTTTTTCCAACTTTTCCTTCATATCCTTATCCTCCTTGCGCTCCTATTCCGAACAATGTTTCTAATTTTTTTTGACTAAAAAACAACGATATTTATTCATTCTAATAATTGGTAGAGTACATGCAAATATAAATTCAACATTGCTAAAATTAAAAATGATGAATTTGTGAACAAACTCATCCAAGTTAATAGCATAGAGCGACATAATGACTACAAATAATATGATAAAACTAAAATCACCGTAATGTCCGGATGTACAACGATGATGCCAAATTATTGATTAAATTTGTAACTAATTGAAGTCGATATTTCAATATAAACTAAACAAACACATCTACTACCAACAACAAACTCAATACTTATACTTATTCACTACCTGATGCAACATTTCAAAATCCAAAGACTATTAAAAAAAATTCTCTAACTTTTTTGAGATTTAAAAAAATATAAAAATTAAAGAGTTTAATCTTATTATGGTTGAAAATTTCTCAAAGATTTTTGGATGAACAAATGCAAGCTTCTCATGTCACTCTCAAAGAAACACTAAACAAAAAAATGATGTCTCCATCTCTGGAACTTATCATTTTTTTTCTTTAGATAGATAGAAAATGATAAGGACGCAGTTTTCTCTCCGCGGTTGTTGCCACCATATGAATCACCGCTAGCATTGCCACTGTCTCCGAAACCACCAAAACTGCCACCAGACACACGAAATATGCTCATGCCTCAATCTCCACTTCTTGCATTATCTCTAAATTGAAAAATATAATTTCTTACGCTCTCCTCTTCTTCTATATATATGTAAGCACAAATAAATATAAGAGGCATACAAGTGTTATGAGAAATATTCTAATCTAAGAAAATTGATTATTGGATCTAAGTGTAAATTATATCGCCTTTAGTTTTTTTTTCTTCTTCATTTGATTGATATTTGAGTTTAAATTGAAGGAACACATATAGTGTTTTTAGGTTTTTTAACATGTGGTCAACTGGATTAAGCCGAATCAAGTTGAACTAAGTTGTTTGTGAGCTTTAATCAAGTCAAGTTTAGCTATCAAGTTGTTCGTGAACTTTAATCAACCAAATTTCAAATTGAAAAATGATTGTGACGAAATCGAGTTGAAAGTGAACTAAACTGAGTTTGACTCATTTCCAACCGTAAACAAAGGGGATGTTAACTTAAAATAAGTGACTAAGGGTGGAAAAACCGGTCTGACCCACTAGCCCCACCCTTTTAAACTTGCTAGTTGGTCTGTCTCGCTTAGCCCGTTGAAAAAACATGATGAGGGCGTGGCCGAGGCTGACAAACCATTGAGTTTCATAAAATCAATCAATTTTCTATCTATTTTTTCTTTAGATAAAAAAATTCATCCATGAATTGGACTAGAAATATGATCAAAACGCAGACAATAAAATAAATACTTATTACATACGCCTTGTTGTAGTCTTGATTTTTTAGTATATTAATGGCATTATTGGGTATTTTTCATTATATTTCATTCTTATATTCCTAATTTATTGCAATATTTATTTATTATAATTGATTTTAATTTTTTAAATAAAAACAATGTTTGTTTTTTTTTGCAATAACACGACCGTATAAAATGCATAAATATTATTTTTGTTTGAAACGTGTGTATCCACCAACTCGCCAAGCCTATCAATAAATGGAGCAAGGCTAAAATTTTATACTTGATCAACCGAATTAATCTAAGTAAAAAATGAGCACCTTGGAACTCTTGTCAAATCTTCTTCATCATGGATTTGCGACGGAACTCTAATGAAAACTTCTTCATCGTGGATTTGCGGCTGAGTATGCGTAAACGAGTTAGCATAGTGATTGCGATGCGGAGGAGAAGACATGCCCGTTGTTTGTCGACAATGTGTTTGTTTTTTTCTTGAGGATCGACGATTTGTTTTTTATAAAAATGAAATATGTTTGTTTCGATGTCGTTCTAGATTCTACTTGAGCAAGTATTTGTCGATAATCATTTGTAGTCTTGCAAAAATGGGATAAATAAATTTGATTGTCATTTATGTATGACATTTTTAAGTTATAATTGCTAGTACACAAAATGTGCGAGACCGTGATTTTGGAATCATCAATGGCGAAAACACGGTACGTGCTCTGTAGACCATAGGTTAGATACAGAGTTGCGAGCTTCAAAACAGCCCTAGGTAAAGTTTTTGTATTACATCATCGCAAACACAAATGTGACCACACACTGCTTAAGACAAAGTGTAGTAAACAAAGTTCCAGATTTCCTATGCTGTCTAATCACCTCTTTGTCGCTAAGTCCCTCTTTGGTCACACATATTAGCCTTTTTATTTTAATTACAAAATATGACCACAAAGTCTTTTTTATGAATATTTTCATAACTGGTTTAATGAATATTTTCATAACTGGTCTAAGAATCTTAACTTTAGAAACCAGTATAACTAGTTTAAAAAAATAACCAGTTTAGACGCCGACGTTGTTCGGGTTATATATATATATATATGGGGTTTGCTAACATAGACCCACCTAAAAACATGAAGGTCTAAGTTAGTAAGATGCACCTTTTCACTTTGGACAAAAAAACCATTCATATTTATTATTTAAAACTAGTAACTTGAGAGATAGTTTTGTAACTTTCATTTAAAATGTTCCTTAATTTGCACCCACTTTACTAATTTACACCCACTTTATTTTTAAAAGGGACACATGACTTAACATGGAACACTTGATTTATTGGACAGAGGAAGTTGCTTGAAAGGCACATGACTTTCCCACTTCAATTAATTAATTTCTTTAATTAATTAAATGACATTGACATAATTACCTTTCTATTTATAACATGTTTGAGTAGTGATAATTGGTTTTTTTGTCTAAAGTGAAAATGTGCACCTTGCTAACTTAGACCTTCATGTTTTTAGGTGGGTCTAAGTTAGCAAACCTCATATATATATATATATATATATATACTTACTAAATGGACATAATTTTTTATTTATAATAAACATAATTTTTTTTAATAGTATTGTAAATAGTATAATAACAATGTACTCCGTAAGTTTGCACAATTGTATTTTATTTTTACGAATGTATACAAAGAAAATGAAATTAAAGAAAATAATAAAATACAAAAGAAAATATGAAAAGAAAAATAAGAGATCAAAGAAATTATTATGCATGTAGTAATAGTTGGTTTTATGTGTTTTTGGTTATTGATCTGCATGACTCTCTTAATTGGTTGATGGTGTCATGCATGTAATTGACTGATGATATTCTTGGTCATTGATAAGTATGTCTTCAAGAGTCATATTTAACACATGAAAAGAAGGAAACCAAATTGTGTATTTATTGAATATTCAAAAAAAATATTACATTTTTTTTACCAGAAAAAAATTAAACGTTAAGGTATAATATATGTGTTTTCATCACTCCTTTAATTAAATTTTAAAGCATTTTCATTTCTAAATTATAAGTAAAATTTTCAATTATAAACTATGTTTAAAATTAAATTTTCAAAATTAAGAGTATTCAAGTTTGATATTTAACTTGAATAACACTTGAATTTTTTTATTACCGACACGTGACATAAAATACCTTATATAAAATTGATTAGAATTTAGAGTCAAATCGATTATAGTTTTCTTTAAAATGCTTGTCATTAGGGGGAGTCAATTTAATAGTTCCCTTTGACTCGATAAAAATTGGACCACATTTAAAAAAATAAATAAAAAGACATTAAATAATTGGGAATAAATGTGGAGTTGGTACGTCGCATAAAATAACTTACTTTATATATATATATATATATATATATATATATATGATTTAGTAGTGTAACATTACTCAAATATTACACAGGTGTAATTTGATCCCTCTCATATATACTCAGATCCACCTAAAAACATGAAGGTCTAAGTTAGCAAGATGCACCTTTTCACTTTGGACAAAAAAATCATTCATATTTATTATTTAAAACTAGCAACTTGAGAGATAGTTTGTAACTTTCATTTAAAATGTTTTTTTTTTAAAAGCAAAGGAAGCTTGCCATGAAAGCAAGCCCCATGAAAATATATATATTGAAAGAAAGAAATAGATTACAAAAGGAGGGGGCAACGACAAACCCTCTAAAAGAAGGCCAACCAAATCTATAGAAAGGCAAACCTAACCTATTCCTAACAAAATCTTCACTAATATGAGGAGGCACGTTACACCACCAATTACGAATGAGAATAGAAAGACCAATGTTGAAAAATTTGTCTGCACAAGTATTCCCTTTTCTATAGATGTGAGAAACAAAAAAATTCATAGAGGATATGCGCAAAAGACAATTGTCATATGTTCTTGAGGTGCCAAGGAATGATCTTAGAAGACTTAAAAACATTAACCACCAACATGGAGTCTGTCTCCAACCAGAGATTCTTCCAACCAAAATGATAAGCTAATTCTATTGCATACATAGCACCATTCAGTTCAGCATTAAGAGAGTTAGAAATAACTAAATTATAAGCAAATTTAAGGCTCCAAGAAATTCTGCATTTGAGTTTCTGAAGAGACCACCACAAGATGAGGGTTCGGGATTACCTAACGCGACACCATCACTATTACACTTCACCCAATTGAAGATGGGGGGCTGCCATAAAACTTCTTTAATGACAGGAGGAGGAGTATTGCTAATTTGAACACTAAAGGTCTTTAGAATAAGAAACTCTTCAATAGAGGACTTAGCCTTTAACTTGGAACTATTACCAGATAAAGAAACGTCTGAGATTACAAGATTGATAGCCGGTCTAATGTTTATGCTTTTATCATTGAATCTACATTGGTTTCTACAAAACCAAATAACATTCAAAATATTGACCATTGCGGACAAAATCACAAGATTGCAGAGAGGAGAGTATTGAGATGAACAGAGCTTGAGAGGATCGTTCAATGATAAGAAGATATACCACTTGTTGAGAATTGTACCAATCCCGTTCCAAAGATGATTAGTAAAAGCGCACTCAATGAAGAGATGATGGGTGGTTTCTACAGAAATACCACATAGACTGCATCTTGAGGGAAGTTGACAATCTTAGTGACAAGTTTTCGCCAGTGGGAAACTTACCATGTAAGGTTCTCCAAAAAAGAAGTGATTTCGAGGGTGGGATTGCAGAATTTCAAATAACTTTGGACCATTTCACCTGCTGACCAGGATGACAATGATAATTATAAGCATCTTTGAAGGATAAGTTGCCATCATGAGAACGAATCCACCGATAGTTATCATCTTTAGGAAGCATAGGGAGGGTAACTTGCTCAATGTAATGTTGTATAGAAGGATAAGCCATTGTAATAGAGATAGAAATTTGCCAGGAAGCATTGTTGATGAAACAACTCACAAATGCTTGGAGCCTATGATGCAAATTTTGAGGAATATTGAGAGAATCAATTAAAGGTTCTCCGCACCAAGTATCAGTCCAAAAATTAATCATTTCACCATTACCAATTTGCCAAGAGCAGTTCAAGGAAAGTTTAAAATGTTCCTTAATTTGCACCCACTTTGCTAATTTACACCTACTTTATTTTAAAAAGGGACATGTGGCTTAACATGGAACACTTGATTTATCGGACAGAGGAAGTTGCTTGAAATGCACATGACTTTCTCACTTCAATTAATTATTTTCTTTAATTAATTAAATGACATTGACATAACTACCCTTCTATTTATAAGATGTTTGAGTAGTAGTAATTGATTTTTTTGTCTAAAGTGAAAATGTGCACTTTTCTAACTTAGACCTTCATATTTTTAGGTGGATCTAAGTTAGCAAACTCATATATATAAACATGTGTCTTATTAATTTGTTTCAGTGGTATTCAAT
Source organism: Trifolium subterraneum (assembly GCA_951799995.1). Classification (NCBI taxonomy): domain Eukaryota; kingdom Viridiplantae; phylum Streptophyta; class Magnoliopsida; order Fabales; family Fabaceae; genus Trifolium; species Trifolium subterraneum. The sequence goes on along the minus strand of OX637464.1, from coordinate 54,922,393 downwards.
TTTCAATAGGGGTGGCAAGACTTAATGGGCCTATTGGATATTCTTAAATTAGGCAAGCATAATATTATTTTGTATTACAGTAAGTTGTGTCAAAAAATTAAATATGAACACTACTCCGTTTGTTTTTTTCAAATAAAAAAATTACACACAAATCCGATATTATTATTAATGAATTTTATCTTATTTTGCATGCGTGCGTGTGCATATATATATATATACACACAAGAGTATTTACTATTTATCATCAACCAATAAGAATAAGTCATATGTAAATTTAAAAGTTTATTAGTACAACTTAGTTGTGGATACCACATGTAAATCTATTTATATGACTTGTTCTCATTTGTTGATGAGTAAATACCTTTAAATTATGAAGGGAGTAGAGTATGTCTCGGCTAAATTTTATTTATCTTGTTAAATAAAACAAAGTTTGTGGTCCATATTTTTTTTGAACGAAGTTTGTGGTCCATATTTGAAGTGTTAAAATAACCTAAAATTTGAGATCCTTATAAAGTCCTAACTTTACTAGTCTATATTGTTGGGTCAGATTTAATTCAATCATTACAAAATTGATCAATATAAGATGAAGATTATCCACCATTTTATAAACACTTTTTCAAAACTATATTTCAAGTGAGATTATTTCTCAATAGAGACACAATTATATTCAACATGGAGACTCATACATACCATGCATAATCCTTAAATTTGAAAAAGCATGTGTGAAAACCTAATTAAGCATAAGGTCAGCTTGAGACCAAATTAATTAGACCAAACTACTACTAGAGATTAATTTGCAAGCTAGCTACTACCTTACCTACTTGTAATTTGTTCCCATTCTAGTCATGGTTACACACTACGTAGCATGGTTATTTCCCATTCTAAGCCTAATTAGTCTATAAGGCACATGCATGTACAAATTATAATGAGAAAAGTAATTTAACTTTTAATTACTTTCATGATCAATGCAAGTCAAAGCCGAAATCAATTGCAACTTTTCCAGGATAAAACCACAGAACTTCATTCCATCATGCATACTTTCAGGAAATTAAGGAACATATCGTTATGACAAGTGTGAAATGAGTTAAGTCTCACACTACTTAGAAAAATAGAAGTTAGTTCCATAAGTCATAGTTCAACTGACAAAAATGCTGAAATTGTTAGGCTGGACGTCGTGACCCGGGTTCGAACCCGGGATCTCACAATTATTTGTGAGTTTAATTTCAGTGGATTACCACTTCTTCTAAGACCAAAAAAAAAATGAAAAATAGAAGTTAAACATTTTATAAGTGAGATTTATAAATCTAATTAATGCCCTAAACTTTTGCATAAAAGTGTGGTGTCCAACTACTTTTATTGTTGCTCTAAGCCTAATGTGCATGATCCCTCATCGTAATCCAACAATAATATCAGAGTTGATTATTCGCCGAAGGGTTGGACCAAGTGTTATTATTAATAATACTTTATTTAAAATTGAATCACAATTTTTTTTATATAAGTAGAAATGTTAGGAATGATATAATTTAAATTCGATTTTCTATATTTTAGCTAGCCGACATAATTTAGTAATCAATCTCAATTTCTATTTTTCTCTTTGACTAAAACTAAAATGTTTAGTCAGTCATGAGATCGATATAATAAGTTAGTAATATGCTTAAAAAAATAATGATATTGATATGATAGTGTTCACACATTTATTTATTACTTCCCATTTGATTTTTTCTTTTGTTGTTGTATGAATCGGTATCTCTATAATGTAACTGTAGATACAAATTTCTCGAGTCAGTATAGTAATAATTGCCTTTAAAATATTTAATATTGTTGTATTTTTAAAATTGAATTTAAACTCAAGAATTCTGATCAAGTTAAAAAAAATTATGATTTATGTTAATGCACCACCATAAAAGTTAAAAGTAAAAATAGAAAAATAAAATGAAATGAAATATTTTTGTCATATTTAGAGGAAAAAAAATCACATTTCCCCCTCCCTAAGTTTTCTCCATTTGATATATAGTGGTGTAGAAAATTCCAAAGAAAAGCTTTTTCCTTCAATTTGGCATTTGCTTGTTGCTTGGTGGGGTCTAGTGACATTTTTATATTTAAATTTGTCAACCAAATTAAGTCTAGAATTGGACTTGACTAAACAATGGAAGGAAGTTGCTATATATTGACAAACTTAATTTGACAGTTAATTACTATGAGGTGGCGATAACTATGATGACTGTCATCACAAAAGTCTACTTTAATTAGTTACGTAATCATACATAAAATAGATTATATTTTCTTATTAACCAAGTAAACTTTTTTTTTAATGAGAGAAAATTTAAGTGAGATGGGTTATCAAAGCTCACAAGAATCGCATCTCAAAACTGAAAAAAATAAAGAAACACTTGTAAATAACGCATCAAAGAAATCATCATATATAACGGTGAAAGTTGAATTTACCTCTTTGTAAAAATAAAAAAAAACCACTTATAAATCATGCATTAAAAAGATCTTCACATAATAGTGAAAGTTGAATTAACATCTTTATAGATTATGATCAATTTCTTATTTACTGATTCAATATCTTTAAAGGAATGCACATTCTTTTCTAAGATAACTTGGTGTCTCTATATTTAACTAGTGTGTAACTTGTAGTAGTATAATAAGATGTCACAATCGCCCGTGTGAAATGAAAATATTATCCATACAAATTCTAACTTGTTTGGACAATATGTATGACTAATAAACATGTTTTTTTACACTATCAAAAAATGCGCCTAATTGTTGCTGTTTTTAAGCTATTTGCGGCTCCGCAGAATATTTTGTGGCAATTTTTTAAACCCTCATTTGTATGTGTCCCACAAATTAATTGCGGTAGTTTTGACGAAACACTGATATCCTGGTGAATAAACGTTTAGGCAACAGTTTTTAGAATTTGCGGTTAAAACGACAAAAACCCGTTGCCAATTCTAATAGACAATGACCACACTTTGTGCCTGAAAAACTATTGTCTAAATATTTTGCCACAATTTTAGTGCTTTTAGTCAAGGTTTTGTATTGTTTACTAAGGTGAAAAATGTTGTAGGACTCTAGGATAAGGAAATTGTCACCAAATAAAATAAGTGATAATCAAATATAAGACCTTTTCAAATATTACCTTTATTAATATCACAAATATGCATTAAAACATAAAACTCCACATTAAATACATTTAACACAAACAATAATATAGTACTACATTGGTTTCCTTTTTAATTGTCGTTTTAGATTTCTGCACACATGTCAATGTACAACTTTGATCACTAATATTTTTAATTATCTATTATAAAAATTATGAAAATACTCGTCGAGACGAACAACATCTTATATGCTAATATTTATTTTTATATATTAATAAAAAATTACAATCAAAGTAGATTATATGAATAACGTTACACGATTCTCAAACGACAATTAAAAAGAAACGGATGAAGTAATATATATCCAAACAATACTCCAACAACTTTGCTGAATACTCAGTAATCCTTTGTAAGGATTTTTTATAATAAAGAATGGAGGGAATATTAAAACCAAGAAACACTTGTGAAGCACATGCATTGTTGCTCTATGTCTTTGATCAAGTTGTGTGGTCCATCCCCAACCATATTCAAAACTAACTAACATATTCAACTAACTCTGTCAAGTGTCTCTACCAACAAACTTATAGGTTGTTGTTCTTTATTTCATTTGGAAATGTTTTCTATTTTCTTGACTTTAATTGATCCAAATATCATTTTGGGAAGGAGAACAACATCCTCAATACATTGTCAGTAACAAGGTAATTTACATAATCACAATTTTATAAATAGACATTAAAATATATACAAGTTCAGAAAATGTAAAACAAAGCATTTAAATAATTGAAATATTTAAAATGCTTTGACTATAATGTAAATTAACTTGGAAATATGTTCACTACAACAAATATGGAATTTAGTAACATTTTAAAAATGTTACTAAATCCAAAAAAATGTTACTATTTAGATTTAGTAACATTTTTAAAAAAGTAATATTTAAAAATGTTACTATTTAGATTTAGTGCAACAAATATGCTTTACAACGTTGCACTAATCAATAAGTGCATAAAATGTAAGTGAACGAAAGACAAAGATGTGAGAAAGACAAAGCACTCAATTAATGTATTTCAACATTGAGATAAAATATAAGTAGTCCACTATTTGTAAAACATTAACAAGTTGATTAGAGTATTTTTACCCTTCCATCTTCTCTTTGTGATGAAATTGAAAAGATGTTGAATGCTTTTTGGTGGGGACAGTCTGGAACTCACAACAAAGGTATTCATTGGCTTTCTTGGGATAAATTATCTATGCATAAGAAGGACGGAGGTATGAGTTTTAAAAATCTCTCTGCTTTTAATTTGGCTATGTTGGGCAAACAAGGTTGGCGCATTTTGACTAATCCCACTATTCTTATTGCTAAATTATATAAAGCCAAATATTTTCCAAAATGTGATTTTCTTAGCTCTAATCTTGGACATAACCCCAGTTTTGTGTGGAGGAGTATTTGCAACTCTAAATTTATCCTCAGAGCGGGGTGTAGATGGAGAATTGGACACGGCAACAATATTTCGTTATGGAATGAGAATTGGCTCTCTGATGCCACAACTCTTGAACCTGTTAACATTAATGATTTGTCTCATGCTAATTTTTGTGTTTCTGATATTATGAAGAATGACATTAAGGAATGGGATACTCACCTTATTTCGTTGATTTTTGACCCGATCAAGGCTGCGCGAATTCTTAACACTCCTCTTTACCCATCTGTCACGGAGGATAGAAGACTATGGAGTGGTGAAAGAAATGGTGATTATTCCGTTAGAAGTGCTTATAGGTTGTGTGTTCAGGAGCTTATTGATACCTCTCACTTACGTGTCAATGGTGATTGGAATTTACTTTGGAAAATTAAAGCTCCTCCGAAAGTTAAAAATCTTATTTGGCGGATTTGTCGGCGATGTGTTTCGACTAGAGCAAGACTTCAAGATAAAGGTGTAAATTGTCCAAATTTGTGTGCTCTTTGTAATATTGAGGGAGAGGACAGCTTACATGTGTTCTTCAAGTGTCCTAGTAGTCAAAATGTTTGGAGTATGACTTCTTTTTTTCAGGTTGTTTCTTCTGTTATTAATAATGAAAATGAAGCTTCAGCAATAGTTTTTCAAATACTACGTCAACTGTCGAAGGAAGATGCAGCTCTGTTTGCTTGTATTCTTTGGAGTATTTGGAAGCAACGAAATAATCAAATTTGGAATAATGTTACCGATGCTCAAAGTTTTGTTTTCTCTCGTGCTAATAATATGTTGCAGGAGTGGAATACAGTCCGAAATGTTGCTGCTACACCAGTTTCAAACCAACAACCTGGTGCAGCTTGTATTTGGCGAAAACCGTCAGCTGGACATGTCAAATGTAATGTCGATGCTTCTTTTCTGCCTCATAATAATAAAGTTGGCATTGGTATATGTATTAGAGATGATCAAGGTGCTTTTATTCTAGCTAAGACTGAGTGGTTTTCTCCTAAGAGTGAAGTGCATACCGGTGAAGCACTTGGACTTCTTGCGGCGCTTAATTGGGTTCATGAGCTTAATTTAGGCCCAGTGGAATTCGAGTTGGACTCGAAAAGAGTGGTTGATAGTTTTCATTCCTCAAAACGTGACTTCACAGAGTTTGGGGTTATTGTTGAACATTGTAAATCTATCTTTTCTACTTATTATAGAAACTCAAGTGTGGAGTTTGTGCGGAGACAAGCAAATGAGGTTGCCCATAAACTTGCTAAGGCGGCCACATTATCAGCTAGTTTTCAGATTTTGGTTGACATACCAAATTGTATTGAACACATTTTAATTAATGAAATGCTATAAGCACTTTTTCGTCAAAAAAAAAAAAAAAAAAAAAAAAGTTGATTAGAGTAATAATTTATTCTCTAAAAATAAACTATAATAGTTTCTAGATAAAGACTATTGCCTTTCTTTCAATAAAGGCATAACACATTTATTCGGAAATTTCCTTTTAGACTTAATGACCAATCAAAGGAGAAGAGAAATCATTTATAAAAAAAAAAAAAAAAAAAGGAGAAGAGAAATCACTTCAATGTATTCCCTTCATCGTACATTACTTAATCATCATCAAACTTATAAAAAAAAAAAAACTTAATCATCATCAATTAACTTTGTTAATGACCATAAATCATTAAACAAGTTTAAAGGAAGGGAAACATTTTGGTTTCTTGCCTTATTTTTGACTCATAATATATCATGAAGTTTTAATAAATCATGCCCAACAAATTAATGAACAATATTTCATATATAGTATGGAAACCAAAAAGTATACATAAGTATATATATAGACTACAAATTATAAAAAAAAAAAAAAAAAATTGTACTATGTCTATGATACACTAACTAACTATCAAATCAATTAATTAAAGTATATTCATCAACATTCAATGCAAATAATCAATCAAATTAGCAGTTGTCTTTCCAATCTTCAGAATCTCCAAATCATTCTCAAAGGGAGTTAAGTTCAAATCAAGATTCAAAACCAAAACACTCTTGTTTCTACCTTTCATCTTTTGTGAAGAATCAAGACTACTACCATCACCCCCACTACTATAACTCATAGTATTATTAGAATTGTGCATATTGTTATTTCCATTCAAATTTGAAGCTCTATGTCTCCTCATATGTCCACCTAAAGCTTGTCCTATTGCAAACTCCAATCCACAAATAGAACACTCATGTGTTTTAGGCTTTAGGGGTGTATTTAGCAATTGACCATCAATATTTTCACCCATCAATCTTGGTTTCTTGTGACTTGCCCTATGACCACCAAGTGCTTGAAATGAAGAGAATTGTCTATTACATGTTTTGCATTCAAACACACGATTATTTGAAGTTATGGTAGATGAATATGTGGCTTCATATTGATCACTTCCACGAGAAAGTAACATCAAACAATTTGCCATAGTCATGCTATCAATCTCTCTTTCCCTCTTCATAGCACAAGAAATTTTATATATATAGTACTAAGAACTCAACAAAACAAAATTGAGATTTTATAAGGTGTGAAAATGGTTGTGAAAATATGAAATGGAATATTGAAACTTTAGGAGACTTGGAAAGGTGGTATTTATAGGGTGCTTTCTATGATATAACTTGTGAGTGTTGAACACTTAGTTGACATTTTGTGATAAGAATATGTATACACGTAGGTATATGCTTGTTACACACTCTTTTTGACATACTCTAGAATGCACTCTATAATATATGGTTGGTTTGTTTTGAAAAAAAACTACTTAAATTAATTGCCTTGAAAATTAATCACCTCTTAAAAAAAAGTGTGGACTTTAATTATAGAGTATATTATCCACATGGTGTGGTAAGTGGTATATACTTGAGATTTATTAAGCATATGGTTAGTGTGGTTAAATTTCTTGACCTTGAATGTGAAAAAAGATTAGTTGCAAAATATTAATTAATCTCTTAAATGAATTTAGTTATCACATTGTATTAGTTTATAATAACAGTTCAGTATGCATCATGGATGATGTAAACAAAATTTGCACGGATAATATTTGTCTAAATTCATTAGATTAGGCTATTATAGGTTTGATTTCTTATCGGTGCGTACAGAAAAAGAAATATTGAGAGTGGTTTATCTTTTAAATGAGTCTTAATTATTTCCTTGGATTAATTTATATAGTTATGTACTTTTTTTAGTTTATTAGTCTAGTGGTTAAATTCACACACTAAATGTAAATTTTAGAGTTTGAATCTTGACCTCTACAATAATATCTCTTGTAGTTATCAACTGACGGTATAAAAACTATCTTAGCTAAAAAAAAGTCTAAATATTTTAGAAAATTATATTAAATTGTAGCACACTATGATGAAATAAGATAGAATTTTTCTATAAAAAATTGATGCTATCAATTTGTAGTTATCAAATTTCTCATTTAAAATGTGGCAATGAAAAGGAGGTTGTTACTAGTATAGTACTAGTACAATTGCTTGTAGGGACAATTAATGTTAAATCACTATTATTGCAACTTTGATTTCTTGTGAAATAAGTTAGTGTGACTACTAACCAGCTGCATCAATAAAAGCAATTAATTTGACTTCTTTGAACTAAGAAGAACTTACTTAGGAGTTGTTTGGTGTGAAAGGAAATCGTTGGTGAAACGTAGGCATGACACATTTGCTTAGCCAAACAAGAGAGGCATGTATAGTATGTTTTGGGCGGCGGCACTACTAGAATTTTGTTTGATTAATTAATGTTCAAACCATGGTATAAAATATAAATAAAATAGTATTTATTTTTTATTTTTTGTGTAAATTTGATATCATTTACGCGCAACTGTTTGTGGGTCTCAAATGAATGGCAAATTTTCACAGGGGATCGAACTCAGGAACATGATTAAGTTAGAAGAGACATGCGCCATCCCATCTAAGTGCTCTTAAGTAATAATATTTATTTTTTGAAATTAAATGCAAGGATCATGTTCAAGGATGTGTTTGTTTGATTGAATGGTATGAAAAAGGAAGCAGCAGAAGACTTGAGTTGGAAGTTGGTTTAGTATAATCTGACCAACATGTTAAGCTTGACTTCTAAACATCTAGAAACCATTTTATTTTATTTTTGACAATCTAGAAACCATGTGTTAATGTTGAACATGACGAAGTATTTAAATAAATTAATATTATTAAATTTAATTAAATTATCCAAGAAAATATATAAATTGTTTCTTTTGTTGAATATATTTTTGGTTATAATTCTTTTCCCTGACTTTTAGTCATCACACAATATTTTATATCAATAGCTTTTCTCCACAAATAATTAAAATCAAGATAAATTGAGGCAGTGGCTTAACTCTGCAATTTTTTTTTTTTTACAATAGAGTAGAAGATGGAATCCAAGATTTCATGGATACTATTAAAATTCTTCACCACTAAACTAAAGGTAGTGGCTTAACTTTGCAAATTTCCTTTATATGCAATAGTATAGAAGTCTCTGCAAAAAACGAACTCAAAATTTAATTTTAAATTTTTTAGTTTTGGTTCTATTGATTTCTTAAATTTTTTACATTTAAAAAATTATTTTATTTATATTTTATTAAATATTTTAAATTTAAGTGGATACTATTAAAATTCTTCACCACTAAACTAAAGGTAGTGGCTTAACTTTGCAAATTTCCTTTATATGCAATAGTATAGAAGTCTCTGCAAAAAACGAACTCAAAATTTAATTTTAAATTTTTTAGTTTTGGTTCTATTGATTTCTTAAATTTTTTACATTTAAAAAATTATTTTATTTATATTTTATTAAATATTTTAAATTTAAATTGTGAGAGCGATATCTATAATGCATATGTACAAGTGTGTACTAATCTTATAATAATATAAATAAATAAAAATAAAAAATTAAACTTCCGCATACAGGAGTTAAACCCGAGGAGCAATTTGCCAAATGTGCTACTGCGGATGAGTTATTTGTAAAACGTAAATCATGTTATTTATTATCAAATAAAAGTGTGTACTAATCTTAAAATAATATAAATAAATAAGAATAAAAATTAAATTTCCGCAGCCAGGAATCGAACCCGGAAATTGAGATTTAAACTGAATACTTTAAGGAAGCAATTTGCCAAATGTGCTACTGCGACTGAGTTATTTGTATAATGTAAGGGAGTCGAACCTGGAAACTCGGATTTACACTGAATAGATAGTTTAAGGAAGCAATTTGCCAAATGTGCTACTGTGGATGAGTTATTTACAAAACGTAAATCATGTTATTTATTATACAGGTTTTTTTAATAGAGTTTAATGAAAATGCACCGACAGTGTAAAATAGTTTTACACAATCATCCAACAAACAATTATCATTTTGCCATGTCATATAAAAAAAGTGGGGTGAAGTGGTGGAAAACATGGTTGATATTGGTTGACAGTATTCTTTTTTCTCTTTTTAATATTCGAACTAGTCATATATATATATATATATATATATATATATATAGGGGTGTAGGCAAATCAAACAAAACCGATTAAATTGAAGATCTAAATAAATCCAAACAAACAAAAACCAATATGTTCTAGTTCGGTATAAAACCGAAACAAATCGATAAAAATTTATATGGTTTGATTCGATTCTCGATTTGCATTTTTAAAAACCAAAGAATGAACGTATGAATTTATCATAAATTCGTGAATTCACTAGATTAAAAACGGTTTCAAAATAAAATTTACTAGATTTAAAATTTAGAAACAAATTACTTCTCTTAAAAACTTAAATTTGTATGTTTGTATTTATTAATATACTCTATAAACTTTCTCACTCTCCTCAGTTTCTGCTCTAGATGATCAAGTTCATTGGATGGACGTTTTATTTACCTTCCCGCCTTTTCATTTAGCCCTCTCACCTTAAAAACAAACAGACTTAATGAAACTAAAAAATTTGATTTTAGAAACGATGGAGAGTAAAACAAGTTGTTCAAACGATCTTCTTCTTTTTGCAGAAGCTTCTATTAAACAAGCTCATTGTGTGATGCATTGTCTGGATCTTTTTTGTAAAGCGTCTGGTCAAAAGATTAACAACCAAAAAACTGGAAAAAAAATTCTCTAAGAATGTGGATTAACAACTTAAGGAAGACATTTTGAATCATACTGGTTTTACTCAGGTCATAGAAAAGATTCAAAACAGGTTGAGTGGTTGGAAGCAACATTGTCTTAGTTTTGCTGGGAGGCTTACTCTGTCAAAATCTATGCTCAGCTCTATTTCGTACTACCACATGCAATACGCTAAACTCTCCAAGACTCTTTGTGATGAGATGGAGAAAATCTAGAGGGGTTTTTTGTGGAGAGATACTGATCAAGTTCGTAAACCACATCTTGTGAGTTGGAATGTGTGTTGTCTTCCTAAAAATGATGGAGGCCTTGGGATAAAGAGCCCTCACCAAAACAAACGGGACCTATATATATTACAAAATATATTTATAAAAAAATCTAAAACAAACGAGATCTATATTATACTGATTTTTGTTTTTAATTTGTTGTTGGTCTAATGACCAACACATACTCAAATAAACACATATAGCAAGACAAAATGTGGTTACCAGATTCAAACCTGAGATTCCACATAAATTGATATGACTAGGGGTGTGCATGGTAATGAACCGAACCAAACTTGAACCAAACCAAAACCACTTTCATTTAAAACCGGTTTATTTTATAAAACAAATTCAATTTAGTTTAAAATTGGTTTAAAACTGGTTTACAATAAAAACCAATTAGTATTTTGATTCAATTTTTTGCTTCTCTATCCTCTATGACTTTGGTTTACTTCATTCATATCCAGTTTGCAAAAATGATTTTCTAAAAATCCATTTTTCAATTTTTTGGAGAAAAACATTTTTGATTTTTTTTTTGAAAAAAACGTTCCCGGAATTTTCGAGGAAAAAGTTTCGATTTTAGCTAAAAACATTTTCCGGAAAAAATGTTCCCGAATTTTTCGAGGAAAAAAGTTTCGCTTTCAGATAAAAACAATTCCAAAGTTTTTTCCGGTAAAACAGATCCCGATTTTTTCGGAAAAATTTCGATATTTTTTCCATAAATAAAGTTTACGATATTTTTCTCTTTTTTCGTATAAAATTCCCAATTTTTTCCGGAAAAGTTTCCTATCTTTTTTTGGGAAAAAATATAGATCTTTTTTCGGGAAAAAACTTTCTGATATTTATTCGGAAAAAAGTTCCCGATTTTTTTCGGAAAAAGTTTCCGATATTTTTTCAAGAAAACAATTCGATCTTTTTTCCAGATCCAATTTTTTTTCGGAAAAAAATTCCCGATTCTTTCCGGAAAAAATTTCCTATTTTTTTACGGGAAAAAACTTTACGATATTTATTCGGAAAAAGTTTCCAATATTTTTTCGAGAAAACAATTTGATCTTTTTTCCAGAATAAAACTTTCCAATTTTTTTTCGGGAAAAAAACTTTCCGATATATTTTCGGAAAAAAAGTTCCGGGTTTTTTCGGAAAAAGTTTCCGATCTTGTTTGGGGGAAAATTTTCGATATTTTTTCGAAAAAACAGCTTCCGATCTTTTTACGTGAAAAATTTCGATATTTTTCTCAAAAAAAAAAGTTTCCGATCTTTTTTCTGAAAAAAAATTCTGATTCGGAAAAAAAGTTCCCGAATTTTTCGAGGAAAAAAGTTTTCGATATTTTTTGGGAAAAATTGCAATATTAATGTTGGTGAAAATTGATTTAAGGAGGTGTGAAAAATATGGTTAACCATAACTGATCCATATAATTCAGTTTGGTTTCCAATTTTTTTTTTGTTACCATTTTGGTTATTGGTTTTTTTTTCCATCTTTAAACTGGGCTTTTAAAAACTGGTTCTATTTGGATACTAATTTGGTTCAAAAGAACCAATTTATTTGCACAGCCCTAGATATGACATTAGTGATAAATTTCCTTGAGTTAAGCTAATTTTACTTGTAAGATTACTTGTAATAGTAATATTTTAAATTTCATAACAATCCCATAATCTATAGTAATTTTGTTATTGCAGAATTTTATGCAAGCACGCTTTCATACCACATTTTCTTTAACATAATGAATGAGATGAGTTACCACTGGAAAAATAGACATCGCTAGCCTAATTTGAATAGATTCTCTCAAAGATTCACAAAAAACATGATTTGTAAGGAATTCAACAAAGTAGATGATAAACCAGAAATTTGTGAGAGAGAAAAATGACACTAAACCATGAAATAGACATCTTCATTTCCATAAATAAAACAATCAAGTTCCTACAAGAAAAAACTAAAATTATCAATTACAAACTCATAAACTTTAATGCTTCCATTCATACACAGAAGAAATTAAATATCTACAACTGTTCTGAACTTTCAAGAACACAACCAAACTTAAGACGGTATGGCTGCATCATCCTTTCCATAGATGCGCTATGGCTGCATCATCTTTTCCATAGATGCGCTGAAGCTCACGAGTAGCAGTTTCGTAGGACGCTGAAAAAAGGAAAAACATTAAAATTAAAAGTAGAAAAGATTGAACGATCAATGTTCATATCTAAGCATGAACAATTGAGGCAAGGTTGTGTTTTGTATGCAAACTGAAAATTCTCGTTACCTTTCCAAATACGAAAGTTCCTTAGATTGATGGTGGAGCCAGTCACAGTTTGAATTGCATCAAAAAGCATCTCCTTAGGACTGTTTTTCAGCTCTTGAACAACACCATATATTGATTTTCCATTCTCAAAGAAAATGTGATTGTTAGGGTGTTTTGACTTGCCCCCGGCATGACGCTCAAATTCATATGCATTAAGAGCCTTCATGAACAGAATTAGTACATAAGCACTTTTGGTAGGATTATTCAGATTATTAGAATGTAAGTGATTTAATTGAATACTAACCTTTTGCCCCTTGCAGACATCACATGAACACAAGTAACCAGTTCCTTTTATGACTCCTTGAAGATATCTCTGCCGATAAGAACATCAAAAGTTTTTAAAACATTAGTAAAAAAAACTACAGCAGCTGAAAAGTAAAGCGCAATAAAATTAAAACACGGTTTACCTCCCTTGACCATGTACAATATTTTATCGGAATGCCATCAAAAATACCGGTTGACAACAAACTTTTGACATTTGCAGGGAAATTGTTTGTAGTCTTCTTAGTCGGATTTGGCTCTTTGTTCTTAACAACAGTATCATTTTTAGCGTTATGTTTTTGAGTGATATTTACAAGCGGATCAGGGTTTGATTCAGTCAGATCCTTCTGGCTATCTACACCTTGAGCCGAGGAGTTCTGGTTGCTTATTAACGGATTGGAACTATTAATGATTCCACCAGAGGGAATCGGTTCAGGGTCAACATGAAAACCTACAAAAGAGCTAGAGTTTCCGGTGTCAAACGATGGAGCAGTTGTGAACGTTTCTTCTGTTTTACCATACGTTGGACCCATTGATGTAAAGCTCTCATTCGACTTGGAATATGACGTTCCCAGAGATATCAAATTGCCATCTTCCTTTCCATATGTCTGACCCATTGTTACAAAATTTCCATTTCCCGTATCAAACGACCGATCAATTGATAAGACACTTTCATCTCCCTTGCCATAATTGTGACCCATCAACATAAAACTCCTATCCCCTTTATTGAAGACGTGACCAGTTGAAAAGAGATTTTCATCAGGCTTGCTTATACCTATAGCAACGGTGTTGTCACTTCCATCGTTATAAGTTGAGCCCGATGTAATATTTCCGTCATTCTTACTGTAATCAGAACCAATTGAAAATGTATTGTTATCAGACCTACTATAGGAATGCCCTATGGATGCAGCTGGCATGCCATGGTCAGAATCTCTGACTTGATTAACTTTAACTTTCCTGATACCGCCAAAATTCAGACATGGAGAAGATATTGACAGTCCGACAGATGGATCAATACCATACTGATTACCAAAATCCTTTATTCCCATGTTCAGATTTCCACTTCCATCTGATGGTATGTTTTTTTCGACTGAATTGACAGACCGTATAAGATCAGATCCAAAGAGACGGTCAGAAAATTGTCCTGTCAGTGAGTGAAATCCCGAACCCGTGTCCGATTGCGAAACATTCAATGCTGAAACTGGTCTGTCATAAACAGCTTCAACTGCTTGTTTCTTGTTGCTGAATATTCCTGGTTCACCGGTATCCATAAGCCATTGATGACTTCGCTTTTGTTCGATTCTTGAAGGATTCTCATAGCCAATATTTTCTTCAGCTAAGCAACCAGCATCCTGGGGCATCCAAAAGCCTTTATTCTGAAAAGACTGCAAAAATTATAGCTTAGAATGCTTAACTTACATGATATATCACGAGAGCATAGATTCATCTGATCTGATGCATTTTAAGCAAGACATAGTATTCCATGCATGAAGTTTGAAATCAAAATATTACTTATTACAAGCCATAAACTAGTTAAAAAATAACATACCTAAAAAACACAAATCAGAAGTCCACCATCAAGTAAGACATTAAAAGAATTTACAACAAGAATGAAACACATTTACTGAAGCATCTGTTTTATGAATCTTCAGCCAAATTTCCTAAATTGAAAAAAATCTAAACCTAACTCTACATTCCAATTAAAAGGACTACATAGAAATAACTAAGCAGAGAATTTTCGTCAAAATGAAACCCAGAATCCATTTCTAGCATGCAAAAAAGTCACATTAGTATGACATCAGTGTTAACATTACACATTTACAATAAAATTTTATGCATCAGTATAAAAATTAGGCCATGAGTAATGACTACTTTACAACAATCTCCAAGGAAATTTGAACTCAGTGGCTCGAGATTATAAAGCTAAACTCTTACCACTGAAGCATCTGTTTTATGAATCTTCAGCAAAATTTCCTAAATTGAAAAAATCTAAATCTAACTCTACAATCAAATTAAAAGGACTACATACATAGAAATAACTAAGCAGAGAATTTTCGTCAAAATGAAACCCAGAATCCATTTCTAGCATGCAAACAAGTCACATTAGTATCACTTTGGTGTTAACATTAGACATTTACAATAAAAATTTATGCATCAGTATAAAAATTAGGCCATGAGTAATGACTATTTTACAACTGTCAAGGGAATTTGAACTCAGTGGCTTCAGATTATAAAGCTAAACTCTTACCACTGTGCTAGCACTTTCAGTGTATAGATAACATCAGTGAAAATTTAATGATTCATCAAAATTCAGTTCCATAGATAGAACTACATATAAATTCACCACACTGATAAATCAAGAAGGTCTAGCCACAATTTATTAAATAAACAAATCATCAACTACACATGACAACATCCAATCTATTTTAACTCAAAAATGAAAGTATGAAATTGAAAGCATGCTTTTAACTCAAAAATGAGAGTATGAAGTAGATAGACGGACACTAACACCGGACACGGACACTGAAATGTCAACACCGAAAATAATTTGAAAACATAACATAATTCAATGTCCCGTGTCGTGTCAGTGACAACACCTATGCATGCGACCTGACCCTGACAGTGGGACACACCTAATCCGAGTAGTGTCTGTGCTTCATAGATACGGTTACTATCACAATACAGTTAATCAAGCAAAACCAAGCAACAATAAAATCACATATCAAACTCAGCATTTGCAAGAAACAATTAACTTTCTGTAAATTTATAAACATTACCATATCTCTATGATGTTAACGATTAATCAAACTCACTGGATAGTGCAAAACCTTCAAATTCGATCAACTACACCATCAAATCAAAATCTACAACCATGATCAAACCAATACAAACATAAATATAATCAAAAACCAAAAAAAAAAAAATTAACAAAAAGAAGAAAATGAAACCTAGAATAAGAAGAAAATGGAATCCAACAATTGAAGGTAAGATCTCTTATGAAACAAGTTTAGAGCACCAAACCGGAACTAAGGTCGGCAAAATTTTCCGGCGGTGGTGCTCCGCCGTGGACGGTGAGGATTTGGAACGAAGTGTTTTGTGATTGCAAAGGGTTTTTGTGGATGGATCAAAGATATAGTGCGGTGTTTCGTAGAGTTGTATAAATTGTGAGCATTATCTGGCCGTACACGTGGCGTCGTTTGATGTGTTTGCATGAAAGTTAGTGTTAATTGGATAATCTGGACCGTTAAAGTGTGTACCTATGCATTTGCATGAAACTCAGTACTTAGCGCATAGTGGTAAGGCACGTGGGGATGCCACATTAGATTATTATGATGACGTGGCGTGTTGTGATTGGTAGAATTGAGAAACACTTGTGAATGAAGACTAGATAGTTTAACTGAGGTTTGGGTTTGGGATCGTTTTTAACGTTGTCTTCAACGGTTTTTTTTTGTTGACCTACATTGTCTTCAACAATTGTTTCTTAGTATGTGTGTTTAGTAAGACTAAGACTAAGACTAAGACTGGTGTTTAATGTTTGAATAGTCAATGCTTTTTTACGACAACAATATTTATTACTAAAAAAGTGTCGAAAAAGAACCAATTGTTAGTTGGTCTAGTGATAATTGATGTTGGATTTAGTAGGGAGAATTATGGTTCGATCTTCGCAACTACGATCGAAAGAAGGCTGAAACCACTTAATGTCTGAACTAGACCCCGAACCAGATTAGGCAGTCCTATTGTAGTAGTAAAATGTCATCTTAATTAGGTAAAAAAGTCCTTATTAGATTGACAGTTTAAACAATTCTCTCTTATTGCATGAGCGTTTTCTTACTTCCAACGTCTATAGGTGATGAAATTGAGAAGATGCCCAACTCTTTTAGGAGAGGAGTGAAGGGTAAAAGGAGAAATGGTATAAGTGGATGAGCTGAGACAAGTTGACAATGCGGAAAGAGTATGGTGGTATGGACTTTCGAAATATCCACGGCTTTAATTTTGCAATGTTGGAAAAACAAAGTTGCAACTTCTTGACCAACATTGATGCTATGATCTCAAGAATCTCCAAAGCTAAATATTATCCTAATGAGAATTATTTAGGTGTCCTTGAAATAAGATGTTTGAAAGAAAATATTTATCTTAATTTAACCTGAGTAAGAAAGTAACTACGGGTAAATATTTTTTAGGTTGCTAGAAGCTTTAAAGCTAACTAGCTCTATACCCGTGCGTATGCACGGGACGCGCCTTCGGCGCGTTATATTGCACGCGGGTGTTTGGTCGCCAGGGGTGTGTAATACATTCTGAAAGAAATAATTTAAATGCATATATACTGTATATGAGAAAACTGGAATTTAGTTGAATAATTGCTAGAAAATTGGAATATAATTATTGCGGATTATATTTTTTAAGACATGGATAAAGTTCGTTATTAAGTACGTCGGAAAAATCAATATAAAAGGTATTAATGGGGTTATAAAATACAATGAAAAGTATGATCACAAAAATGAAATTAGTTAGTGTAGATCTTAAGCCAAAGCTGGTCATGTGTATGAGAGACTTAATAATAGCTTTTGCGGACAGATAAAAATAACACAAATACATAGATTCATTGATTTTAAAGACCGGACATTACATGAACTTAACGGCCAAAAAGGCGCCCAAAATGGTAGTAGAACGAAACATAAATAAAATTGAAAGAGTGGAATACATGAATATATAGAAAACAATGGAAAGCATCTGAAGGTTGTATTGATGATGATCAATGAATAAAAAATCTAGGTGATGATCATTAAATCCTTTTGACAATAATAACGTTGTTTTCCATAAAACCGTCACTTGTAAATTCCAGTCGATCTCCTTGTAAAATGTTATTGACTTCGCAAAATAATTTCCATCCTTTCCCGAAAATGACGTTGCCTCCGTCATCATTGGTTGTTCCTAAATTACAACGCACACTGTGGTTTGAAGGACCAGACAACCTGAATTTTGCATAATCTGATTGTGATAGGAAATTTCTAAATGCCGGTGAAAGAATCTGTCGTAACAAATAGATGTGCAAATTGTTTTCAAACTAACCAAGTAAGAACCAATCGTTAGTTGGTTCAGTGGTGATTGGCGCTGAACTTGGTAGGGAGGACCGCGGTTCGATCACCCGCAACTGCGATCGGGAGGGGGCTGGAACCACTTGATGCTAGAACTAACCCCCGAACCAGATTAAACTGGTGGTGAATACCAAAAAAAAAACTAACCAAGTAAGAAGCGGTGACATCTGGAATATTAATTAGCATTTGGAATGTTTGATATTCTCCATCTTCGGTACTCATTGTGTGAAACTGAGGAAAGGAAGATCGTGGTATGTTGCGGCAGAAATTCGAAACAATCATGAGGAATGAATTTTGGCCATAGTAAAAAAATGAAAGACTTTGATTCCCACTCCATTGATAATAGTGTCTTATTCGAGGCCAACCAAATGTGATAAGTGGCTTAGTAATTGACATATTGAATTCAACTTGATGTGGAATTTCATCTCCATCATATAGATTCCATTTATTTCCCAGCTCATGAAAGTGTTCTCCAACGAAAAAAAGGGCAAACCTCTCCATTAAGCTGCATATAAAAAAATTAGTGAAAAAACTAATTTTCAAACAATTAAGAAGCAAGTGTAAATCCAAACCTCATTAGGTAAATGTACTGCCATAAACATTCCTTTTGAACTCCCTCTTAGTATTGGATACAATTTGGATGCCATCTATTGTGATTGGTGGTAATAATGTAATGGAGTTATTGTATATATAGTAGATGATGTGATAATATTATAATGGTTTAATTCAGTTATAGTTATATTATAATATATATATATATATATATATATATATATATATATGTGTGTGTGTGTGTATGAATGCTAAAGTATATCTACTACTATATAGTACATATACATTATAAATATCTCTTGAAATGATAATGATTTAAATTCACATGATAAAAAAGTTAGTACATTTGTGTATAAATTGTATTTACATCCTATATACACCTTAGACATAATTGAAGAACTAATAAGTAAAACACCTAAAAATTGAACTGGACATTTACATTTAGTTATCACAAGACTTAGAATTTGTGAACTGGAAGTTTAGAGTAGTATGTGTTAGCTCTCCTATCATAAATTTAAGTACTACCTACTGGTTCATTCCATGGAATCCGAATCTTTACATTTGCATATTCTCGTCAGAATTGATATGAAGTTTGCTTTGAGAACAATAGAGGAGTGCTAAGTTAGATTAGCTGTCATGGTTTACACAGTGTATCTTTGATAGATTTTTTGTATAATAACACAATATAATGTGAAATTGTGAACTATAAACTTAGAGGTGTAGGAGCTAGCTCGTACATTGTTCAGTATCCTTCATTAATCTAATAGTACTAAGGCTTATTTCAAAGCTAATAATCTGAAAAACAAAATGTACAAATGATAAAATAAACAAACACTTGACAACAATTCAAACTATGTCTAACTTTTTAAAACTTGTTGGTTAAAATTACCTCATGTTGTGCAGTTTCAGTGGCAGATGTAGGGATCTAACAGTTACAGATATGTTAGTAACTAAACACCAGCCAGTGTGTGTTTTAAAGGATGTTGAGCATATTAAAGGTTCATGTGGTTCTTACCTTACTATTTTCAGCTTCACATGAAGTAGTTTGAATCTGCAAATTATAAAAAGGTTATATACGTTTATGCTACCTTCACAATATTATTTTTCCATTCAAACATAAAGTGACTAAACATGAAGGATGAAGTTAATGTTACCTTCATCTTGTCCACATTACTTGAAGCTCTTTTGAGTTTCAAATTCTCCTTCGGATCTTTCTTTTCCATGGTATGAATCTGAAAAAAAACAGGACAATAAGGAAGATGTATGAGACTGTTATTGATGTTGGAAACTAAGAGGTTTCAATAACATAAGAATGCTACCATTTAAATCATAAAAAAATGATGATGATGATAATAATGAGAGAAATGGGGGAAAGAACACTCACTATCCAATGCTGCAGAGAGGGAGTGGTTGTGAAAGACAATATGGAATAGAGTGTAACTTGTAACTTTGGCTATAGTTCCATTGCTCCATGAAATTTAGTCCCATCGTGTACTCTTACATTTGAAATGAATGGGCCCGCGCGTAGTGTAGTAGAGTTTGCTGTCATGTTTGCAAAATAAAATAAAGGCCCTTATTATTGATACAATACCTGATAATATTAATTGACAAAGTAGTGAAGTTGAAAAGGGCAAATAAGACCAAATGTAAAAGAGAAGGATGAGACTCATTCCGGAGATTTTGGTTTTATTATGACAAGAATGACCCTGAATTTACTTGGGCGGGAAAACAGGAAAAATTTGTTTTAGGGGCAATTAAGTAAGATTGGTAGTACATTATTGTTACTGATTAGTAGGTGATATTATCTTATTGTAACTAGGGTAAGAAAGTACTTTTTGAAAGATGTTTTATCTGCATCATCACTACTCACTACCCAGCAAGATGCCCATGGCTCAAACCAAGGTAATATATAACTACACATCAACTGCACCTTATTTTAACGATTACTTTTTCAAATTCAAGACACTAAAGACGGCAACATATGGAGATGCATACTTACATATGTATCAATCAATGTCATTGGTTCCCTTAACAGCAGGTTTGAGGTTGAGCCGTTCATCTCACCAATAGTCCCCACAAGAACACAAACCATCTTTAAAATGATGAAACCGATTTGCATCCCTTACAATTATCTCTCTTTCGACAAGCTTTGATATAAGCTTTATTGCTGAATGACAATTTACACATGCTCGAAGATTCTTCGTTATTCTAAGAGTAGTTCCAGGAGCAGTATTAATAAGCCCATAAGCAACTGCTATTCTCTCACTGTGTATACAGAGATTCTCCTCCTTCTCTTCATAATTCAGATCATGCAAAACAGATTCTGTATGTGGGACAAACCCAACCTCCTTTAAACGTCTTTCTTGTCTTTGAAGCTCATCGAAAATTTCCTTAGCTCGTGGATGTGACATGTCGCCTGCATGAAATGTATTTAGCTTACCATTGATTTCAATAACACTATAACCAAGGTACTTAATCAATCCTTTCTCCTTCATCAAAACTCGAACATATGCAACACGGTCCCACATGCGAGAGGAAGCATAGAGATTAGACAGTTGTACGTAGTGCCCTGTATTATACGGATCTAATGAGAATAGCTTTTGGGCAGCATATTCTCCCAATGTTACACGACGAGAAATCTTGCATGCACTAAGAAGTGCTCCCCATACACTCACACCCGGTTCAATCGGCATTTTCATGATGAAAACACAAGCCTGATCCAAATAACCTGCACGCCCCAAGAGATCAACGACACAAGAATAATGTTCATTGCGAGGTTTAATTCCAAAGTCTCTCATGCAATGGAATAGCTCCCACCCTTGTTTTACAAGACCAGAATGACTGCATGCTGTGAGAAGCCCAATAAAGGTGACATCATTTGGGCACACCCCTTCTTGTTTCATTGCATGATAAAGATAAATGGCTTCCCAAGCTTGACCATGCAATCCATATCCCATAATCATGGCACTCCACATAACAACGTCCTTAACAGAAGCACGGTCGAATACCCCACGGGCAGATTCTACACTTCCACATTTTGCATACATATCAATGAGTGTTGTAATAACGAAAAGATCACCTCCGTATTTACTCTTTCTGACAAATTCATCCATCCATTGTGCTAGTTTGAGGGAACCAACTTGTGCACAAGCTAAAATTGCAGACCTTACAGTGATAGAATCTGGTTGAATATTTCTCGAAATCATAGCACGAAATAGATCTACTGCCTCCTCGGCATGACCGTTTTTTGCATAACCAGATATCATTGCATTCCACATCATCACATTATTAGGTGTCTTCATTTGATCAAAGAAAGATCTTGCAACTGTCACCAGTCCACATTTTGAATAGAAAGCTGTAAGTGAGATGAGCAAATCAGGCTCTTCTTCAAGACCCGTTTTGATGACACAACCATGAAGACATTTTCCTTGCTCCAAGTCATCTATATCGGTATAAGCCCTCATAACGCTTACCAGAGAAATCCAATCTGGTTTCACATCAGTATTTCTCATTTGATTGAACAATCTCAATGCTTCCAAAGCTTCCCCATTCTGTGCATATCCAGAAATGATGGCAGTCCACGAAACAATTGTTCTATCATATAACCGATCAAACACCATTCTTGCCATGCCAATGCGACCACATTTAGCATACAATGCCACAAGACCATTCTGTACAAATAAATGAGACCCAAATCCGTAAACAGCTATATGTGCATGAACTAAGCAACTCAAACCGAAATCCAACAACTCACTACAAGCTTTAAGCACACAAGGAAAAGTGAACTTATCTGGATGTAATCCTACCCATTTCATCCACCTATACATTTCAATAACATCCATATACATCTTGTTTCTCGAATAACTTCTAATAATAGCATTCCACATAAACAAATCCGGATCGGGAAATTCATCGAACAGCTTGCGTGCATAAAACATTTGTCCAAGATTTGAACATCCATTAACAAGTTTGGTTATGAGAAACCTATTATGTTGCAATCCAGAGACAATTAAGTGGTCATGTATTTGATAAAGATGTGTAATGTGGGTAGAATTGTCAATAAGAGATTCATAAAAATAATTTGATTTGATACAATGGTCAAGTTCATGAGGATGATAAACTGATGAAGAACAAAGATGTCTAATAAACTTGAGGATTAAGCAAGTGTATATTTCAAAAGGTGTAACCTTTCTGTGTTTTGTAATATGAGAAGATAAGGTAAAAATCCAAGCCATTAGCAAATCCTAAAACACTTTGGTCTCCTAAAGTATATTCCAGTGATATGAGTTGGGACGCTATGTAGAAGATCCCGAGTTCATTAGCAAATCCTAAAACACTAGGGACCTGTAAGTTATGGCTCGGTGATATAAGTTGGGACGCTATGTAGAAGGTCCCGAGTTCATTAACAAATCCTATAAAACACTCGGATTTACAAGGTATCCAATGATATGAGTTGAGACACTGAAATAATATTATGTAAAAGATCAAAAGTTCGAGTTTGATCTCATATTAACGACTCCTTAATATATTAACCACTAACATTTTGCTAATAAAAATTACTTAAAGCACTTGAATTAGATCAACTGAAGCATAAAATTTTGGATTTTTTGTGTATCAATGTTGTTTGAATTTGGAAACTAGTAAATAGCAAAACACAAGGTATTAGTATAACTAACTCATTTCCTCAAGATGCACTTCCTGCTTATAACTTTGTAACATGTATTGTAAATATACTAAGTAATCTCTAAAAAATTATTAATCCATCAAATTAGTCCTTTGTTTTCTTTAAAAAAGAAGAGAGAATGTTTAAAGATTATTTTGAAGGATTAAAAATTGTTTAAGGACTATTTATAATTTTAGAGTATAGAGAGCAAATTGATGAAAGCAATAATCTAGAAATTAAATCGAAGGTTTATTCAAAGTACAAGAGAAGTTATCTCTGAAGTGATTTTCAAAACTTAATTTCTAACACAATACAATCGAAAAAGGGAGGGAATGTGAGATTATTTTTCATAGAAAACCCTAATATATTTGGATACAATATGTGTAGCTTTTTTTGGTGGAAAATATTACATTTTTATCCGGACACATTTATATAAAAATGAGCTAAATAATAAATTAGAGGTTAAAATTCACATTAGAGGCATAAGTTTGAAGTCTCAAGTTTGACCTCATACAAAATGAAATTAGTATTTTGTGGGAAGCTGAAATTTCCAAAACATTCATTGCATAATGCAAAATGCAAATAACTCTCAATTATGTCTCTTCATTGCAAATCAAATTTATTGTTGATGTCATACATTTTCATCTTTGACTTGAGTGGTGGTACTCCGAATGTGTCTCTTCTAACATTTGAGGATGATGATACTCATGTTACGGCCATTGCCGGAGATACTTACCAAGCAAATTTAACTGGTTAATAAGTTTTGGCGTCTAATATACCATTAATCATCATCTACTAAACGTATAAACACTTGTTTGAACTCTGCTTACAACTAAGACCGTTGTCGCAAAAGTTGGAAACAGAAACACCAATATCACAATGAATTCACCAACTCATAACTATATTCCATTCTCAACTAAAATGTGCAACTATCATTAGAAGATATCAGTATATATCATATAACTACTATATATAACTTGTAAGGCCCGACTTTTGATTCGTTCAATTTGGTTTCTCATCAAAACCACGCTACGAGTTCTTTACAGCTAATCACAGTCATCAGAAGTAACAGCAAATGTTAACCTTCCATGTTCTTGTTCTCAGGTGCTTCCAATTTTTCAGCAAGATAGTCGCTGCTCCCTGTGAAAATTAATATACGACGAAACAAAAGTCATGATTGTAAATTTCACAGACACTGAAGCTAAATTACTACATTGCATGTTCTAGTTAAATTCAACCACCAAAAGGGAAAAAAAATTATACTAGTATTCATCAAAATAGAATTTGTCATAAAAAACAAATACTAGAAAACCATGAACGAAAGCTTAATGTTATATCTCAGTAATTTCACCGGCTCAGACATTTAAGGGCCAATTCTTATTTGCTCCAGAGTTTGAAGCTGCATAGGGGTTGGTGACCAACGCTGCCTCGATCCTATTTTGGTGATCATTGGGTCAAAACACATACCTCTCAGCCTAGCCCCTGACAATCAAAACAAAACACCAATTTATTTATCATCATTAAATGTTGATTAAAATTAATTTAATCTATTTTAATCAAAATTTTATAGTGAGGGCAAGCATTTCTACTTAGAATAAGTTAAATTTCAATGACAGATGCCTGGCAATTTGGACTTCAAAATAAGTTAAATTTCAAACTATTAGTCAAATTATCATCTTTGAACACCTTAAAAATCGTTCTAGTTCGGTTAATTTAGTCCTCAAATTCTCAATTTGATCACTATTTTAAAATTTTGCTCATAATTTAACCAAGAGCTTATTACTTTATCACTTCATATAATCAATTTCAATACTAGGATGACCCTGCATCATTACATATGAACGTAAAAGTATAAAACTAGTTTACAGTTACACTAACAATACAATTACATTTAAACTCTTTTTGTTAATCTCATAAACCAAATGGTCTAACCTACAATTTCATGTGTTGAAGCATTTATTAAAATTTGTATTCGTCATAGGGTTATTGACAAGTGGTGCACCATGCACCACAACTTGTTCGTGATAGAATTGGCCTTATTACTATATCTTTTCCTAACTTTTTAATCTCTCTTTCCCAAATAATGATAACTTTGTTCCGTAAGTCACAATTTCTATCAGCCCTGTGTACAATATTAATTTTTTTTTTTTTACGCAACAATATTAACTTCTTAATTAGTGTGAAATTGTGTCAAATTGATGTATAATTTAGAATAGGAGGAGTAAATAGTTACTAAACTAATGAACATAAGCAGGGGGGCTAGGGTTAGAATCCGAGATTCTCCACTTAGAGTGAAACTTTAATCACTAGGTTACTTTTTTTTGGCATAAATTGGATATCCTCTATGCGTAACTAGTAACTACAAAGACGAATCTTTCGAGTCTTGCGGTGACAAACTCTTCCTAAGAGTCGTAACACTACTGCATACTAAAGTCAGAAATCGAATCCACAACTTGGGCACTAGGCTACTTGATAAACACAAATTAGTTACTGTGTAACTAACTAACCTAAAGAAAGAGAGTAGGTAACAAAGTAACTAACCAGTAAGATGTTGGTTAGGAGAGAGATTTTTATGCATTAGAACGAGTTGTTCACAAATAGTTCCATAAGCAGCAATTTGTTTTCGAAGTGTTTCTATTTGTTCATCAGTCATCACCTTCTTCACGTACACATTCCAATGACGTCGATCATTCTGCAACTCCATCTCTTTCTGTTTCTGCATCCAAAATCATCATCACAATTTTTCATTAACTATTCAGAAAAATAAAATGAAAGATTATGCGAATAAATAAATTAAAAAATGACGGGTGGAGAGAAGAAACCGTTGGTGTAAGCAGTTGGCAGCATGCAACTGTATTTTTGTCGGCGGCGAAAGAGTAGGATTTGTTTGTTATATCTCAACTCTTGGGGGTTAATCTTGTCCAAAATTTTGGTTTTTTATATTAGGGTTAAATATGTTTTTCATCTATCTCAAATTTTGTTTTTTAGGCTCAATAAAAAATTTTAACAATTTTTGGTTCCTAAGTGTTTTCTGTTATAATTTTTGGTCCTACTTTTCAATTAATTTGTGTATATCAATCAAAATTTTAAAATTTTTTTCTCGGTCATATTTATTACATTATAGGAATCTCTCTTACAAAATTTTTTTTTTTAACAAGACATAAATTAAATATGAATTTTTTTGTTTTTTGCATATAAATATTCATAAAGAATTCATCTTATATTAAAAAATTAAATATTTATAAGAGCCTATCTTCTTTAGTAAAAAATAGTGGATATATAGCTCATAAAGTAGCTTATAGCGGATGAGTTTATATCGAATAACTTATAATCTAGTTTTTAGTTTATAGCGAATAAGATAGCTAATTGAATTTGTAGTATTTGGTTATTGGCAGTTGAACTACCTTATAAGTATGAAATCACATAAAAAAATTATATGTTTAACTATTTAATTTTTTCAAGTAAGATGGCAAGGGTGAAATGGAAAAAAAAAATATGGTAAGCTATAAGCTATATAAGTTCATAAACTACTTGAAATAGCGTTTGAAAAATAAACTACAAACTAGTAAAATGGGTTATAAGCACTTTTTGAAAAACGTTTATCAAACAGGTCTTTTTGAATCATATAAACTTATAAGATTTAAGTTATAAACGGTAAGCTCAAAATTTCATCTTACCAAAGTAACCAATTGATTTACTTTTACACAGTTTTTGCAATGACATTAAAATTTTCTATATCACTTAAAGGCGAAGAAGGTATATAATGCTATTAAAATTAATGAAAAGGTAACCTCATTTGGCATAAACCAGTACCCCTGAAAAGTCTCAGTCTTGGCTTGGAGGATGTTTAGTAATAGGCTACCAACAAAAGATAACCTGGTGGATCGCAACATTATCCCTCCTGAGGCTCGTTTTTGTGTGAATGGTTGTGGTGCATTGGAGACCGCTACCCACCTGTTTATTTCCTGCCCAGCTTTTGCACCCTTGTGAAATCAGGTTCGTTCTTGGATAGGTATTGCCACAGCTAATGTCGAGTTGTTACAGGATCATTTTGCCCAATTTAATTTATTGCTTGCTTAGGTGGATCACGAGCAAGTCGCTCATTTCTACAACTTGTTTGGTTGTGTTGTATTTTGGTATTATGGCACGAGCGGAATATTAGAGTTTTCAAGGCCGCAGGAATTACAATCCAACAATTGCTAGATAAAGTTAAATTATGTACGTATTGGTGGTTGAGAGCTCACAATGTCTATCTTGGTATAAACACCAACCGGTGGTGGTCGAGCCCGTTGGTTTGCTTGGATATCGATTAGTTTTATGTTACATTATGTATCTGAATGTTGTAAAACTTTGTGGCTCTGTCTGACACATCTTGTGCTAAGCAGGGCCATATTTTGGTGTTAATATATTTATTTTTTGATTGTTCAAAAAGAAATTAATGAAAAGATAAAAAAATCTAAATTGAAGTGTTTAAAAGATCATAAGTGTAAAAATATTATGATATAAAAATAAAATTATAGGGCTTTGAAGTAAAATAAACATTATTTTCAACTTAACTATAGGTCATGGTACGTGAGTGGAAGTAAAAGACAATCTAAATAATATAATCTTTGCAGCCTTTTTATTTCATTACCATTATCTTAAAGTACAAGTCATAATTTCAAGATTTTTGAAATTAGAATATGAAAAATATAAATAAAAGATAATAATTCTAATTTTAATTATTACTGATACCATCACAATAAATATTTTTAAGCAACTAAAAAATCAATATATTAATCACAATCATAGTTTGGCACAAGATATGCACAAACTAAAGAAAAACATGAATTACACAAAAAAATTATCATAAAAAACCAAGAAGCTACCCCTTCATAGCATTTGTGTAATATATTGGGTCTCTACAAACTATCTTCATGATTAACAACTACACAATTATAATCAATGCACCTCATAACCAAAGGAGGTGAAACAATTTCTGGACAATCTTCATCGTGTTCACATTCACGTAGAGGTGCTATAGTGAAAAAAGAGAATAAAACAATGTTACTAAAATGAGATAAATTTTGTGTACAAAGTAAATAAGGAAATTCGAAAAGGATGAAAAAGTGGCTTACGCATATATGTCGCTGCAACCAGAAATAAGAAAAGAAATAGAATTATTGCATAAATAAAGAGAATAAAATAATGTTAGTAAAACAAGATAAAATAGTGTAATATTGTGTATAGAGTAAATAAGGAAATTTGGAAAGCATGCATGTAAAAGTGACTTACGATCAAATTTTGCCGAGTCAACAAATAAGGAAAGAAATAGAATCATTGCATAAATAATCTTGAGAATTTCAGCCATATTTGTTCTTTTATGCATGTAAAAGAAGAATATATTTTATCTCTTTATAATGTATAAAGCTAATGCTCTCCAAAAATAATGAAATAGTTTATTAAAAAAAATCTTTCTTAATATAAGAATCATTATTTTATTAAAAAATCATTATTAAATGTCTCTTAATATCAAATGTCTCTTTAAGTAAATGAATGTGGTGTCTTTGCCTTTTTAGTTTTTTATTATCTCAAAACTTTAGTTCTTTTAAGAAATCAAGATGCAATTGATGATGTTTTATTATTTGTACTCTTGCAAAAACCAAAAACTTGCATTATAAATAAATTTTAACTTTTCCTAATGAATTTTATTATTTCTTAATTTGTGTGTCCAAGTCTAAAAGGACTAAAGTTTAGGGACGGAGTAACATTTTCAATGATAATAATCATCCAATTTAATGAACAGTTAAAATGGGTCCTAGAGAATCGAGTGGGATTAGGATTACTTATAGTGGGTGCCCTCGCGCATAACATGAAAGGGGGATCGTGACTTTTTAAATGGGTACCACTTGTCAATTGGCGCATAATAAATAAGTAAATTCTGATGAAAAATTGTAACCCAAGTTTATCATTCTTGTGTCAATTGTCAGCCTTTCCGGTGTTAGGGACAATTCATATGCAAATTAAATTTTAGATTCATTGTATAATAGTTACATACTTCTTCTGGTTTTATATATAAACAAAATTTAACTTGTTAATTAGATACATTGAAAAAATAATGTATCTAGTCTACATTACTTCTTTAATGAATCTAAAATGTCAAATTTTGCTTATATATAGAATCGGAGAAAATATGATTTATAATATTGATCAATAAATCAGTTATTTAATAGATCTAAAAATGAATCTTTAGTTATTTTATATACAGTAATAACAGGAGGAAATATTAACAATTTCTACATGTTGAGAGGATGTTACTAAAAGTCCACAAACATTGATTCATCCATGCATGTGCTTCTTTTGAAGTAAAATAAAGTTATTTTCAATTTACCTGTTAAATATATTCTTATGGTTGTAAGGTTGAAAGAAAATGTAATTTGTCGGAATTAAAGACCAGATAATACATCCATAAATCCTAGCTCAAATGGTAGAAATATTTTTTGAGAGATTCTATGGTGCAGTCTTCATTTTGACTTTATGGGTGAAGTCATTTTAATTGACCAATAGAAAACTAATTAATTACACATCAGCGCAAGTCTACGGTGAGTCTTTGTTTTTTTAACAAACTTTTTTTTATTGTATATGAGTCCTTCATCAAGTGAATAATCATTTACAAATTAGAAACTAAAAACAACTAAAATTAAACTTAAAACAAAACAGATAATAATTTATAATTTATAATGTTTTTTATTTGACCAAAATCAAGAATGAAATTGAAATCCCTAAATCCCAAATTCCCATCCTAATTATATTCTTCCATCTTCTTGTTCTTCCTGAATTCCCATCCTAATTTCAGATCTCTCTCTCGAACGTTCGACTCTCTTCTCAGCTCTGCTCTCATCAGTTGGCTTTCATCTCTACTCTCGCCGCTGTTTTTTATTTGTAGTCATTGAACACCTCTTATCCTTTCTTATCCTTTGGTGACCATGTTGTCCTTCTAGGATCAGCCAAAGAGCTGGGCTCCTGGAAGACAAATGTTCCTTTGAATTGGACACAAAATGGATGGGTACGCGACTTCCATTTCAAAGGGGGAGATCACCTTGAATTCAAATTCATCATTGTCAAGGGTTTGTAGTCATTGAACACCCTTTTTCTGTGTTTCATCCACGTCCATTAATTTGTTATTACTTATTAGCTCGGGATTATGATTTGATATGTACTGACATTTTTTTGTCTCTGTGCAGAAATGGTTTCCCAACTAGATGTTGGATGTTCAAACTTTGTTACTCCGGATGATTGATTAAGGATGGTTGTTTTTTATTTGGTTTTTAGAATCACTGTATCTATGCAAGGTTCATTTCTTAAACAATTTATTTTGTTGTCAATTGCAATTGACCTTGACTGAAGTCTTTGCAGCGAACAATTCAGGTTGTTCTTTTTTCTGCGTTTTTTAGTATCAAATACAGATACATCATGTTATTTATCTAATCTTATTTTCTTTCACTACCATTTCCTATAAACATTGTCTTGATGAATTACCCTCACATATCGTTATTTATTTGGTCATGTCGTGTCCATTTCATAGTGTATATGAATTAGGATCACCTCGCATTTTGGTGATGAAGATAACTGAGAAAAGAACAAGAACACGTTAATTTTTTTTTTTTTTTTTAATTTTAGTTGTAACTTTATTTTAATTGATTTACAATTAGAATTAAAATTAAAAACATTTTAAAGATTGGGGTGATTTTATAACTTTTAATATAGTAGGGATTTAGTTGTAATATTAATAGATATTAAAATACATGGTGAGTACCATATAAGTGGTATGTACTATATAATTCAAAGTCTCATTGATTGGGTCAACGCTGCTTTCTTATTGGCCAAATTATGACTTCACCGATGAAGTCAAAATCAGAACTGCACCATAGAATTTTCCATATCAAAATTACTAGTGCCGGACGCCATGATCGGAGTTCGTTCCCTGATCACTCCACTTTGTGTGTGTGAGTTTCCAATGGCTTTGTCATTTCGTATACCAACCCAAAAAAAAAACCCAGATAATACCTCGAAAATAAAGACAATTGAAGACAAGCTAAATAATAATTTGTATTGCCTATTTTATTTCATTATCATCATCTTAGAGTACAAGTCATAACTTCAAGATTTTTGAAACTAGGATATATATATATATGTGAAATATAAATAGAAAATTATTATTATTATTGTTGGATACCATCACAATAACTAAATAACAACTTATAAATATTCTAAAATAAGATATATCGTACAAATATTTTGCTAGCTAAAGAGCTCATTCTTCCCCATCATGCATGACATTTGTGTAATATACAAGGTCTCTACAAACTATCTTCATGGTTAATAGCTACACAATTGTAATTATGGCACCTCATAACCATAGGAGATGAAATAATTTGTGGACAATCGTGATCATCTTCACATTCACGTATTCGTGCTATAATGGAAAAATAAAATTAAATAATATTACTAAAATGAGATAAAGTATTGGGTACAAAGTAAATAAAAAAATTCAAAAAAGATGAAAAAGTGGCTTACGGAAAATTCGCGCACAAAATATAAGGAACGAAAGTAGAATCATTACATAAACAAAGAGAATAAAATAATGTTACTAAAACGAGATAAAATAGTGTATATGAAATAAATAAAGAAAATTGAAAAGAATGAAAAGGTGACTTACGTATACGACCAAATTTGTATTTCGATGCGTCGGTAAATAAGGAAAAAAATAGAATCATTGTATAAACAAATTTTAGAATTTCAACCATATTTTTTTCTTTTCCTTTTTTGCGCTTATAAAAATGTTTTATCTCTTTATAATATATAAAGTTCATTCTCTCCAAAAATAATAAAATAATTTTTAGCACTTATGAAGTTAATGAAACGTCTTTCCTATTATTAGACTCCTTATTTTATTAAAAAAATTATTATTAAATGTCTTTTAAGTAGATGAATGTGGTGTGTTTATCTTTTGTTGGTGTTCACATAAGAATTTATTATTTTCTTTATAAGTTTTTCAAGCTTTAATAAAAATTCGATTTTTAAGTAGATTATTGAGAGTTGTCATGTCATCATGCAAAGCAGTAGCTATCCCTGTAGACGCTAAAGCAAAATTTAAGGGACTTTCAGGTAACTCATACCATAATATATCTGAATATCGGAGTTTTGCAGGTGCATTTGCAATATTTAACTTTCACACGACCTGATATTGCTTATGTCTTCCAGCATGTGTGTCTCTTTATGCATGATCTCTACACACAAAATAGGATTGTCTTGAAGCGAATTATTAGGTACATTAAGAGATGGTTTCATGAATTTCAATAAGTGGGGTCAAAGTCATTTGTAGTATAATTTTTTTACTCTATAGCCTTAATTATAAGTAAAAATTGGTCAAACAAAGTTGATGTATATAATCCTATTTTTAAACCAAATATATCAACTCTTTTTAACTAACTTTTACTTATAATTAAGGTATGAGAGAGTATATGTCCCGTAAAGATAGTTCAGTTGGTATTATTGGAGGGATCGTCGAACTTCCAATTTTCCATTTCTCCATAGTGTGTGAGTCTAGTTGTTAGACTACTGAACAAAACACATAGTATAACAAAAAATAATAATGGAGTAGTTTACTTGGATTATTACCTCTCTTTTTGCAAAAAAATATAGCGGATAATTGATAAAAAAATAAGTGAATTTTTATAGTGTTCGATAAAATTAAATGTCAAAAAAATGTCCTCTCACAAAACACTATACTGCCGCAGGATTGTGGTACAACATGCAGTAAATCCATGTGCAAGAATTTGTGTGATGAGTGGGGACACTAATGTATGTGAAGTGAAGTCATTGTATCAATTTATGTTAGTATTGGTGGAAAAAATTTAAAAGAAGCGGGGTCAGCTGAACCCAATTTAATATGTGTAGATCTGTGTTTGGGTACATTAAGAGTAGGATGTCGATTTGCATCCGTCAGAGTGAATCTCTGCGGGGATTCTCCGTTCGGAGCTTCGAAAACAATAATTTTTTTCCATGAAAACGGGGATGGAGGCGAAAACTTTCCCATATATATGCACTTCGGGACAGGGATCGGGGATGAAGCACTCGTCCCCGCAGATTCTCCGAATCCGTCCACATATACTTAACTATATTTTTGACTAAATTTAACTATATTATTATTATTATTATTATTATTATTAAAAAGTAACTGATTATTGTATAATTATGCATACTTTGCTATACCTTATGGAATATTTTGGTTATTAGGCTTTGTATGATTATTAATAGTTAAATAATTTTGCAATATTTTTTTTTTGTAAGATTGCAATTTTTTTGTTATGAATGCATTATGTGATTTTTAAATAAATTAGGAAAAAATAACGTCATACTACTGTCATAATTTTAATCGGAAAATATAAAAAAATTGTTAATATTTGATGTTTGTGAATCTCTGCGAGTACCATGGGGATCTGTGGGGATGGGGACAAATATTCCCCTGTGGAAACGAAGATGGAGGCAAAAACTCCCCCGCAGAAACTTTGCGGCGGGGAACGGGGAAGCTTCCTCCGCACATTCTCCGCCCTGTTAACATCCCTAATTAAGGGTACCATTACTATGGTCTACATCTTTCTCTTTAATTTCCTTGATTGATACCTTCACCTCATATACAGATGCTGGATAGGGAGGATATCCAGATTCTAGAAGGTCTACATCCGGATATTGTGTGTAGCTTGAGGATAATTTGGTATCTTGGCATGCAAAACGACAATCGTCCTTATCCCGCTCTAGTGCTGAAGCAGAATATCTTGGTGTTGCTAATGTCGTTGCTGAATCATGTTGGCTTCGATACTTATTGTTAGAACATCAGTATCTGATCTTGAAAGCCACTTTTGTCTACCGCGGCAATGTTAGTGTTGTTTACTTGTCAGATAATCATATCCAACATCAACACACAAAACACATTGAAATGAATATTCTTTTTGTGCGTGAAAATGTTTCTAAAGGTCAAGTACGTATTCCATATGTTTATCTCGCTATCAAATAACTGACACTTTCATCATGGACTTTCTACTTCAATTATTTGATGATTTCAGAGATATATATAGTCACCATATTTGCCAACTTTCCATTTCGACTACGGGGACGTATTAGAATAATATTCATTGTATAAATTATTAGTATATCTGAATATGCTGATTTTTGAGACCCAAACTCTATCTTATTTGCTTATTCCTTCTCAATGTGGTTTGATTTCTCTAGAACTGTATACTTTTTTGTTTTTGTTGATATATAATAACAAAGTAACTAGAACCTTAATCTATCTCACAATTCACACCGAAGCCAAATTCTCAATTTATAATGATATTAAAATTAATGAAAAGATAAGAGAAATATAAATCGAAGTGTTTGAAAAATCACAAGTTTAAAAATGCGAAGAGAGAGAAATTAATAATAAAAAATAAACAAGTGATGATGAGAGAGAATAAATGATTAGAGAGAAAGACACATAAAAATAATTGGAGAGGGAATTAGAGAAAAAAAATTGGAGAGGATCCAAATCCAAATATTATGACATAAAAATATAAATTATAGCCTTTGAAGTAAAATAAAAATTATTTTCAACTTAACTATTAGATATATTCTCATAGTCATAGGTTGTAAGGTTGAAAGAAAATATAATTTGTTAGAATTAAAGACTGATGATACCACGAAAATAAAGACAATAGAAGACAATCTGAATAATAATTTTTTATTTCATTATCATAATCTTAGAGTACAAGTCATAACTTCAAGATTTTTTAAATTCGAATATGAAATATAAATAAATAACAATAACTAAATAATAACTTATAAAATATTCTAAAATAAGATATATTGCACAAATATTTTTCTCGCTAAAGAGCTCATTTCCCCCCCTTCATGGCATTTGTGTAATAAACCGGGTCTCTACAAAGTATCTTCATGGTTAATACCTACACAATGATAATTATGGCACCTCATAACCATAGATGAAATAATTTGTGGACAATCGTGATCATCTTCACATTCATGTAGATGTGCTATAATGAAAAAATAGAATTAAACAATATTACTAAAATAGGATAAAGTATTGTGTACAAAGTAAATAAGAAAATTCAAAAGGGATGAAAAAGTGGCTTACAGAAAAATTGCGCTGCGACCAAAAATAAGAAAGAAAACGTAGAATCATTACATAAATAAAGAGAATGAAATAATGTTACTAAAATGAGGTAGAATAGTGTGTTTGAAATAAATAAAGAAAATTGAAAATGATGAAAATGTGACTTACGTTTACGACCAAATTTGTATACCTCTGCGTCGGTAAATAAGGAAAAAAATAGAATTATTGCATAAACAAATTTTAGAATTTCAACCATTTTTTTTTTGCTTATAAAAAATGTATATAGTTTTATCTATTTATAATGTATAAAGTTCATTCTCTTCAAAATAAAATAAAACTAGTAGGTTAATTTTCATTGAAAAATATGGATTATTAAAATTTTAATATTTTTTATTTATTAATTATCTACAAAATTTATTTTATATATTCAATATAGTTTATCTAAATATTTCAATGTACATGGAAGTGCGGCCTGACGAAGAGTGAAACTCATCTAGTGTTTTTGACGACATGTTATTTTCTCCCCCGTAGCCATTTTTACCGGTCTCTACTATAATGCAAGGATCTCATGAACATAAAAAAATTGAATAAATAGCTTTTATATTATTTTTCATATGAAGATCAACCTCCCCCGTGAGCCATATTTTTAAATGATTCTCTTGTTTAGAAAATAAAATTGCAAGCAATATAAAAAATAAGCATAAATATCGATGAGTGTTTTAAGAAGTGACATTTGTGATTAACATAGAAGATAAATAAATAAATAAATAGGCCCTCCGCCCCGTATTAAAACATCTGTAGCAATATAACTTTGTAGAAGTTACAAAAAATAAATTCCGTACATGAGTATAAATATAAGTCCCATGCAAATTTTTAAAAAAAAATAGTCATGTACTATTATGAGTTTAATTGTTGTGCACTGTCGGTGTAAAGGTTTTTTGCACATACATCCAATAATGTGTTGCCACATCAATTAATGAATGTGACACATCATGTATTTTGAATTATCATACATGATGTGTCGATACGCATGTGTAAAATAACTTTACACTGATGGTGCATATAAATTAAATTCTTATTATATGGGTAGAAATATAAGTCCCCATAGAAATATATGTCCTCATAAAAATTACAAAAAATGTAAGCGTTCACTTTGATATTACATACACGTTCATTTTGATATATTTAATTTTTAATTATTTGTGAAATTTATTTTATATTTAATCAATTGAATATGAAAATAATACACATTTAGATATTTTAAATAGATAGAACCCGATTGAGAGTGATCTCCACATCTGAATCCTCTCCAGCCCATTCTCTTATACTACCTATTATGCTCTAATCTAGGCCATTTATTTATTTATTTATTTATTTATTTTCTCTCTTCAGTTATATTCCTTTTTTATATGTAGATATTTAACCATTGAATTACCGAAAGGAGAGAGGGCTGAACAATAATAACATGAGAGGATCAAATTTTGTGATCTATCACTATCTGTTCACAACAATAATATTGGTATTTTCTTTTCCGGTCTCCGTAGAAATTATTAAAAAAAATAGTGTTTATATTGATATATAAAATATGAATATAAAGTCTCACGTATTAATATATGAGTATAAATGTTGAGCCCGTGTAAATATATGTCCAGTAAAAATTACAAAAAGATAGGTCTCCTCTAGTAATATGAGTGTGTATTAAAACATCCATAAATAATATATCTCATACTTATGTGGAGTGTTATAAATAATATATTTGCCGATTCAAAGAAAATTAAAACATCCATAAAAATTAGCAATTAAAATATATGTATTAATTTTTTAATTTTTTTAAATATAT
This sequence comes from Trifolium subterraneum, assembly GCA_951799995.1. Classification (NCBI taxonomy): domain Eukaryota; kingdom Viridiplantae; phylum Streptophyta; class Magnoliopsida; order Fabales; family Fabaceae; genus Trifolium; species Trifolium subterraneum. The sequence goes on along the minus strand of OX637464.1, from coordinate 54,884,614 downwards.
TGTATGTATTTGTTATGACACACTTAATTTCACTTTATTTTAAATTATATACAAATTATATAAAACAAATAATGCTAATATGAATTATGAGGAAAAAAAATAAAAATACTCCATGAATTACTTTCTACCTTAGGCAATGTGTAAAAGAAATATGAATAAAATACAAATAAAATGGAAGAAATGTGGCCACCAAGAATCGAAACCATGACCCTTTGCATATTTAGGCAATGTGTAAAAGAAATAGGAATAAAATACAAATAAAATTGAAGAAATGTAGCCATCGGGAATCGAAACCGTGACCCTTTGCACATAATGTAGTAAGCCTTGGTTGGATATGCAAATGTCTTGATAGTTAGCCACATAGGAATTGAAAACGTTATAGAATGTCACATACTATGACGTATGGGTACTCCGTTTTAGATAGAGTACCGGTACCGGGTACCGGTACGCGTATGGTACTCCCCCGGTACGCACCGACGCCGTACCTAGATTTTTGTTTTGTTTTTTGTAATGGGTACACGAGTGGTACATCTATGGTACGCGCGTGGTACACCAATTCAAAAAAACACTATTTTTTTCTTCTTCTTTTTCTTTAATTTGTTTTTTTATATAAATATTTAGGTTTTTTATTTTTGTATAATATAAAAGTAGCACCTACCGCTAAAAAACAATAAAAAAACAGTCATTGGAATTATTCACTCATTCATTAAAAATGAATAGACTAAATTCAAAGAGAATTGAAGATCGAGTTTTTTTATTCATACAAATCTTCGTATTCTCTCAAGAAAGAGAAATAATAATACTTATAATGAAAGAGCAACAAAAATGTGGAATATTCATAGAGATGAATGAGATTTATTTAATATATAATTGATATTTTTGAAATTGCTAGTCTTTCTCACGATAAACCTAAACTAGAGGCCGCTCTTTTTAGTGATGATGGAGGTGGAAACAATTGACTCTTTTTGAGCTAATTGCTTTTTAATCTCATATTTTGATGTTTTTGAACAATTTGAATTACTTTTAAATTGTGGTGTGATATTTTTTATGTTTAATTATTTATTTTAACAATATAATTTTATTATTTGATTTATATAATTATATTTTAAAAAAAAAATATAGGGACGTACCCGTACCTTAGTCAATTTATCCTTAATTCATGTCATATGTGACTCACATATGATATGAATTAAGGATAAATTGACACCTATGAAAAAGACCATGAAAGAGAAACTTGTAAACATATAAATAATAGATTAAATTAATGAAACGTCTTACTTATTATTAGAATCGTTATTTTATTAAAAAAATATTATTAAGTGTCTCTTAAGTAGATGAATGTATTTTTCAACAAAAAAAAAAAGTAGATGAATGTTTTGTGTTTATCTTTTGTCACACTTAGTAAGGTGTTCAAATAAGATTTTTTTTTCAAGCATGCCTTATGGTCCTTGGTTTCTGTCTTTCTTTTTTTTTCGAATGGCAAAGATATATTTATATAAATAAAAAAAGAAATAGTACACACAAGAGAAGAAAAAATAAAGATGTGTACTAGCAGTACACCCTCCAAACACAAACTAAAACACACGTACTACAAACAAGAAAAAGACAAACAAATAAAGTCAAAGCCGAGAAAAAGGAAAGAAGAAAAAGAATACGGGAAGAAAGACTAGCAACAAGGCACTCACTACCAAGAGGCAACGAGACCCACCACCACAAAAAACACCAACCGCTATTAGCTCCAACACAAGATTGGTTGCACCTCCCACTCATAGAAGGAACAGGGGCTACCAGGGTTTTTAGCCAAATATCACTCCCACGATGAAAGTTTCACCTTATCCACCATAGATTCGACAGAAACAGTTCCTCTCGCAAAGATCACATCATTCCGAGAGTTCCAGATGGTCCAAACAGTAGCATGCCAAATTAACAACCACCCTAATCTAATCTTCCTACCCACTCCAAAACCTAGAAAACCTTGGAAAACACTACTAATACTAGGAGGAGACACAAAACGGAAGCCCAACCACCTAAAGAGAGAATACCAAACCAGAGAAATAGAATCACAAGTAACAAACAAGTGACCTACTGATTCCAGCGAGGCCCCACAGAAAGCACAAAAAGAATCTCTCGGGTCCCTAATCACCCTACACCTAAGAAGGTTTTGCATGGACGGTACTCTATCTTGAAGTAATTGCTAAGAGAAAACAATCACTTTTGACGGCGCCCAAGACTTCCACACCAGAGCTAAGAGAGAATCTAAATCGCTAGCTACAGAACCAGCCGAAAGCACCATGTACGCCGATTTAACCGAATAGGTCCCAGTAGAATCATGTCTCCAGGACCAAGAGTCGACAACCCCTAATAAAGGAGTAGTCTGCACCGCGCTTAAGAGAGCCTCCAACAAACCAATCTCTAGAATAGAGAGATCCCCCCTCCACCTAAACACCCAATGCCACTCAAGATCCAACCAATAACCCATCTCCCCTACCAAATCCAATTGTTGATCTGATAATTGAAACAAACTCTGGAACTGAATTTTAAGCGGGATATCCCCCACCCAAGGGTCAAACCAGAAGGATGAAGAACCCTCATCGCCCACCCTCTTAAGCACACCTTTTGAAAACCAATCAGAGCCTACCTCAACAGAAGACCCTAAAAGGGAAACATCTTTCCACCAAAGGGAGGCCCCCATAAACCGGAAGGACGACCTCCAAAATGCGGAGAAGGATACAAGAGACCATATCTAGCAGAAATAATATCTCTCCAGATCCCCTGCTCTCCTGAAATTAACCTCCATCTCCACTTGCCCAACAAAGCAAGGTTTACAACACGAAGATCTCTAATACCCAACCCACCATCCGATTTTGGCCTGCACACCTTATCCCACCTGACCCAGGCTATCTTGCGACCCAAAGTAGCACCTCCCCAAAGGAAACCCCTCTGTAATTTGACTATATGCTTCCAGACTTTCAAAGGCATCTTCAAAAACGAAAGATAAAAAATAGGTATGGAGTTAAGAGCTGATTTCAGCAGGACAACCCTACCACCCAAACTAATAAACCTATTCTTCCACACCCCAAGTTTCCAAGCCAAAGACTCCAACAGCGGCTTCCAAGTACTCCCCCTCCAAGGGTTAGCCCCCACGGGTAACCCAAGATAGGTAAAAGGAACCGAAATGACATAGTTCTTACAATTCACACTGAACTGAAACTGTATTGGGTTATATATCAACGTTAATAAGTGGATTAATTTTTTTGGTAGATATTCGAAATGACATAATCATTATAAACTCACACACACAAGTAGAGGATCTGGCGTAAGAACCCAGATCATGAGTCTGACCTAACAAATTCGACATTTTTTACCAGTTGAACTAGAGTTTGTGGACACAACATAAAAGTTATATCTTATTAAAAGATGAACTAAAAAAATTTGCTAAAAAGTTAAAAATGCATCAAGTATATATGTATTAAAACTAAAATATATTATTTATAAAAAATAATTAACATAAAATAGTGCTATAATATATGAACGAGTGAAAAGATAAATATAACTTTTATTGTATAATATTTGTTTTATCCATTTTAGTTTAATTTACTTGTTTCAGTTTCATAATATCTATATTTTTTTTGTTGACATCTTTAATATTTAAACTTATCTAAATTCCATTTCAACATTTGTGGTTTTTTTTTTTGACGAATTTCAATATTTATGTTATATGTTATTAAATTTAAATAAAATTTGGGGGAAAATATTGTACAGAATAAATTTAGATAAAAAAAATCCAATAAAAAATTGTAGTTATTTTTGTATTCCCTATATATATATCATAGTATAGATAATAATTTTTGTTTGAACATCATATATAGTATGTTATAATATAAAAAGAGCATTTATGAAATATAAGGAAAAGAAAGGGGGAAAAAGCGTATATATTATGCAGTGTATAAGAAAGGAAAAAACAGGAAAAAAAAATAAAAAAATCACTGGATTTGCCTCTTATAGGACTCGATCCTATCATCTCACACTTAAAAATTGCACACATTACCATTTGTGCTAAGAGGCTTCATAGTTTTTTTTTGAAGAAGCTAATGAAATTATATTAAATAAAAAGATAAGTATAGTCTGTCAAGCACAAGATGTGCCTAACAAAAACTACATAGTATATCTACAGAGCATAAGAGGCTTCATAGTTCTAAACAGAGGGCTAGATTATATATGTTAATAATAGATAATTTTATTTTGAGACCTCCAATCCTTGAAAAAAAAATTATATTTTATGGAGGCCTAAAGCCCTAACTTAGGTAGCTTTGGGCTTGGGCCGGCTCTGTTATTCGGTTCCATCATAATATCATATAACAAAATGACAACAACAAAAATATCCTAGAATAATATATCTTGCACAAATATTTAGCTAGCTTTTTTATTTGGCGCAAAATATTTAGCTAGCTAAAGAGCTCAATCTTAATTGTAGAAATAAAATAAAGAGCTTCCTTTCTTGCTTTCCATCTTGTACCAAAAAAAAAAAAATAAAGAGCTCATTCTTCCCCTTGATGGCATTTGTGTATCTTGGATCTTCGACAAATTATTCTTCATTAATGTTTTTTCTTTGACTAATGTTCTTCATTAATGTTAACAACTACACACTTGTAATATATACACCTCATAACTAAAGGATATGAAACCATTTCTGGACAATCACCGTCATTTTCACATTCGCGGAAACGTGCTATATAATTAAAAATAATAATAATAAAATGAGATAAAAGATTGTGTACAAAATACAAATAAGAAAATTTAAAAAGGATGAAAAATGACTTACGGTAAAAATTCGCTGCAATCAGAAATAGAAAATAAAATAATGTTACTAAAATAAGACAAAATATTGTGTCGAAAGTAAATAAAAAAGTTCTAAAAGAATAAAAAGTGACTTACGTTCATATTTTTCCGCTGCGTCAATTAAGGAAAAAAATAGGATCATTACATAAACAATTTTGAGAATTTCGACCATATTTTTTCTTATTTGAATGTAAAAATAGAGTATCATTTTATCTCTTTATAATGTATATATGCTCATTCTCTCCAGAAACAACTAACTAGTTTTCATCACTTATAGAGTTATTGAAAAGTCTTTCCAAATATATTATAATTACTGTTTTATTAAAAAATTCATGATTAAATGTCTCTTAAATAGACAAATGTGGCGTATTTACTTATTGTCACACTTAATAATAAGTTGTTCACATATATAAGAATTTATTATTTTTTCAACCTTCAATAAGAATTTGATGCTTGAATTAATATATGAGAAGTGTTATATGACCCTGTTTGACTCGGCTTATTTTTACTTTTCTATTTCTGCTTGAACGAAACAGAAAAGTATAAAATTATATTTGACAATATTTCTCCTTAAAAGTATTAAAGAAATAAAGTAAAGAAGTAAAAGATAAAGAAAAGTGAAGTCAAACACAATTTTTTCTTTCTTTACTATTTTTAATGAGAAGAAAAAAAAGTAGAAAATAAGTCGGGTCAAACAGAACCGCAGCATGACTCATTTAACTTACCCACGATTATAAAAAAAAACGGTTGCCTACAAATACATGGGCGAGAGAGAATCAAAGCGGTGTATATGTTTTATCAGATGGCTATAAACAATCCGTCCATCTTCATGCTTTTTTATTGTCGTACCAACAAGTGTTTTCCTTAATATATAGTGCTATATGTTGACAATCTAAATTTTCTATTGCACATTTTCACTAACAACTTGAAATTTTTATTTCTTGAAATACTCTCACAAAAACAATTCTTTGGTTCAGGTTGCATTTTGATCACTACTAGAAAAAAAATTGATTTGAGATGTAATTTTCCGTCGCACAACAGTTCAATTTTCCGTTCCAATTCATATTTTGGACGGAATCTGCGACAAATTTATTTCGTCGCAATTTTGCCGTCGCAGTTTAGGGACGAAATCTGCAACAAATCTGTGTATGTGCATTTTTCTCATTAAATATTGTGTAGAAAGTAAATAAGAAAATTTGAAAAGGATAAAAAGTGACGTACGTTCATATTTTACAACATTTTACTTATCCAAACCAGCTATGCATGTAAAAGGGTTTGAATTGAGAATGCATTTGATGGTGCTAGGAATTGGAGGAAAATAAAAATTATAGCCTTTGAAGTAAAATAATAATTGTTTAAAATTTAACTATCAAAAATATTATTATCTTTATAAATTGGAAGGTTAAAAGAAAATGTAATTTGTCAGAATTAAAAGGTCATCGATTGGAGATACCTTGAAAATAAAGAGATTATAGGAGAATTTAAATAATAATGTTTATTAGCCTTTTTTTTGTCATATATATAGTCTACTAGTTAGAAATTCCACCTTTAAAGTTGACAAGTGAAATGGCCGGAGTTCGAATTCCGGCTCCCTGCATATATGATGTGATGTCCTACCAACTGAGCTAAGCTCACGGGACACTGATTGTTTTATTTTATTATCATCATCTTAAACTACAAGTCATAACTTCAAGATTTTTAAATTAGAATATGAAACATAAATAAAAAATAATAATTATTCGGTTCCATCACAATAACATATAAGAAAATGACAACAAAAAAATATATCCTAGAATAATATATCTTGCACAATTTTTTTTTTTTTTTACGTGATGGAGCTATTTTCATGACAGAAGGGAAATTCGGTATTGGTATATGTTTTCGCAACAGCTCGGGTTCCTTTGTCCAAGCACATACTATGACCTTTCCCTTTGAAGTTACTGATGCTGAATGTGAAGCTACTGCCATGAAGCATGCTCTCGTGCTCGCTTTGTCTAATGGCTTTGAGAGGGTACTCTTCGAAAGTGACTGCCAACAAGTTGTGGATGTCTTGCGTAATGACTATTTGTACGCAAATAAGCTTGGTACTTTGCTCTCAACTTGCAGTTCTCTTCTTATTTTTAATGCTAATTACAACGTAGCTTATGTTAGGAGGCAAGCCAATAGAGTCGCTCATAATCTTGTTAGGGCGTCTTTATTTCAGTCTAGCCTCAATGTTCATCGATCACTATTATCCTCTAGTTGTATCTCTTCCATTATATTGAATGAAATGCAATGAGTTCATTTTGCTTAAAAAAAAAGCTTTTTTTTTTACGCAAAATATTTAGCTAGCTTTTTTTCTTTGACGAAAATATTTAGCTAGCTAAAGAGCTCATTCTTAATTGTAAAAATAAAATAAAGGGTGAATTCTTCAGTACACATATTATGTGGACGTATACCCGTACACCATTGAAGTGGTTAATGTGTGACAAACATTTAATGCTGATTTTGTTTCTTTATTAAGTTTTTTATATTAAATACTACTTTTTAATATTTGCAAATGTATCTTTTACATAAATAAATCTTCAATCATATTCCACAACAAATCAAACCATGCATCAAATCTTTCGACCTAAATTTTCATTTTTTTTTAAGCAAATGTTTTTTTAACAAGAATCAAATATTTTAATATTATTATAATATCCTATTAAATAATATGATTTTAGTATTTTTTTTTTAACCAATGATATGATTTTAGTATTTTAAAAACACATGTTACTTTCTTTATAAATAAACGTATTATTTTAACAACTTTATTATTATTATTATTATTGGATCCAACTAAGATTTTAATATTTCAATATTTTTTAATTTTATTTGTTTATAAAGTTTAATAGTTATTGTTTATAAAAAGTTTTTATATTAATCTTTATAAAATAACTAATAATAATGTTAATTATTAATCTTTATATCCACCTTGTGTATAGAAATTTAGAATTTCTAATATAATCTAATGGTTCAATCTGAACTAACTGAACGAACAGTTAACTAAGAATTTTAGTTCCTATAAAAGGACAATTAAATCTCAACTAATTCTACATATCGTGATTTGTTAAAAAAAAAAATTCTACCAATTCAATACGACTTAATTGGAATGACAAACATATAAGATTCAAATTTTTGGCAATATAACGGCTCAATATCAACTATTTTGATTAACTGGTACTAAAAAAACCAATTCTCCGATAAGAACTTTTAATATGTTATCAAGAACATATTATTAAATCTCCACCAATTCTCCGATAAGAACTAAGGAAATAAATTGACCAAATTGGAATGGAAAACACTTAAGAATTTAAATGCCGACAATCTAATACTTCAATATCAACAAGTTAGATTAACTATGACCCAATAAACCTAGTTCATATGAAATGATTGTTAAGTCTCAACTAATTTTCTCAACTATGACTAATGGAATCAATTCATCTCAGTCAATCAGTTCGAATTTGAAGGTGAGAAAAACAAAAGAAAGGGGTGGGGAGTTTCAATTGTGTGTTTTTTTTTTGTTACAAAAGAGACCCGAAATGTGTTTTCTTTTACTATAACTATGTATTTAATTATAAAAAAATCTTCTTTCAAAGATAATTATTTTTGAATGAAAAACAAGTTAAAGGTAAAGAGAAAGAGAAAGACACAAATAAATTTATACGATTCACCCGTTAACTAGGGTTACATCCAAATATTTTCAATATGACTGTTCAACTTGACCAAATTGGAATGAGAACACTTAAAAATTCAAATTTCGACAATCAAACAGTTAAACATCAACTAGTTAGATTAACTACGACCTAGTTCATATGAAATGACTGTTAAGTCTCAACCAATAATGTTTATTGTGTCATTGTCATATCATATGTAAACCTAACTAATTATACTTACTATCATTAAGGAATTCAAATTTTCACAATCAAGTCATTCAATATAATTTAATTGGACTAACAATAACTTATGAATTTAAACTTCAATAATTAAGCATGTCTATAGCAATATAAAAAGTTCATTTACAAAAATTTAGTATTTTTTAAAATGAGATGAATTAAATATGAATTTTCTAAATCAAAAATATCAAAATAAAAGTAACAAATATTTTGATCTAAATATCAAATTTTGAGCTTCTTATTTTTGGACAAATTTTTTATAATGCTCTATGCATATTTGCAAAATCATTATAAATACACATAGACTTAACATGACTGAAATTACATGCATAAAAATGTAGTAGGGATGACAACATGAAATTTTTTTATGAAAATGAAAAATTAAATTTAGTAATTTTGCAAAGAAAAAAAAAAAACATATTTAACCTTATAAAATATTAAGAATCACTAAATATTAACGGTATTAGAATAAAATATTTACACATATTAAAAGTGATAAGTTATGTATACCAAAAAAAATATTTCAGTTTTTTTTCGTACAAAAAAATTAATTTATTTTAATAATTATATGTTTTAATGGTTAAATGGTGAATAAAAATTATACTTTATAAACTAATAATATTAAAGAAATATTGAAAGGTAATAATATTGAAATATTAAAATCATAGTTGGATCCAATAATAATAATAATAATAATAATAATAATAATAATAATAATAATAATAATAAGCTGTTAAAATCATACGTTTTTTTTTAAGAAAACACCATATTTATTTTATAGGATATTATAATAATATTAAAATATTTGAATCTTGTTAAAAAAAAACTTTAAAATCTAAGTTGAAAGATTTAAGGCATGCTTTGATTTATTGTGGAACATGATTGGTGATTATATTTATGTGAAGGATATTTTTACAAATATTCAAAAATAGTGTTTAATATAGAATATTTAACATAGAAACAAAATCTGCATTAAATATTTGTCATTTGTTAACCACCTCAATGGTGTACTGATACACGTCTACGTAATATGTGTACCGAAATGTTCACCAAAATAAAGAGCTCATTCTTCCCCTTCATGGCATTTGTGTATCTTGGATCTCCCACAAATTATTCTTCATTAATGTTAACAACTACACACTTGTAATATATACACCTCATAACTAAAGGATATGAAACAATTTCTGGACAATCACCGTCATTTTCACATTCGCGGAGACGTGCTATATAATTAAAAATAATAAAATGAGATAAAAGATTGTGTACGAATTAAATACAAATAATTAAAATTTGAAAAGGATGAAAAAATGACTTACGGTAAAAATTCGCTGCAACCAGAAACAGAAAATAAAATAATGTTACTAAAATAAGATAAAATATTGTGTAGAAAGTAAATAGGAAAATTCGAAAAGGATAAAAAGTGACGTACGTTCATATTTTTTCGCTGCATCAATTAAGGAAAAAAATAGAATCATTACATAAACAATCTTGAGAATTTCGACCATATTTTTTCTTATTTGAATGTAAAAATAGAGTATCATTTTATCTCTTTATAATGTATATATGCTCATTCTCTCCAAAAACAACTAACTAGTTTTCATCACTTATGGAGTTATTGAAAAGTCTTTCCAAATATATTATAATTATTGTTTTAGTAAAAAAATCATGATTAAATGTCTCTTAACTAGACAAATGTGGCGTATTTACCTATTGTCTCTTAAAAATTCGCTGCAACCATAAATAGAAAATAAAATAATGTTACTAAAATAAGATAAAATATTGTGTAGAAAATAAATAAGGAAATTTGAAAAGGATAAAAAGTGACTTACGTTTATATTTTACCGTTGCATCAATTAAGGAAAAAAATAGAATCATATAAACAAACTTGAGAATTTCGACCATATTTTTTCTTATTTGAATGTTAAAATAGAACCATTTTATCTCTTTATAATGTATAAGCTCATTCTCTCCTAAAACAACTAAATAGTTTCAATCACTTATGGAGTTATTGAAAAAGTTTTTTCCTAGTACTCCCTCCGTTTCAAATTATATATCACTTTGAAGAAGAAATTTGTACCAAATTATATGTCACTTTACATTACCAATGAAATATTTAATGTAACTTTTCCTATTATACCTTTAACTATTTATTACTCTCTCTTCTTTCAATTCTTCAATTTATTTTTTCAATACCATAAATGAAGGACAACTTTGTAAATCAACTCATAATTTCTCTTTTCCATACAACAATGATTACATTTCTTAATATGTGTAAAAATGTCAAAGTGACATAATTTGGAACGGAGGGAGTATATCTTAGAATATAATAAAGCAAGATGAGTTCTTTGGCAAGTTTGTCATTTGTCATCTAATGAGAATGCTTGCTATTTTAAAAACTACTATTAATAGTAATATTTCCTTAACCATTTATTATATTACTATAATTTTAATTTGTTAATTATTAATTAAAAAATTTAATGGTATTTTAAATTTATTGGATTTGTTAAAGAACCTATTTCAATGCACGCCTGTTTTCAATGTTTGCCCCCACAAATTCAATTTCTTGGAAACCTCTATTGTGATGCTTCCCATTACTTGCTTTCCAATGGACTACACATTTCAATGTTCCCTCCCTCAATGTACTGTTTCTTTTCCAAACTTTTCCTCTTCTTTCTTTGATTTCTAATTTCTCTCCTTTTTTTACTAATCAACTCTTCACTTCCACAGTCTCTCTCTTTTTAAAGTCATGAGAAAGTCATTCTCTCATTGTTCATTCAATTTTGTTTGAGAGATACACTAGAGAGTTTCTTTTGAATCATGAATGAATTGTTTGGTTTCTAAAATCTTAACTTAGGTGCCATTACATATGTCTAAAGATGAAGTTTGCACATAGTATAGTGCATTTGACATATTTTACAAGAAACTTCTCCATATTCATTTTTAAAGTAGATATGTACGTAAGGTCATCTGAGGAAATATTTCTCAACTAACTAGCTTTCTTTGTATGTTCCAGCGGTTTTTATGTGCATGAGGTTGTAATAATCAGAGTGGAAAGCTTGGTGTGAAATTATTACTGTGCAATGTGCAGCAATTTGGTTTTTATTTGAGTTTGTTGTCTCCAATTTGATTGTTTTTATTCTGTGGTTGTGAGGTTTTAGTATTCAACTTGATCTTTTAAGTGTAAATTAAGGTGTCACTGGGTTGGGGCAAGTGCGAATTTATTATTGTGCATTTGTTCATATTTTGTTTTTTTATATGCTATCTTAATTTGGTATCTTTAATTTGATCTATTGTAACAACATAAAATGATCAAATTTGATCTTTGAAGTGTAAAAGTGTGGCCGGTGCTGGTCTTTTAGTCTCATTTTATCCATTGTTAGTTATCATCATTTTATATCTTTATTAGTAAAACAAATCATTGTACAGTATATGTATTACATGTTGGGTGCCTTTTTTATTATTATTATTAAGGTCATGCTAATGCTTCCAAAATTATAGTTGACAAACAAAAATTGAAATAAAAGTAAAAAATTTAATTAAAAAAAGTTAATTGTAAAATTTTAAGGTATTAAATATACTACTTTCAAGATTACTCACTCTAATCCAAATTATAAGGGAAAAATAAAAATTACACTTATTAAAAACCCAAAACATATTAATTTGAATATGTGTTTTTGTATTTTTGTTGAGATAAGTTTCATGGGAAGTTGTACAAATAGTTTTCATTGCTTATTACTTATTGATAAAAGTGGAGAGAGAAAGAGAATTAAATATCGTTTGTATTAAATTTTATGAGAATAAGTATAGAAATAATTTTTAGGAAAGAGAAATTTTAGTTTTTTTGAATAAGGCAAAATGAAATATATATATTAACATATATTTTAGTTTTTTCTCTTATAATTTGGGACGGAAGGAGTATATTATTATTTTTGTTTCTTTAATTATAATGTAGAAATATTATTTAGCATTTCCTTTAAAATATTACGTCATGCCAGCAAATTATTGCAAGGTGATTTTTTTGTTTACTTTTTATAATGATTTTGATGTTTATGTTAAAAATTATAAGAGTTAATTCTTCGAAATAATTTTAAAAATAAGTAAAGTAGACTATGATATTTATCTATTGCATTATATTTGTAGGTTGTGATTCAAGAATCCTGGATAATTGATTTGTTTATTTTTAAGGTGAATTTTTTACTATTAGGCTATTTGACAAAAAAAATATAATAAAATATTTCACATTTCATATGTTTTATGTCTTTTAGATCTTTGCAATCATCTTTCTTACGTTAAACTTTGAATCATGTTTCTTCATTTGAAGTTTAATTTTTCCTAAAATCTTACATCAAATTTAAAATAATTTAATACATGAAATATAAAATATTTTATTTTAAATTTAATTTAATAGAAAATTTCGCCGTGCAGGCACGGGTATACACACTAGTTATAATCATTATTTTATTAAAAAATTATGATATGTCTCTTAAATAGACGAATGTGGTTTGCTTACCTTTTGTCACACTTAATAAGTTTTTTTTTTTGGATATACTTAATAACTTTTTTTTTACAAAGATCACACTTAATGATAGCTTATAGTTTGATGCAGGGTTTTAAAAATCGGACTGAATTGGCCGGTCGGATCGGTCGAACCGCGAATCGGATTAGTCTTCAGTCTGGTTTAAATGGTGGACCGGACATGTAGTTAGACCGGAGTGAACTGCTAAAAACCGGCGAATCGGCGGTTTGATTGCGTGTGCCTTTTTTATTTTATTTTTTTCCAAATCAAAATGACGTCTTTTTTTTTTTACATTTTTTTTTTAAAAAGGAAATAGAAAAAATTAAACTAAAACAAATATGTCTCCTTGGAATTAAATTTATTATTAGACTCTTTGTTATTTTGTTTATGTTGCAATTAGATTATGTTGCAATTAAACTTTGTTTAAAAACTTATTTAGTTTTGTAATTTGTACTATTTTATTGTGCGCGATGACAATGTTTAATATTTGAATTTAAGAACTTGTGAGTTGTGACATTATGGCATTTTCAAAAAAATTAAATTTTTTAGGTGTCATGAACTTTTAAAGAGACCGAGTCATCTTGTTTGACTGATTTAATATAGCTATATAATTTTATTATAGACCGGTTCATTCCATCGGTTTATCCGGTTTAGTCATGCGGTTCGACCAATGAACCAGTGATCCAGTACCATCACCGGTTGGATGACCAGTTCGGTTTTTAAAACATTAGTTTGATGTTATCCTATTATTTTTAGGAGCAACCTTGTTAATAATAATTTTAGTGTGTCTAATTTTTGTTTTTCTTAATATTGGGGAAGGTTTGTTTGTTTCCCCTTCTATATATGTTTCTTAATTTTTATATTATATTACTAGAGGTCGGCCATTTTGGATTTTCTCCTTTGATTTAAAAAAAAAATTGTTCACATAAAAATTGATTATTTTATTTATTAATTTTTCAACCTTTAATAAGAATTTGATGCTTGAACTAATATATAAAAAACTAATAAAAGACACTAATATATGTAAATAAAAATAAAACCTAATATATAAACGAGTGTTCTGTTAACGATCTAAATTTTCTTTTGCACATTTCTACTAACAAATTGAAATTTTATTTCTTAAAATACTCTCGCAAAAACAATTCTTTAGTTCATGTTGTTTTAGGTATTATCATTTTTTTTTCTGGTCGTTTTAGGTATTATCATGTTTGTTTATTTCATACTTCAAATTTTCAATTGATTTATAGAAAGTAATATAGCCACATATATCAATTGTTTGTTTTAATTAATATTTAAATTATGAGTTATACTAAATAGTGTCCCGGACACTTATTAAGCATGTTAAAAAAGATTATAAAAGACACAAATAATGCTTGAAAAGATAATTTTTTACATTTTACATGCGTTGGGTGCACAAATTTCAAAATATTTTTTTTTTATTTATATGCTTTATTAAACTAGTGGTCCCGGGTACTGTTTAATTAGCATTTTGCTTAAATTACTGCTTAAGAGTAACAAGAATAATCTTGGATTACTTTTTGAAAAAGTAGAAATCGATTTTTTGAGTATGAAACATAAATAAAAATAATAATTATTCCATTCCATCGTGATCGTAATAACTAAATGACAAGCTATTAAATTCCGATACTCCAAAAATGACAAAGTATTTTGTCTGATACGTATTGATATTTGTCTGATACTCTCTGATACTCGTATCGGAGAGTATCGGACAATTAATATTATTTTTTTAAAGAAAAAATTACCGATACGTGTCGGATACTTCTCCGATACGCGTATCAGAAAAGTATCGGACAACTAATGTTCTATGATGATAGATTTGGAGGACATCATACTGATACAATCTGTGTTTCCTCTTAAATAGTGAATGTTAGGGGATGATGTTCTTTATGTGGTACTTATATGATGTTTTTTTTATCGTACTAGTTATGTTATTTTTGGGTAGTACTTACTTAACTTAAAATATGTAAACCTCACTTGTTTGCTCAGTATGTAATCGTCAATTGTTTGCTCAGTTTGAGTAATTTGAATGTTAATTTATTATCATTGTCGATTTTTGTTATGTTTATATATTGTGCATTTATATATTTAATATTAAATTTAATTTTTAAATAACGTATCGCAGCAGTATCGTATCAAATATTTTAAAAAATTTCCCGTATCGATATTGTATCACGTATCCGGACTTAAGTAATGAAATATTCTATAATTATATATATAAGATAAGATATATATTGCACAAATATTCAATGCATTAAAAAAATAAAAAAGATAAGATATATATTCAACAAATATTCTAAAGAGACCATTCTTCTAGCTTAAAAAAAAAAGTTGATTAATCTTCCCCTTCATGGCATTTGTGTAATATCTTGAGCCTCCGATAAATTATCCTAATTAATGGTTAACAGCTATACAAGTGTAATCAATACACCTCATAATCAAAGATGAAACTATTTGTGGACAATCGTTATCGTATTCACATTCCTGCACACGTGCTATATATAATGGACAAAAAAAATATTGTTACTAAAAGTAAAATAAGATAAAATATTGTGCACAAAGTATAAATAAGGAAATGTAACAAAAAAAGTATAAATAAGGAAATTCGAAAAGAGTGACTTACGGAAATATGCTGATACAAAAAAATAACGAAAGACGAGTAGAATCATTGCATAAACAAATCGAGAATAAAATAATGTTACTAAAACGAGATAAAATGTTATGTAGAAACTAAATAAAAGAATTTGAAAAGGATGAAAAAGAGACTCACGAAGTTTAGGATTTTGAAGCTTAGGGTTGTATCTCGCTGCGTCGATAAATAAGGAAAGAAATAGAATTATTGCACAAACAAATTTGAAAATTTTAGCCATATTTATCCTTTTTTGCATGTAAAATGGAATATAATTTTATCTCTTTATAATGTATAAAGCTCATTCTTTTCGAAAACAATTAAATAGTTTTAATCACTTATGGAGTTATTGAAAAGTCTTTCCTAATATATTAGAATCATTATTTTATCAAAAATAATCATGATTAAATGTCTCTTAAATAGATTAAATAGACGAATGTGTGCGTTTACCTTTTTGTCACACTTAGTAAGGTGTTCACATAAGAATTTTATTATTTTATTTTATTTATTATTTTTTCAACATTTAATAAGAATTCGATGCCTGAACTACGGTAATATATAAAACTTTTTTTTTATAATTATAAAACTGGTATTCTATTGAAAATCTAAATTTTTTTGGTTTACAACGAAGCAGAGGATCAAACTCATAATTTCATTATAATATCTAAATCTTCTTACCACTAGATCAAACCTAGTGGTTTGTTGACGATCTAAATTTTCTTTTGCATATTCCCACTAACAACTTGACATTTTTCTTTTGCAAAAATAATTTTTTGTACTTCATGTTGGATTTTGTTTAGGTATTATAATATTTGTTTATTCATACTTCAAAATTTCAATTGATTTATAGAAAGTAATATTAGCCACCTAAATACTACAATTGTTTTAATTAATCTTTAAATTATTTTTTATATTTCTGTAGATCATGCGATTAAATGTAAGAAAAGTTTTTAGCAAGTTTAACAGTCTAACATGGTGCACTGGTGATTATTTCTTTTACAATTTTGTGACTCTTAGGTTATAGAAAGTTTATGGACCTCCCAAGGGAAAATAACAGAGTTTGGTGTTGTTTGGTATTATAGTTTTTAGATTATTTTTTTTAAGGTATAGGTTGAAACTTGAAACTGTTACATCATTATCTTATGAGATAAATTGATCCAATAATCTATATCAAAACTATGTGTTTACGGTGTGATTTTTTACAACACTAAATCCTTTCTCAAAGTTTATAGCTAATGTGTGTGTTGAATTTTAAATTCATAATATCACATCAGCAAAAACAGTTCATAAATTTTAATATCGTTTATATAAAATTGAAAATCATTATAATAAATTAATTATAATTATTTTTTAATAAGTTAAAAACATCTAAACATATGAAAAAGAAATAAATATTTTAACTACGTTGACACGCCAAAATCACCCGGTAATTATAACTTATTAAACAAAGCATACAAAATATAAATGTTTGTCACTAATCTATTAATTAATTGATAACATTTTGCCAATGATTTACTTAAGAGAGAAAAGTGTGTTTGATGATCAAAATGGCTATCGAATATTTCTAGATAAAAATGAGCGGAAAATTACAATATATAGTTTTGGTTATACAAATCACATCAAAGAGATAGATTTTAGTCATATGGTATTCATATATTTCTTTCGGTCACTATTTTATTATTTAATTTTATATATTTTATTTTATATATAAGTGAAGGACAATTACTAAGTAATAAGTCACGTCTTTAATTCTTTTAGATGACAAAACCAATCATTTTGAAAACTATATTCCTAGATTTAAGAGAGACAACATTGTTATACATGATCCATTAATCTTTCAACAACATCAGATACTAGGATGTCAAAAGTGTCAAACACGAATGGTATAAAAACATGTTGATTGTTATAACTTATAACACGTTTTCTCATATTTGTCCATCTTACTTGAAGCAGCTTTGAGGGTGACTTGTCTCACAATAAAATCCTCTTCCACAATCGTACAAGTGGAAAAACTCCTGTTAAATCTACAAAAACATGCTTCTTTACTGTCCAACCGTCCCTATTATAAACAAAAAATTAACTTTTTAAATCAATTTTTTCTTGTGACCAAAAGACTATTATCAATTTCCACATATTGATATTCATTTATTCATGCATGCTTCTTCTTTTGATTATTACAAAATGAGATTGAGAAGCATTGTTACATTTACATTGAAACATTCAAATTCACTTCACACTCATGCTTTTAAAATTCCACAACATCACAACAACAACAACTACTACTACCTTAAACTCATTCATTCATGCAAACATTTGAACCCTCTCCTCCAAATCCATGCTCATTTCCTTGTCTCAGGTCTCTTCCACAAATTCACAAACCCATCTCTAATTCTTTGTAATTCATTGATTAGAGCTTATTGTAAACTTCAAAAATTCCATAAAGGTATAAACCTGTATCATAAAATGTTGGAAATTGGACTTAAACCTGATAAATATACATTTACCTTTGTTTTGAAGGCTTGTACTGGTGCTTTAGATTTTCATGAGGGTGTTTCTGTTTATAAAGATGTGATTTTTAAAGGGTTAGAATGTGATGTGTTTATTGGGACTGGTCTTATTGACATGTTTTGTAAAATGGGTCATTTGGATAGTGCAAGGAAGGTGTTTGATAAAATGCCGAAGAAAGATGTAGCTTCTTGGAATGTGATGATTTCGGGTTTGTCTCAGAGCTTAATACCTTGTGAGGCGTTGGAAATGTTTTGGAGGATGCAGATGGAGGGTGTGGAGCCTGATACTGTGAGTATATTGAACCTGGCTCCTGCGGTTTCTAGATTAGAGGATATTGGTTGTTGCAAGTCCATTCATGGTTATGTTATTAGGAGAAGTATTTGTGGCGTGGTTTTGAATTCATTGATTGATATGTATTCTAAATGTGGTGAGGTACATTTGGCTCGTCGGATATTTGACCGAATGCAGGTTATGGATGATGATGTCTCATGGGCAACAATGATGGCTGGATATGTACCAAATGGTTGTTACTTTGAAGTTCTTCAATTGCTTGATAAAATGAGGTATAAAAATGTTAAGACGAACAAGGTATCAGTTATAAATGCTCTTTTGGCAGCTGCAGAGATGAGAGACCTAGAGAGAGGCGTGGAAGTTCATAATTGCGCTTTACAGATGGGGATACTGTCGGATATTGTTGTTGCTACTCCTGTAGTGAGCATGTATGCAAAATGTGGTGAGTTGAAGAAGGCTAAAGAATTGTTTCTGAGTCTTGAAGGAAGAGATTTGGTTGCTTGGTCTGCTTTTTTATTGGCTCTTGTCCAAGCTGGATATCCTGGAGAAGCATTGTCTATGTTCCAAGAGATGCAGCATGAAGGTTTGAAACCAGATAAAGTGATTCTGACGATTCTTGTTTCCGCTTGTGCAAAAAGTTCAAACCTTAGATTAGGCAAGAGTATGCACTGCTATGCTATTAAAGCAGATATGGAATCTGATACCTCAACAGGAACAACCCTTATGTCAATGTACACTAGATTAGAATTATTTACTTATGCTATAACACTATTCAACAGAATGCAAAATAAAGATGTTGTGGTGTGGAATACTTTGATAAATGGGTTTGCTAAATATGGTGACCCGCGTCTTGCATTGGAAGTGCTCCATCGATTGCAATTAAGTGAGATTCAACCAGATAGTGGAACCATGGTGGGTTTGATTTCAGCATGCGCCATTCTGGATTACCTAGATCTAGGAACATGCTTGCATGGAAGTATTGAGAAGCGTGGTTTTGAATTTGACATTCATGTAAAAGTTGCTTTAATGGACATGTATGCCAAATGTAGGAGCCTTTGCTCAGTTGAAAAGTTGTTTCTCTTAACCAAGCATGTAAAGGATGAGGTATCTTGGAATGTGATGATTGCAGGGTATCTGCATCATGGATGTGCCAATGAAGCAATTTGCACTTTTCGGCAGATGAAATTGGAAAATGTCAGGCCTAATTTAGTCACATTTGTGACTGTCCTTCCTGCTGTATCAAATTTGTCAGTATTAAGAGAGGCCACGGCTTTTCATGCCTGCATAATCCGAATGGGATTTCTATCCAGTACCCTTCTTGGAAACAGTCTCGTAGATATGTATGCTAAATGCGGACAACTCGGTTATTCTGAGAAATGTTTTCATGAAATGGAAAACAAAGACACTATCTCATGGAATGCAATGCTTTCGGGCTATGCAATGCACGGCCAAGGTGAACTTGCCGTCGCTCTCTTTTCACTAATGCAAGAGACTAATGTCCGTGTTGATTCTATTTCCTTCATCAGTGTATTATCTGCTTGTAGACATGCTGGTTTAATTCAAGAAGGAAGGGACATTTTCGCATCCATGTGTGGAAAGCACCACCATGTTGAACCCAATATGGAACACTATGCCTGCATGGTTGATCTTTTGGGCTGTGCTGGTTTATTTGATGAAGTTTTGAGTTTAATTAATAAAATGCCAACAAAACCTGATGCTCAAGTTTGGGGCGCCCTCTTGGGAGCATGTAAAATTCATTCCAATGTTTCATTAGGAGAGGTGGCCCTGCATCATCTCCTTAAACTTGAACCGGGAAACGCAGCTCATTACGTAGTTTTGTCAGATATTTATGCTCAATGTGGTAGGTGGAATGATGTCAGAAGGACGAGATCGCATATGAATGATCATGGATTGAGGAAAATTCCTGGTTATAGTTGGGTTGGAGCTCACAAACAAGTTCCATACCTTTCTCACTAGTGACAAAGCTCAGACACTTAGTTAGCACAGACTAACAGTTTACTTACAAATGCAAATAGAGAGAACGTATATGTGGGCCTGATAATGATAAGAATTTGGTACAAGATGTGGACAAACACAACAACAGAATATTTTCTTTAAAACCGAACAAAGTAGAAGGTATGCAATCAAAGCTCCTCTTTCAAATTAGAAACGGAAAGGAAGCCTACAAGAATCACTGAGTTGTGTAATCATGTACAGTAGAATTTAAACACATTGTCATTATGTGTAACATTTGGAAACCTGGAATGTCTATCCCTGTGTGCTGTGTATTTTTCGGAGAGTCCTGTCTTTGCATTGCCTAGCATGTGCTGTTATACAGCAGCTGGAGGTGGTAACAGAAAGAAGCCAAGATGACATGGATGATATAGTTCGCTGATCAAATCTGCTTCCTAGAATTAAGATTGCAAACACTTTAGAAGTAAGATCAAAAGAACAGTCTAATTCTACAGAAGATAACAACCTTGGGAATGAATTGGTGAATGAAACCATTGGAAGTTAGTTCTGGTTGCAAACGTCCTGAACAGAAATGCCGGAGAATACTGCCCGTTTTGCGTGTTGGTCAGATTTCACATTGCTTCTATGGGAAAAAGATGGAAGGTTCTTATATACTTAACTTTAGGTTACTGTTTGAGATTATTTACCAGGAAAGAATCTGTTTATAAATTGCTTATTGCAGGTTATTTCGGACAATTTGGAATTATCAAGAAAATAAAATTACGAGAAATGAAAAGGTTAAGTTCCTAAACCTTTTTTCCATTGGTAACTATTTGCTTACACTTGGATCAACTGATTATGTTCGACACCTGAGCTTTCAAGTTACTTGTTTTAGTTCAATTCTTGGATTCAACAATCTTTAGTTGTATTTAATTACCTTCTTCAGTGATAATTGATATTGCTTTTAGTTGATTGATATTTGTCAATTTTTTTAATGTTCAACAGACCGGAAATCAAGACATTTTGGGTTCATAGATTTCAAATCTCCCGAGGTATTTTGTCTTTCATCTAACGGATTACTGTGTTGTGACCTGTGGCTATTATATTATTATAAACTCATACTTCTTTGTGATAATTTTTATTTGCTTGTAGGTAGTAAATATTTTAGTCGATATCATGCACAGTTATTTGTTTTTGAACACCTTCAGGCTAATGTGATAACCCCAGAGCTATCCATCAAAAAGTTGTAAGTTATTACGTAATCTTTTCCATATGTAAACTTCATCAAAAGTTTTTTAATGTTAAGATTGTTATTTTCTATTTTCTCTTCGTTTCTTTACTTTGTACTACACTCAATTATTTGTTAGGAAAACCATCATAGCCCAATACATATAGGAACGAAATGACTGGCATTTCATTTAACCAAATATCCCACACGTCGGAATAAAGAGCGACTATTGAGCATTTTTCCTTCCTTTTGCGAAACCATATAAAATGGCATACATGATCAATTTAATTATGTTAAAAATCATAAGCCAAGAAAATAAGAGAGTGCAGGAAAAATAGGAGAGAAAATGTCAGAGAAATTTATATACTGGAATTCGTATCCTGAATAGCATCAAGAGACGAGAAACAGTCATAAACTGTTAAGTATTAAGCACAATTGAAACTTATGCAGCATCTCACTCACTACATGAATGGATACTTACTGTCTCTTCTCCCATATCTTTCCATACCTTAATTTTCATTTCCTCTCTTTCATAGACACCACAGTAACGATGCAAAATCAGTTATATGTATAGTGTTTAATATGTCAAGGATGGAAATTAACTCGCTTCATCCTTCAGCTATCTCTACCAAATTTTTAATAGTGTTCCAAAGTCCAGCCTCTTCCCTGAATTTGGACAGTCTTCTCACATCAAAACAAAATAACATCTAGTTTCCATGCTATGGTTAGATAAAGGACAATGATCCGGACAATTTACATTTTTACTTGGCAACGATTTCCGGGTTGGAAGGAAATATCTCGTTATCCTCCAAAGAAGATTTTGATTTTTTGAGAAATTTTCGTTTTCCAAATATGCATCCACCCCACAGGCACCTTTCAAATATCATTAGGGCCCCAATTGTTTTGTTCTATCTTGTGGAAATTGTGGTTTTATAGGAGCCAAGTAGTAAATGCAGCGCTGGAATTTGTTGTGGAGTTTAATCACAGTTTTGATTAATGTTCGTGTTCCTCATGTTATTTAGGTTGTTGCAGGTTGTTTCCAGAATAGATTTACTATATATGGCTGCTGTTTTAAGGATTACTCAGGTAACATTTCATTCTCAGCCTCCAGAAAAGAGAATTTGACAGTTGATCCTATGCTTGCCGAAGCTCTAGCCATTCGTTGGTCTCTGCAACTTGCAAAGGACCAAAATCTGAAGTATACTATATTTCAATCAGATGCTCTGGTGGTGGTTGAATGCATTAGAGGCTCTAAATCTAATTCTATTGCAAGTATTGAACCAATAGTTACAGATTGTAAACTCCTTATGAGTTGTGGTTTTAGTAGTGTGTCTGTTAATTTTGTTTGTAGAAACTTGAATCAACTTTACATGGCCATAAATTCTACCATCTCTTTATTATATCTTTGCCAGTTCCCACTTATATGGTACTGATGGTGACATTAACAATTATATCAGTAACATCATAGAATCATCAAAACTTCTACCAGTAACAATAATTTTATTGGTTTAATACCTTTTGAGATTGGTCCATAGAAAAGTTTGAAATATGATTACTTTGAAAACCTTTAGAAATATTTCCAGTTCAGAATTATTATAAGAAAACATTTATTACATTAGTAACAAAATCAAAGCAATTGTCAATCGTAGTACATGCCCGAGCTTCATAGCTTTAAAGCATATAAATGAAAACCATATTGATGCAACAAAACTTTCATTGAGGCAGTGATTTTATGTCTGCAATGCACAAAATAATGAACAATATACATCAACTCTGGATTGAGATGCATCCATAACATACATCAAAACTTAAAATGTTTAGAAAAATGAAATATTAATACATCATCAAATGAAACTAGTCATGTTGTGGCTAACTATGTTGATAGTGCAGGCTCTTGGAGTCTTAACAGTATTTCAAATACCCTTCCCATGCATATTAAACATGTCACTCATCCTCACCCTCATAATGGTAGTGATATTATTGCTTGGAGCCTCTGTAATGATGGTTCTTGCTCTCTTGCATCTGCATTTAGCCGGATCTGAAAATAATGTTGAACATCAAATTTATCGTGCGATTTGGAGTTGGAAAGGTCCACATCGCATCCAATACTTTCTTTGGAAACTTAGTCATGTGTGCCTTCTCACAAACTTTGTTCGTTGTCGGCATAGAATGACAGTCTCTGATATGCCCCTTCTGCAATACAGTTATAGAATCTTTCTTTCGTGAGTTTAGGGACTGTGTTAAAGTGAAGATGTTAGGCTGAACACGAGTGTTGCCGCGGGAACTGATTTTTTTCAATTTGAGCTCGTTGGATCAAATTATATTTGGCCAGTGAAGATATGAGAATTCGATCGAATGGATTCATGTTCTTAAATAAGCAAATCAAGTGGCAGATATTTTAGATAAGCATGGTTTATCACTCAATGTGGAGTTTAAGATCTTTAATGGTGTTCCCCAGTTTTGTTTCCTTGCCTCTTTGGGCTAATTTTGTTTGTATAATTAGTTTTCTCCATGGTTTTTAGTTTTTCTTTATAGGGGTTTTGCTCCTTTTGCCCATCAAATAAAAATAATAATAAATTCTAGGTTTTCTCTAAACTGCCCATTGTTAATTTGAGTGTATTTACCCAACAACCAATGAGACCAAGACATATGCATCATGACTAGTGACTTGAGAGAGTATATAAGTAGGCATAGAACGACAAACAGTGCCTAGTGAAGCTTAGACATAGTAATAGTAGTATTCCAAAAAGGGTACTTATGAGTTGAAACTATTACTTACTTCTATGTCTTTGGTTAACCCCTTATACCCACAAATTATTTTCCTTGGAACATGGCTCTTCTCCTAAACAAATTTCTATATCTTTGCAAAAGTCTATCATTTCACATTGTTTCCAATTCTTGCAATGGCTTAGTGTGTTTGTATTTCGATTTTTCTTGTGAAAAGGATGTTTTTCTAGGCAACCCAACAACAAGGGAGGTGAGGCTTCTTCCATCATCATATTTGATCACAAAAGTAAAAGATGGGATGGTACTAGGTGTTGGAATGGGACATGATAAAAGAAGTGAAGATTTAATTAAGGTTGTTAGGATGTGGGTTAGTTACAACAAATGTCGTTGTACGAAGTATATTTTTGAAGAATATGATTTGAGAAGTGATTCTTGGAGAACAATTGAAAGTGTTGATCCATGGTGTTGTGAATTTGACACTTCTTGTTTTGCAATGTATTTTAATGGGATTTATTATTGGCGGGGAAAAATTAAAGGCTTGACTACAACAATCCTTGCATTGGAGGTGGGATTCTTCGCAAGGTGTCGTCGCCAATAGATGTTGATATTAGTAGTTCAAGTGGAAGATATTTGGGTGTTTTAGGTGGGTGTGTAACATTGGTTTGTCATAAATTTTGTGATCAAAATGCAAACTTTGACATTTGGGTGACGGAAGGAAATGGTGCTGTGGATTCTTGTTGAACCAAACTTCGAACTATAGGGCATAAGAGCCTAGTTTCAATAAACACACAAACAAGGGTTGGATGTAGTAGAATGGGTTATTGAAGTGTCTAGATTTAGTTCAACAATGCTTTAAAATCATCTCTAGTGAAAGGAACATATAAGAAACAAAGTCAACTTAGTTTTGTCCCCATGAGCTAAGAACCCTGACCTTAATAGGAGAAACTCTAGCTACTTGACAGAAAGAAGAAAAAAAGTCTACTCAGCCTTTTAATGAATTAAACCTCTCAGCTTATCATCTTAAATTTGTCTTTCTATTGCAGCCAACAAATTAACCTTAAGGGTTCTTTCTTAATGTTTTCATTGCAAGTTTTAGAATTTGATTCATAATGTAATAATGATATTTTTATTGTTGGCAATGAATAAGTTACATTTTTTGTCAATGTAAATAAGTTACTTAACCTAGCTATATTGGATACTAAGCCAAGACATTTGAAGAGAAACAAAATATACTTGTAATTGTAAACTTCTACCCCACAAGGATGGGAGCTTCAGATTCTATCTATACAATATATGTGCAATCCCATCTCGTGCAATTTCAGATATACAACAAAATAATTGACAATGAACTGGAAGAATAACACTAATCATCACAAGAAAAATATTCTTTCATTCATCTGTAAAATAACAAACACATTGTTTTTGGCAGAATAGTAACCTATGGTATTCAAATGTTAAAAAGAGTACATAGTTATCCAAAAATGATGACAGCAAAAGGAAGATTAGTTATCCAAAATTTTCTTCAGCCCAATTGTATATTATATCCCTAAGAAGTTACCTTGACATTGCTATTGTATTGTATTCACATTATACTTACCTGTACTCTAAGAAATTTCTGTCACCAAAATTGCTTCCAAATATGTGGAAATATGCTAACATTGAGCAAAAAAATTATCTACGTTGAGGACTCTTGTGATAGTACCAAACTTGGCCAACGAGTTTCCTCCCAACTGACATTTAATTAGTTAGTAAATCAAGGTTTATACCCTTTTCTTTTGCTTCTTCAAGAATATTGTTTGCATCCCCAATGGACAAAAACAGCTTATAGTAAGATTTCCACAACATAATCGAAAATGGATACACTGACAGAGCCCTTTTATAAAACTTATGGGATATTGCCTCAATGCCCGTATCATTTTGCAGAAACGCTGCAGCTTCCAACCAGACATATTCTGGTGGTATCGGGATGGCATCCATAATTGCATTGACCAGAGTTGAACAGGCCCAAAACCATAGACTGGTTGAGTTTAGATCAGAAGAACTGTAATCCTTGCTCAAAAGTTTGCAAACAGCAAAAGCTAATTGAAAGTTGTAAGGAACTACCTCCATAATGCCTTCAACAAAATCCACCAGGTGTTTTGGTTCACTCACTGGTAAAAGAGATGCACCAAACCATGACTGAAGTGTCAAATTTAGGAGAGAACAATCAAATGAAACTGGCCTTAATATGATGCCAATGAGATTCTGTACTCTTGGTTTCTTGATGTTG
This sequence comes from Trifolium subterraneum, assembly GCA_951799995.1. Taxonomy (NCBI): domain Eukaryota; kingdom Viridiplantae; phylum Streptophyta; class Magnoliopsida; order Fabales; family Fabaceae; genus Trifolium; species Trifolium subterraneum. Next base: position 54,857,719 of record OX637464.1, on the reverse strand, counting down.
TTGAGAAAATTTCTTGTTAGCATCCTAGGAGCTAGCAATGCCTGGGAGGAACCATCCATATATATTTCCAGCATCCTCTTAATAGCACTCTTTGGATCATCCTCCTTCAAATTTGATGCATCGCAAACCAGGAACATTGCATATTTTCTTATGTATTGCTCTAAACCTACAAAACTGACAGTATTCCTAGCCTTATTAACTGCTATGCATGCTTCAGTTTTATCATTTTGGAAAAAATGATAAACAGACAGATTAAGATATCCAAACATCATATCCATCTGTTTATGACTAGAATTTGATGTGTCAGAAACAAATTTTGAACCTAATCCCAATAAGCCACAAGAACTACCATCATCAATGGCATCCATTCCACCATATGGAGGATCCTGCACTTGCCATACAGAGTGGAACCATCGGACTGCAAGTTCTTTTGCAAGGTCAAATCTTTGATTATGGATAGCATTTGCAATGTATTGATTCCAAATGCACTGGATTCCAGGAACTATTTTTGGCCATCTACTAATTGCGTCCTCAAATACCACAAAATTATCAACACCAAACTCTCGTTTCTGTATTTGAGCCGACACCAGGACCAATTCTATGCAGAAGGGGTGCATCTCAGCATATTTTTTCAACAAGCTCCTTAAGCACTCTAGGCTATCAAGAGCAACCATGCATTTGAGATGATTTAGAGCAAAAAGTTGAGCATACTTGATATCAGCTTCACTTTTCATTGTGAAGGCACACGAGTTTATATATTCAGCTGCTGTTTCCATAAGTTTAATAGCCCTCTCATTTTCATCCTCTGATAAAATGACAGAGGGCCATTCAATGTCAAGGAGATCTTTCTCACATTCAAACTTCTGAACAACAGCACCAGGCAGTTTCCTGTAAATAACTAAGTAAACACAACAAACCCATAAGACACATTTGTCAGAAATTGTTAAGCAATTGAGTATATCTGATAGTAACAGAAGATTAGGCTCATCAGATTTAGTTGTAGTTGAGAGAACTCCATAACTTCGCTGAATGGCATTCTCAACATTCCCCGACATGCATAAACAATCCATCATCTGCAGAAACAGATCTAAGATGCATGGACTTTCACATGTCCTGTCTTCAGGAACAGCAGACGCATGCTGACAGAGAGCAGAGAGAGCAGAATCATAGGCAGCTAACCGATCATCAAGCTTTGTCCGACTATTGATGTACATAAGCCAAAGTACATAAGATCCTTTATGGTGGTTAACCTGAAAAGCATCAGTTGAAAATTCCCATGGTCACATAATCAGTCCTTGTAAGGAGGGTTTAACATACTAACAAGAAGTTAAAAAGGAATTCATGTAGAGTCTACGAGATAAATAATAAAAGGCTCTTTCTTCTCAAACAACTTGAGGAAATTATGAAAACAACTATGTCTCTCCTATCTATATGTCCAGAGTGAATGGACCACTCACTTTCCTGCCAATATTGTCTTTAATATTTTCATCTCCTTCATTCACCCATCACTGCCTGAATATCACGGCAACGACAACCAGCCTTAAAACAAATTATAGAACCTTAGCTATCAATATCTAACAATACATGCGGGTCAATAACCAAGGATAAAACAAACTCTCAAAATTTAGCATTTTAAAATGACAAATTTGACAGTGAATCAGTGAACTCAATGTGCCAATAAAAGCAAGTCAGAAAGGCATGCTTACTCGTCCCAGCCTAACCAATAGGCCTAGAAGGTAATTTATAATGGTCTACCTACTGCAGGTATCAAGAATCAAGCTACGAAATAACAGAGGAAGCCCAGTGGATATTGGGGTTTACCATTAATAGAAACTCCTAGACTTCCAATATTATCAAAAACACCCCATTCTCCATATAAGAAAGAAAAATTATCCAGATCATGCTCCATAAAAAAAGAAAACATACCACACACAAGAACATATCCTCCTTTTCATTTGGTCCAAAACTTCCATAGTAAATGAGCAAGTAAACTATCCAGATTAGCACAGATGTTGAATTAGTCTCCAGAGCTTTGGTCAGTACAGATAGAGCCTAAAAGTTCATGTTTTTGAAATGAAGAAATACATATAAGCAAACTCAAACACTAACCACAAAGACAGAAAATGCATTGACAACTGTTACCTTTCGCACCCCCTGCAACTTATTGATTTCCTGGTTGAGAATAAGAAGAGCCATCTCAACGGCTTGCTCACTATCAGCCATAGCCTGTTTAATCTGATTCTAAGTATGCAATAAATAAAGGGGAAGTTAGCACGAATAAACCAATTCAAGACATTCAGTATTACTATATTATACATGTTTATCATAAAGTCAAGGCAAGATTAATCAAGAGCTGTTCACCAGGAAAAATATGAGAAATTATGACAGGGTAACAGTCAGTGGTGAGTTCAGGAAAAATATGATATTAATATTATAACTGGGTAACAGTAGGTGGTGAGTTAAATGACAGCAGCCCTTGCTAATGACAGCTATTCTTTGTAGTGCAGGATACGATTGTTAGTGTGGGACAAGAGTCAGCTATTTATATAGCCGTTACGAGATATGTTTATACTTCAAATCCTAGACTTCAAATAGGGGGATCATTTAAATATTCAACAGTACAATATCATAACAATCATAGAAGTGTGATAAGTCAGTTCCAGTGCAGAAGCATTAAAGCTTTGTTTGGCAAAAATAAGCTATAGGCTAGACAATAATCGATATGTTAGCTGATTAAAATTAAAATTGAAATATTATGTAAAATTAGTTGTTGAACCAGCTTATAAATATAAAATGACATATAATAACATGTTTATCTGATATTATAAAACAATTATCCTTTTTATATTTTAATTTATTTCAAATTATTTACCATAAAAAAGTTAGAAAATTTACCTTATCAATTTTATTTTTATTCTTACATTTACTAAATGAAACAAGATGATGTAATAAAATGATATATTCATGATTTTTAATGCAATTTTAATTTTTTTTATAAATCTTAGGGTTTTTTGTTATTTTTGGTGAATATTTTGTATATTTTAATATAAGAGAAGGTAAAAGTGAAGAAAAATAATAAGTTATAAGTTCAAATGCTAGTAGCTTTGAGAAAATCTCAAATATCAAAAACATCTGCATTGGTCAAATAAATTTATAAGCTAATCAAATAAGCTATAAATTAGCGTATATGTCTTCCCATACAAAGGCCAAGGCATAAACATCAATAAGGGAGGAATTAATATTTTTCTGTCATGCAACCTAATCCACCAAGAATACCGGGACAAAATAAAAAGTTCTTGGAATAATTAGAGATTGCTAAACAAAAAAGATTTATCTCGTTTTACAAATTCTAGGTCCCTCGGTAGGCACAATAAAAATTCAATTGTAAGCAAGGACTCTTCTAGGAGTTTCCCAATCTATCTAGTATGCTTCATATTTATATAATAACTATATAAATGACAAAATAACCAAACAAAAAATCCTACAAGATAAAATCATCAAAAATTAGTTACAATTGACTTATGGTGCTCACTTTTGCATCGTTGTGTTAGCCTTAACCATAATTAAAGAAAATATATTTGAATAAACCAGAAAAATAATATTATGGTTAGAAGCAACAAACCCCAACTCCATTTCTCCACTGAAAAGATAACTGTGTACTCCACGCCCCACGGACCTCTATGCGTTCATCACCACCATGTGATAATGGACCATCTGCAGGTGAACCATTTTGTAGCAAATTCAAAGAACCCAAAGTGATACTGAAATGCTGCTGCCAGTTTTGAGCAATCCTATGTGCAGCAATCGGTTTGTATGCAAATTGATCCGCTTTCAGAACATCTAAACTAACATGGTAAGTTGGTAGAATAGTAGCTTTGTGATACTTGGGAACTTTGGTCACACCATTACAATTTTGTTGATGCAACGGCAATCTATCTTGAGAATCTGCTCAAACAGTACAACAGTTCTTTAGAGAAGATAATTTTAATAACAATAATAGTGACTAATATCATAATAAATTCATACTTCAGAAATGGTAATTGTAATCCATATATTAGTATATTAATACAAGAACATGTCTAATAGTCAACACTAGTGTTACAGCACTTGTTATGGGTAAATTCAAATATCATATTCTATCACAGAATTTAGTCTCCCCAACATTGTACTACATATCAGGTGTTTGAAGTCGTCTTCATATTCTGACTCCAAGCAACATAATAAGCCATTGAAAAGTCATTAACTCACTGTTCAGGTTCTACCAGTTCTAGAAAGATATTTTGTATATGAATAGGAGTTTTCATATAATTTCAGCAGAATTCAGTGAAGTAAATTCAAAATGAATTGCATTTTTATTTTGTTCTAGACAATAATGTTTATCATATCAAATATCGATCTATGGAGGCAGTTCCTTTCACACAAGCTCAACAACCAAAATATCAACTACCAATCAATAATGTTTATCATATCAAATATCGAATCCCGGCTCCTGCATATAAAATGCAATGTCCCTACTGATTGAGCTAAGCTCATGCGGACACAAAACTTGACCTTTTATTCCGGATAAAAACAATTATTAACACCCAAACCAAACATTAAATCAATGTAACATAGGACTACATTCTCTTTTCAGTTATTCAGTATAATCCACTCATCCTTCATTAGCCTAATTATTTCCTATATTCAAACAATATCTAGTTCAGCTTCAGAAAACACCCCAAAAATACAAATAGCAATCATCACATTGACATGGATATTTTCAGAAAGTTCGATCGTACAAGTTACACAAGAATGGAGGCAAAATATATAGGTTTCAAACTGTAACTAATTTTTATACCTCCGTTATTAGAATCAGTGTGCTGATGCTGATTAATGTTTCCATCACCATAGTCCTTAGCATGCTGCCAAGGACACTCGTCATTGTTGCACTTTCCTCGCAGCTCATACATGCAAAGTGGCCAAAACGGATCAACTTCAGGACTGCAACCATAAGAACCTTCTTCTGAGAGTGAATTCCCAATGGTGACAGACATTGAGATTGCCAAGATGTTGTTCCTCTTTGCTTCATCAGAACTAAGGCACATAGCATTTTGACTTTGACCATCATTATCATGAGTGGAATTATGTTGATTTGGTAATTGATTTGAACTAAATGGTGACATTTCTCTCAGCTCACGAAATGCACTCCTAAAAATCAATGGTGGAATGTTCACTGAATTAGTTGAGTGATGACCTTGAAAAGTCATGTCTCCTTGATCACCTGAACCAGCACTGCAGATGGCATTCAAAGTATTTCCACCAATGTTTTGCTGACTTTGAATCTCATTGGAATCCAGATAGATGTTCATTTCTTTCCTCTCAATGCCTAGATTTGAATTGAAGAACAAAATAATCAGGAACATAATGATGATTTTGCAAGTTCATCAAAACTTAACTAACTATAGCTAACTTCAACTTGTGATTTCTAACAATAAAGAACGAGAAGCATTGATGTGAAGCCTGAATAATTGGCCAGTACCTAATCGTGCCAATATACCGCAATTTACAACACAATACTTCTAGATCCCTGACTCCTTGTATCACTATTTTTCAGCCTTATTTTAAAGCACTTAGAGAGTATATGAATTTTGATTCTTACACACACAAACAAACACAGATCAACTCCTCTTTTGGCATCAACAGTTTATAAAATCCTAATAATCCACTTCAGTCAAGTTAAAAGAAGAAACAATGACAGTCCACAACAACAAAATTATTCCATTTATAACAATTTAAGTAATAAAATTGAGTGAAAAAAGAGAATACATTTTAGTAAAGAACATAGAAATTCGAACCAAAAGGGGAAGACAGTAATAAGAGTAACAGAATTATAGTTTAACCAAGCTATAAATCATTATGCTTTGCCAGGATTAAGGATCGGTAGTACAGACTTAAAAAAATAACCTATATAAATATTAAAAAAAAATAACACATCACAACACGTTCATTCCAGAAAGAAAAATATATCACCTTTAGGATCATTGTTTTCTGCATTAGGATCATTGTTTTCTGCATTAGACAATGGGACAGCACCGTGATGCACTCGGCTTTTCTCACTTCCAACCTCATTTTCAGCACCTAGTTCAGCAGTATCAATGTTGTTGCACGGACTACAATTCTTCATAGCTCTTTTCCCTAATCGTGCAAATAATGCAGACCTTAATGTTGCTTCAAGAAGCAAAGAATCCTCAGGACTATCGATGGAACAATTGGCATTTGATGCAGTATCTGTGTCCATTTGTTTTGCCTTGGAGTCTTGTTTTCTATGATATTGAGCATCAAGATGATTAGAAGCATGTCCAGCTAGAAAAATCTCTTCATTTTCATTATCTGATGCGTCAAATTCATCCATAGGAGAATACACTCCATCCGCATCATGATTACCCCTTTGAGGCAATGGCTCAGATGTACTAGCATCTGGTTCAACACAAGGTTCAGATCCTAAAGTTGCTCCATTTGTGTGGGGATGGGAAGTATCAGATTGCCTATTATTGATGCCTTGATCATTAGAATCAAAACTAGGATTATTAATATTATATTCAGCCTGCCTCAGACAGCTTGATGTGGGCATTTCATATCCAAGTTTAGGTAAGTAATCTAGACCTATATCAAGTTGCTGCTGTTGTCCTAAAGACCAAGAAAAGCTGGAATTATTCAAAACCAAAGATCGTAGCTTAGCCGAATACAATTCCCTTTGGCGATAAAGATTGTTGCATCGAGCATTAGCCTCAAGCAAAGACCTCTGAGCTTTAAGATAAGCTCTGTGTGCATTTCTTTCTTCAATTTCACAATTATGCCTGTGCTCTTGAGCTTCCTCAAGCTCCTTGTCTATCAATTCTTCCATACCAAAAAATGACTGTAAATCAATACTGCTATGCTCTGAGACATTTGCATTACCATTATGATTCATAAGAACAGCATTGCTTAATGGTTCCTGAGTCACATACGAGAGGAGAAAGTGAGGAAATTCAACACAAATCACAACAACACAACTAAAACAGAATTATTATAAAAGGTATATCAGGGACCCCTTTCAATTGCTTGCTGTAACTGTAAGTAGTTTATTTGGGAAGCAACTTGGTAACCCTATAGTGTTCTACTTTCTAGAAATATAAAGACACCAAAAATTACATGATGTCAGGAATTTTGAAGTTATACTAGAATGACTGCTGTTGTATTGACAAAGGTTTATCTTGGCTAATCTATGACCTGTTATTAACTACAC